>JAUIMM010002047.1:0-333487 GCA_031769625.1 Taudactylus pleione
CTCCCTCCTCTCATGCAGCAGTTACTATGTATGTATGATGCCGTGCTCCCTCCTCTCATGCAGCAGTTTACTATGTATGTATGATGCCGTGCTCCCTCCTCTCATGCAGCAGTTACTATGTATGTATGTATGATGCCGTGCTCCCTCCTCTCATGCAGCAGTTACTATGTATGTATGTATGTATGATGCCGCGCTCCCTCCTCTCATGCAGCAGTTACTATGTATGTATGTATGATGCCGCGCTCCCTCCTCTCATGCAGCAGTTACTATGTATGTATGTATGATGCCGCGCTCCCTCCTCTCATGCAGCAGTTACTATGTATGTATGTATGTATGTATGATACCGTGCTCCCTCCTCTCATGCAGCAGTTACTATGTATGTATGTATGATGCCGTGCTCCCTCCTCTCATGCAGCAGTTACTATGTATGTATGTATGTATGATGCCGTGCTCCCTCCTCTCATGCAGCAGTTACTTTGTATGTATGTATGATGCCGTGCTCCCTCCTCTCATGCAGCAGTTACTATGTATGTATGTATGATGCCGCGCTCCCTCCTCTCATGCAGCAGTTACTATGTATGTATGTATGATGCCGTGCTCCCTCCTCTCATGCAGCAGTTACTATGTATGTATAATGCCGTGCTCCCTCCTCTCATGCAGCAGTTACTATGTATGTATGTATGATGCCGTGCTCCACTCCTCTCATGCAGCAGTTACTATGTATGTATGATGCCGCGCTCCCTCCTCTCATGCAGCAGTTACTATGTATGTATGTATCGTATGTATGATGCCGTGCTCCCTCCTCTCATGCAGCAGTTACTATGTATGTATGTATGTATGATGCCGTGCTCCCTCCTCTCATCCAGCAGTTACTATGTATGTATGTATGATGCCGTGCTCCCTCCTCTCATGGAGCAGTTACTATGTATGTATGTATGATGCCGTGCTCCCTCCTCTCATGCAGCAGTTACTATGTATGTATGTATGATGCCGTGCTCCCCTCCTCTCATGCAGCAGTTACTATTTATGTATGTATGATGCCGTGCTCCCTCCCTCTCATGCAGCAGTTACTATGTATGTATGTATGATGCCGCGCTCCCTCCTCTCATGCAGCAGTTACTATGTATGTATGTATGATGCCGCGCTCCCTCCTCTCATGCAGCAGTTACTATGTATGTATGTATGATGCCGCGCTCCCTCCTCTCATGCAGCAGTTACTATGTATGTATGATGCGCGCTCCCTCCTCTCATGCAGCAGTTACTATGTATGTATGATGCCGCGCTCCCTCCTCTCATGCAGCAGTTACTATGTATGTATGATGCCGTGCTCCCTCCTCTCATGCAGCAGTTACTATGTATGTATGATGCCGTGCTCCCTCCTCTCATGCAGCAGTTACTATGTATGTATGATGCCGTGCTCCCTCCTCTCATGCAGCAGTTACTATGTATGTATGTATGATGCCGTGCTCCCTCCTCTCATGCAGCAGTTACTATGTATGTATGTATGTATGTATGATGCCGCGCTCCCTCCTCTCATGCAGCAGTTACTATGTATGTATGTATGATGCCGTGCTCCCTCCTCTCGATGCAGCAGTTACTATGTATCGTATGTATGATGCCGTGCTCCCACCTCTCATGCAGCAGTTACTATGTATGTATGTATGATGCCGTGCTCCCTCCTCTCATGCAGCAGTTACTATGTATGTATGTATGTATGATGCCGTGCTCCCTCCTCTCATGCAGCAGTTACTATGTATGTATGTATGATGCCGTGCTCCCTCCTCTCATGCAGCAGTTACTATGTATGTATGTATGATGCCGTGCTCCCTCCTCTCATGCAGCAGTTACTATGTATGTTGATGATGCCGTGCTCCCTCCTCTCATGCAGCAGTTACTATGTATGTATGTATGATGCCGCGCTCCCTCCTCTCATGCAGCAGTTACTATGTATGTATGTATGTATGATGCCGTGCTCCCTCCTCTCATGCAGCAGTTACTATGTATGTATGTATGATGCCGTGCTCCCTCCTCTCATGCAGCAGTTACTATGTATGTATGTATGTATGTATGATGCCGTGCTCCCTCCTCTCATGCAGCAGTTACTATGTATGTATGTATGATGCCGTGCTCCCTCCTCTCATGCAGCAGTTACTATGTATGTATGTATGTATGTATGTATGATGCCGTGCTCCCTCCTCTCATGCAGCAGTTACTATGTATGTATGTATGATGCCGTGCTCCCTCCTCTCATGCAGCAGTTACTATGTATGTATGTATGATGCCGTGCTCCCTCCTCTCATGCAGCAGTTACTATGTATGTATGTATGATGCCTCGCTCCCTCCTCTCATGCAGCAGTTACTATGTATGTATGTATGATGCCGTGCTCCCTCCTCTCATGCAGCAGTTACTATGTATGTATGTATGATGCCGCGCTCCCTCCTCTCATGCAGCAGTTACTATGTATGTATGTATGATGCCGTGCTCCCTCCTCTCATGCAGCAGTTACTATGTATGTATGATGCCGTGCTCCCTCCTCTCATGTAGCAGTTACTATGTATGTATGTATGATGCCGTGCTCTCTCCTCTCATGCAGCAGTTACTATGTATGTATGTATGATGCCGTGCTCCCTCCTCTCATGCAGCAGTTACTATATATGTATGTATGATGCAGTGCTCCCTCCTCTCATGCAGCAGTTACTATGTATGTATGATGCCGCGCTCCCTCCTCTCATGCAGCAGTTACTATGTATGTATGATGCCGCGCTCCCTCCTCTCATGCAGCAGTTACTATGTATGTATGTATGATGCCGTGCTCTCTCCTCTCATGCAGCAGTTACTATGTATGTATGTATGTATGATGCCGTGCTCTCTCCTCTCATGCAGCAGTTACTATGTATGTATGTATGTATGATGCCGTGCTCCCTCCTCTCATGCAGCAGTTACTATGTATGTATGTATGATGCCGTGCTCCCTCCTCTCATGCAGCAGTTACTATGTATGTATGATACCGTGCTCCCTCCTCTCATGCAGCAGTTACTATGTATGTATGTATGATGCCGTGCTCCCTCCTCTCATGCAGCAGTTACTATGTATGTAAGTATGATGCTGCGCTCCCTCCTCTCATGCAGCTTTTACTATGTATGTATGATGCTGTGCTCCCTCCTCTCATGCAGCAGTTACTATGTATGTATGATGCCGCACTCCCTCCTCTCATGTAGCAGTTACTATGTATGTATGTATGATGCCGTGCTCCCTCCTCTCATGTAGCAGTTACTATGTATGTATGTATGATGCCGTGCTCCCTCCTCTCATGCAGCAGTTACTATGTATGTATGATGCCGCGCTCCCTCCTCTCATGTAGCAGTTACTATGTATGTATGATGCGGCGCTCCCTCCTCTCATGCAGCAGTTACTATGTATGTATGTATGATGCCGCGCTCCCTCCTCTCATGCAGCAGTTACTATGTATGTATGTATGTATGATGCCGCGCTCCCTCCTCTCATGCAGCAGTTACTATGTATGTATGTATGATGCCGCGCTCCCTCCTCTCATGCAGCAGTTACTATGTATGTATGTATGTATGATGCCGTGCTCCCTCCTCTCATGCAGCAGTTACTATGTATGTATGTATGATGCCACGCTCCCTCCTCTCATGCAGCAGTTACTATGTATGTATGATGCCGCGCTCCCTCCTCTCATGCAGCAGTTACTATGTATGTATGATGCCGCGCTCCCTCCTCTCATGCAGCAGTTACTATGTATGTATGATGCCGCGCTCCCTCCTCTCATGCAGCAGTTACTATGTATGTATGTATGATGCCGCGCTCCCTCCTCTCAGGCAGCAGTTACTATGTATGTATGTATGATGCCGTGCTCCCACCTCTCATGCAGCAGTTACTATGTATGTATGATGCCGCGCTCCCTCCTCTCATGCAGCAGTTACTATGTATGTATGTATGATGCCGTGCTCCCTCCTCTCATGCAGCAGTTACTATGTATGTATGTATGATGCCGCGCTCCCTCCTCTCAGGCAGCAGTTACTATGTATGTATGTATGATGCCGTGCTCCCACCTCTCATGCAGCAGTTACTATGTATGCATGATGCCGCGCTCCCTCCTCTCATGCAGCAGTTACTATGTATGTATAATGCCGTGCTCCCTCCTCTCATGCAGCAGTTACTATGTATGTATGTATGATGCCGTGCTCCCTCCTCTCATGCAGCAGTTACTATGTATGTATGATGCCGTGCTCCCTCCTCTCATGCAGCAGTTACTATGTATGTATGATGCCGTGCTCCCTCCTCTCATGCAGCAGTTACTATGTATGTATGTATGATGACGTGCTCCCTCCTCTCATGCAGCAGTTACTATGTATGTATGTATGATGCCGTGCTCCCTCCTCTCATGCAGCAGTTACTATTTATGTATGATGCCGTGCTCCCTCCTCTCATGCAGCAGTTACTATGTATGATGTATGATGCCGTGCTCCCTCCGCTCATGCAGCAGTTACTATGTATGTATGTATGATGCCGCGCTCCCTCCTCTCATGCAGCAGTTACTATGTATGTATGTATGTATGATGCCGTGCTCCCTCCTCTCATGCAGCAGTTACTATGTATGTATGATGCCGTGCTCCCTCCTCTCATGCAGCAGTTACTATGTATGTATGTATGTATGATGCCGTGCTCCCTCCTCTCATGCAGCAGTTACTATGTATGTATGTATGATGCCGCGCTCCCTCCTCTCATGCAGCAGTTACTATGTATGTATGTATGTATGATGCCTGTGCTCCCTCCTCTCATGCAGCAGTTACTATGTATGTATGATGCCGTGCTCCCTCCTCTCATGCAGCAGTTACTTGTATGTATGTATGTATGATGCCGTGCTCCCTCCTCTCATGCAGCAGTTACTATTTATGTATGATGCCGTGCTCCCTCCTCTCATGCAGCAGTTACTATGTATGTATGTATGATGCCGTGCTCCCTCCTCTCATGCAGCAGTTACTATGTATGTATGTATGATGCCGTACTCCCACCTCTCATGCAGCAGTTACTATGTATGTATGATGCCGCGCTCCCTCCTCTCATGCAGCAGTTACTATGTATGTATGATGCCGCGCTCCCTCCTCTCATGCAGCAGTTACTATGTATGTATGATGCCGCGCTCCCTCCTCTCATGCAGCAGTTACTACTGTATGTATGATGCCGTGCTCCCTCCTCTCATGCAGCAGTTACTATGTATGTATGTATGATGCCGTGCTCCCTCCTCTCATGCAGCAGTTACTATGTATGTATGTATGATGCCGTGCTCCCTCCTCTCATGCAGCAGTTACTATGTATGTATGTATGATGCCGTGCTCCCTCCTCTCATGCAGCAGTTACTATGTATGTATGTATGATGCCGCGCTCCCTCCTCTCATGCAGCAGTTACTATGTATGTATGTATGATGCCGTGCTCCCTCCTCTCATGCAGCAGTTACTATGTATGTATGTATGATGCCGCGCTCCCTCCTCTCATGCAGCAGTTACTATGTATGTATGTATGATGCCGTGCTTCCCTCCTCTCATGCAGCAGTTACTATGTATGTATGTATGATGCCGCGCTCCCTCCTCTCATGCAGCAGTTACTATGTATGTATGTATGATGCCGTGCTCCCTCCTCTCATGCAGCAGTTACTATGTATGTATGTATGATGCCGCGCTCCTCCTCTCATGCAGTAGTTACTATGTATGTATGTCTGATGATGCCGTGCTCCCCACCTCTCATGCAGCAGTTACTATGTATGTATGATGCCGTGCTCCCTCCTCTCATGCAGCAGTTACTATGTATGTATGTATGATGCCGCGCTCCCTCCTCTCATGCAGCAGGTACTATATGTATGTATGATGCCGTGCTCCCTCCTCTCATGCAGCAGTTACTATGTATGCATGTATGATGCCGCGCTCCCTCCTCTCATGCAGCAGTTACTATGTATGTATGATGCCGCGCTCCCTCCTCTCATGCAGCAGTTACTATGTATGTATGTATGTATGATGCCGTGCTCCCTCCTCTCATGCAGCAGTTACTATGTATGTATGTATGATGCGGCGCTCCCTCCTCTCATGCAGCAGTTACTATGTATGTATGTATGATGCCGCGCTCCCTCCTCTCATGCAGCAGTTACTATGTATGTATGATGCCGCGCTCCCTCCTCTCATGCAGCAGTTACTATGTATGTATGTATGATGCCACGCTCCCTCCTCTCATGCAGCAGTTACTATGTATGTATGATGCCGCGCTCCCTCCTCTCATGCAGCAGTTACTATGTATGTATGTATGATGCCGTGCTCCCTCCTCTCATGCAGCAGTTACTATGTATGTATGTATGATGCCGTGCTCCCTCCTCTCATGCAGCAGTTACTATGTATGTATGTATGATGCCGCGCTCCCTACTCTCATGCAGCAGTTACTATGTATGTATGTATGATGCCGCGCTCCCTCCTCTCATGCAGCAGTTACTATGTATATATGTATGATGCCGCGCTCCCTCCTCTCATGCAGCAGTTACTATGTATGTATGATGCCGTGCTCCCTCCTCTCATGCAGCAGTTACTATGTATGTATGTATGTATGTATGATGCCGTGCTCCCTCCTCTCATGCAGCAGTTACTATGTATGTATGATGCCGCGCTCCCTCCTCTCATGGCAGCAGTTACTATGTATGTATGTATGATGCCGTGCTCCCTCCTCTCATGCAGCAGTTACTATGTATGTATGATGCGGCGCTCCCTCCTCTCATGCAGCAGTTACTATGTATGTATGTATGATGCCGTGCTCCCACCTCTCATGCAGCAGTTACTATGTATGTATGATGCCGTGCTCCCTCCTCTCATGCAGCAGTTACTATGTATGTATAATGCCGTGCTCCCTCCGCTCATGCAGGCAGTTATTATGTATGTATGATGCCGTGCTCCCGTCCTCTCATGCAGCAGTTACTATGTATGTATGTATGATGCCGTGGCTCCCTCTCTCTCATGCAGCAGTTACTATGTATGTATGTATGTATGATGCCGCGCTCCCTCCTCTCATGCAGCAGTTACTATGTATGTATGATGCCGTGCTCCCTCCTCTCATGCAGCAGTTACTATGTATGTATGTATGATGCCGCTGCTCCCTCCTCTCATGCAGCAGTTACTATGTATGTATGATGCCGTGCTCCCTCCTCTCATGCAGCAGTTACTATGTATTGTATGATGCCGTGCTCCCTCCTCTCATGCAGCAGTTACTATGTATGTATGATGCCGTGCTCCCTCCTCTCATGCAGCAGTTACTATGTATGTATGTATGATGCCGTGTTCCCACCTCTCATGCAGCAGTTACTATGTATGTATGATGCCGCGCTCCCTCCTCTCATGCAGCAGTTACTATGTATTTATGTATGATGCCGCGCTCCCTCCTCTCATGCAGCAGTTACTATGTATGTATGTATGTATGATGCCGTGCTCCCTCCTCTCATGCAGCAGTTACTATGTATGTATGATGCCGTGCTCCCTCCTCTCATGCAGCAGTTACTATGTATGTATGTATGTATGTATGTATGATGCCGTGCTCCCTCCTTTCATGCAGCAGTTACTATGTATGTATGATGCCGTGCTCCCTCCTCTCATGCAGCAGTTACTATGTATGTATGATGCCGTGCTCCCTCCTCTCATGTAGCAGTTACTATGTATGTATGATGCCGTGCTCCCTCCTCTCATGCAGCAGTTACTATGTATGTATGATGCCGCGCTCCCTCCTCTCATGCAGCAGTTACTATGTATGTATGATGCCGTGCTCCCTCCTCTCATGCAGCAGTTACTATGTATGTATGATGCCGTGCTCCCTCCTCTCATGCAGCAGTTACTATGTATGTATGTATGATGCCGTGCTCCCTCCTCTCATGCAGCAGTTTACTATGTATGTATGTATGTATGATGCCGCGCTCCCTCCTCTCATGCAGCAGTTACTATGTATGTATGTATGATGCCGCGCTCCCTCCTCTCATGCAGCAGTTACTATGTATGTATGTATGATGCCGCGCTCCCTCCTCTCATGCAGCAGTTACTATGTATGTATGTATGTAGATGCCGTGCTCCCTCCTCTCATGCAGCAGTTACTATGTATGTATGTATGATGCCGTGCTCCCTCCTCTCATGCAGCAGTTACTATGTATGTATGTATGTATGTATGATGCCGTGCTCCCTCCTCTCATGCAGCAGCAGTTACTATGTATGTATGTATGATGCCGTGCTCCCTCCTCTCATGCAGCAGTTACTATGTATGTATAACGCCGTGCTCCCTCCTCTCATGCAGCAGTTACTATGTATGTATGTATGATGCCGTGCTCCCTCCTCTCATGCAGCAGTTACTATGTATGTATGATGCCGCGCTCCCTCCTCTCATGCAGCAGTTACTATGTATGTATGTATGTATGTATGTATGATGCCGTGCTCCCTCCTCTCATGCAGCAGTTACTATGTATGTATGTATGATGCCGTGCTCCCTCCTCTCATGGAGCAGTTACTATGTATGTATGTATGATGCCGTGCTCCCTCCTCTCATGCAGCAGTTACTATGTATGTATGTATGATGCCGTGCTCCCTCCTCTCATGCAGCAGTTACTATTTATGTATGTATGATGCCGTGCTCCCTCCTCTCATACAGCAGTTACTATGTATGTATGTATGTATGAGCCGTGCTCCCTCCTCTCATGCAGCAGTTACTATGTATGTATGTATGATGCCGGGCTCCCTCCTCTCATGCAGCAGTTACTATGTATGTATGTATGATGCCGCGCTCCCTCCTCTCATGCAGCAGTTACTATGTATGTATGATGCCGCGCTCCCTCCTCTCATGCAGCAGTTACTATGTATGTATGATGCCGCGCTCCCTCCTCTCATGCAGCAGTTACTATGTATGTATGATGCCGTGCTCCCTCCTCTCATGCAGCAGTTACTATGTATGTATGATGCCGTGCTCCCTCCTCTCATGCAGCAGTTACTATGTATGTATGTATGATGCCGTGCTCCCTCCTCTCATGCAGCAGTTACTATGTAAGTATGTATGATGCCGTGCTCCCTCCTCTCATGCAGCAGTTACTATGTATGTATGTATGTATGATGCCGCGCTCCCTCCTCTCATGCAGCAGTTACTATGTATGTATGTATGATGCCGTGCTCCCTCCTCTCATGCAGCAGTTACTATGTATGTATGTATGATGCCGTGCTCCCACCTCTCATGCAGCAGTTACTATGTATGTATGTATGATGCCGTGCTCCCTCCTCTCATGCAGCAGTTACTATGTATGTATGTATGTATGATGCCGTGCTCCCTCCTCTCATGCAGCAGTTACTATGTATGTATGTATGATGCCGTACTCCCTCCTCTCATGCAGCAGTTACTATGTATGTATGTATGATGCCGTGCTCCCTCCTCTCATGCAGCAGTTACTATGTATGTATGTATGATGCCGTGCTCCCTCCTCTCATGCAGCAGTTACTATGTATGTATGATGCCGTGCTCCCTCCTCTCATGCAGCAGTTACTATGTATGTATGTATGATGCCGCGCTCCCTCCTCTCATGCAGCAGTTACTATGTATGTATGTATGTATGTATGATGCCGTGCTCCCTCCTCTCATGCAGCAGTTACTATGTATGTATGTATGTATGTATGATGCCGTGCTCCCTCCTCTCATGCAGCAGTTACTATGTATGTATGTATGTATGATGCCGTGCTCCCTCCTCTCATGCAGCAGTTACTATGTATGTATGAATGATGCCGTGTTCCCTCCTCTCATGCAGCAGTTACTATGTATGTATGTATGTATGTATGTATGATGCCGTGCTCCCTCCTCTCATGCAGCAGTTACTATGTATATATGTATGATGCCGTGCTCCCTCCTCTCATGCAGCAGTTACTATGTATGTATGTATGATGCCGTGCTCCCTCCTCTCATGCAGCAGTTACTATGTATGTATGTATGATGACTCGCTCCCTCCTCTCATGCAGCAGTTACTATGTATGTATGTATGATGCCGTGCTCCCTCCTCTCATGCAGCAGTTACTATGTATGTATGTATGATGCCGCGCTCCCTCCTCTCATGCAGCAGTTACTATGTATGTATGTATGATGCCGTGCTCCCTCCTCTCATGCAGCAGTTACTATGTATGTATGATGCCGTGCTCCCTCCTCTCATGTAGCAGTTACTATGTATGTATGTATGATGCCGTGCTCTCTCCTCTCATGCAGCAGTTACTATGTATGTATGTATGATGCCGTGCTCCCTCCTCTCATGCAGCAGTTACTATATATGTATGTATGATGCAGTGCTCCCTCCTCTCATGCAGCAGTTACTATATATGTATGATGCCGCGCTCCCTCCTCTCATGCAGCAGTTACTATGTATGTATGATGCCGCGCTCCCTCCTCTCATGCAGCAGTTACTATGTATGTATGTATGATGCCGTGCTCTCTCCTCTCATGCAGCAGTTACTATGTATGTATGTATGTATGATGCCGTGCTCTCTCCTCTCATGCAGCAGTTACTATGTATGTATGTATGATGCCGTGCTCCCTCCTCTCATGCAGCAGTTACTATGTATGTATGTATGATGCCGTGCTCCCTCCTCTCATGCAGCAGTTACTATGTATGTATGATACCGTGCTCCCTCCTCTCATGCAGCAGTTACTATGTATGTATGTATGTATGATGCCGTGCTCCCTCCTCTCATGCAGCAGTTACTATGTATGTATGTATGATGCCGCGCTCCCTCCTCTCATGCAGCAGTTACTATGTATGTATGTATGATGCCGCGCTCCCTCCTCTCATGCAGCAGTTACTATGTATGTATGTATGATGCCGCGCTCCCTCCTCTCATGCAGCAGTTACTATGTATGTATGATGCCGTGCTCCCTCCTCTCATGCTGCAGTTACTATGTATGTATGATGCCGTGCTCCCTCCTCTCATGCAGCAGTTACTATGTATGTATGTATGATGCCGTGCTCCCTCCTCTCATGCAGCAGTTACTATGTATGTATGTATGATGCCGTGCTCCCTCCTCTCATGCAGCAGTTACTATGTATGTATGTATGATGCCGCGCTCCCTCCTCTCATGCAGCAGTTACTATGTATGTATGATGCCGTGCTCCCTCCTCTCATGCAGCAGTTACTATGTATGTATGTATGATGCCGTGCTCCCTCCTCTCATGCAGCAGTTACTATGTATGTATGTATGTATGTATGATGCCGTGCTCCCTCCTCTCATGCAGCAGTTACTATGTATGTATGTATGATGCCGTGCTCCCTCCTCTCATGCAGCAGTTACTATGTATGTATGTATGATGCCGTGCTCCCTCCTCTCATGCAGCAGTTACTATGTATGTATGTATGATGCCGTGCTCCCTCCTCTCATGCAGCAGTTACTATGTATGTATGATGCCGTGCTCGCTCCTCTCATGCAGCAGTTACTATGTATGTATGATGCCGTGCTCCCTCCTCTCATGCAGCAGTTACTATGTATGTATGTATGTATGATGCCGTGCTCCCTCCTCTCATGCAGCAGTTACTATGTATGTATGTATGATGCCGCGCTCCCTCCTCTCATGCAGCAGTTACTATGTATGTATGTATGTATGATGCCGTGCTCCCTCCTCTCATGCAGCAGTTACTATGTATGTATGATGCCGCGCTCCCTCCTCTCATGCAGCAGTTACTATGTATGTATGTATGATGCCGCGCTCCCTCCACTCATGCAGCAGTTACTATGTATGTATGTATGATGCCGCGCTCCCTCCTCTCATGCAGCAGTTACTATGTATGTATGATGCCGTGCTCCCTCCTCTCATGCAGCAGTTACTATGTATGTATGATGCCGTTCTCCCTCCTCTCATGCAGCAGTTACTATGTATGTATGATGCCGTGCTCCCTCCTCTCATGTAGCAGTAACTATGTATGTATAATGCCGCGCTCCCTCCTCTCATGCAGCAGTTACTATGTATGTATGTATGATGCCGTGCTCCCTCCTCTCATGCAGCAGTTACTATGTATGTATGATACCGTGCTCCCTCCTCTCATGCAGCAGTTACTATGTATGTTGTATGATGCCGTGCTCCCTCCTCTCATGCAGCAGTTACTATGTATGTATGATGCCGCGCTCCCTCCTCTCATGCAGCAGTTACTATGTATGTATGATGCCGTGCTCCCTCCTCTCATGCAGCAGTTACTATGTATGTATGTATGATGCCGTGCTCCCACCTCTCATGCAGCAGTAACTATGTATGTATGTGTATGATGCCGCGCTCCCTCCTCTCATGCAGCAGTTACTATGTATGTATGATACCGTGCTCCCTCCTCTCTTGCAGCAGTTACTATGTATGTATGATACCGTGCTCCCTCCTCTCATGCAGCAGTTACTATGTATGTATGTATGATGCCGCGCTCCCTGTGCTCCCTCCTCTCATGCAGCAGTTACTATGTATGTATGATACCGTGCTCCCTCCTCTCATGCAGCAGTTACTATGTATGTATGTATGTATGATGCCGTGGCTCCCTCCTCTCATGCAGCAGTTACTATGTATGTATGTATGATGCCGTGCTCCCTCCTCTCATGCAGCAGTTACTATGTATGTATGTCATGATTGCCGCGCTCCCTCCATCTCATGCAGCAGTTACTATGTATGTATGTCATGTATGATTCCGTGCTCCCTCCTCTCATGCAGCAGTTACTAATGTATGTATGATGCCGCGCTCCCTCCTCTCATGCAGCAGTTAACTATGTATGTATGTATGATGCCGCGCTCCCTCCACTCATGCAGCAGTTACTATGTTATGTATGTATGATGCCGCGCTCCCTCCTCTCATGCAGCAGTTACTATGTATGTATGTATGATGCCGCGCTCCCTCCTCTCATGCAGCAGTTACTATGTATGTATTGATGCCGTGCTCCCTCCTCTCATGCAGCAGTTACTATTGTATGTATGATGCCGTTCTCCCTCCTCTCATGCAGCAGTTACTATGTATGTATGATGCCGTGCTCCCTCCTCTCATGTAGCAGTAACTATGTATGTATAATGCCGCGCTCCCTCCTCTCATGCAGCAGTTACTATGTATGTATGTATGATGCCGTGCTCCTCCTCTCATGCAGCAGTTACTATGTATGTATGATACCGTGCTCCCTCCTCTCATGCAGCAGTTACTATGTATGTTTGTATGATGCCGTGCTCCCTCCTCTCATGCAGCAGTTACTATGTATGTATGATGCCGCGCTCCCTCCTCTCATGCAGCAGTTACTATGTATGTATGATGCCGTGCTCCCTCCTCTCATTCAGCAGTTACTATGTATGTATGTATGATGCCTGTGCTCCCACCTCTCATGCAGCAGTAACTATGTATGTATGTGTATGATGCCGCGCTCCCTCCTCTCATGCAGCAGTTACTATGTATCGTATGATACCGTGCTCCCTCCTCTCATGCAAGCAGTTACTATGTATGTATGATACCGTGCTCCCTCCTCTCATGCAGCAGTTACTATGTATGTATGTATGATGCCCGCGCTCCCTCCTCTCATGCAGCAGTTACTATGTATGTATGTATGATGCCGTGCTCCCTCCTCTCATGCAGCAGTTACTATGTATGTATGATACCGTGCTCCCTCCTCTCATGCAGCAGTTACTATGTATGTATGTATGTATGATGCCGTGCTCCCTCCTCTCATGCAGCAGTTTACTATGTATGTTTGTATGATGCCGTGCTCCCTCCTCTCATGCAGCAGTTACTATGTATGTATGATGCCGCGCTCCCACCTCTCATGCAGCAGTTACTATGTATGTATGTATGATGCCGTGCTCCCTCCTCTCATGCAGCAGTTACTATGTATGTATGATGCCGTGCTCCCTCCTCTCATGCAGCAGTTACTATGTATGTATGATGCCCGTGCTCCATCCTCTCATGCAGCAGTTACTATGTATGTATGTATGATGCCGCGCTCCCTCCTCTCATGCAGCAGTTACTATGTATGTATGTATGATGCCGTGCTCCCTCCTCTCATGCAGCAGTTACTATGTATGTATGATGCCGCGCTCCTCCTCTCATGCAGCAGTTACTATGTATGTATGATGCCGCGCTCCCTCCTCTCATGTAGCAGTTACTATGTATGTATGTATGTATGATGCCGCGCTCCCTCCTCTCATGCAGCAGTTACTATGTATGTATGTATGTATGTATGATGCCGTGCTCCCTCCTCTCATGCAGCAGTTACTATGTATGTATGTATGATGCCGTGCTCCCTCCTCTCATGCAGCAGTTACTATGTATGTATGTGTATGATGCCGCGCTCCCTCCTCTCATGCAGCAGATACTATGTATGTTTGTATGATGCCGCGCTCCCTCCTCTCATGCAGCAGTTACTATGTATGTATGTATGTATGATGCCGCGCTCCCTCCTCTCATGCAGCAGTTACTATGTATGTATGTGTATGATGCCGTGCTCCCTCCTCTCATGCAGCAGTTACTATGTATGTTTGTATGATGCCGCACTCCCCTCCTCTCATGGCAGCAGTTACTATGTATGTATGTATGATGCCGTGCTCCCTCCTCTCATGCAGCAGTTACTATGTATGTATGATGCCGTTGCTCCCTCCTCTCATGCAGCAGTTACTATGTATGTATGTGTATGATGCCGTGCTCCCTCCTCTCATGCAGCAGTTACTATGTATGTTTGTATGATGCCGCGCTCCCTCCTCTCATGCAGCAGTTACTATGTATGTTTGTATGATGCCGCGCTCCCTCCTCTCATGCAGCAGTTACTATGTATGTATGTATGATGCCGCGCTCCCTCCTCTCATGCAGCAGTTACTATGTATGTATGTGTATGATGCCGTTGCTCCCTCCTCTCATGCAGCAGTTACTATGTATGTTTGTATGATGACGCGCTCCCTCCTTTCATGCAGTAGTTACTATGTATGTTTGTATGATGCCGCGCTCCCTCCTCTCATGCAGCAGTTACTATGTATGTATGTATGATGCCGCGCTCCCTCCTCTCATGCAGCAGTTACTATGTATGTATGTATGGATGCCGCGCTCCCTCCTCTCATGCAGCAGTTACTATGTATGTATGATGCCGTGCTCCCTCCTCTCATGCAGCAGTTACTATGTATGTATTGATGCCGCGCTCCCTCCTCTCATGCAGCAGTTACTATGTATGTATGATGCCGTGCTCCCTCCTCTCATGCAGCAGTTACTATGTATGTATGTATGTATGATGCCGTGCTCGCTCCTCTCATGCAACAGTTACTATGTATGTATGTATGATGCCGTGCTCCCTCCTCTCATGCAGCAGTTACTATGTATGTATGATGCCGCGCTCCCTCCTCTCATGCAGCAGTTACTATGTATGTATGATGCCGCGCTCCCTCCTCTCATGCAGCAGTTACTATGTATGTATGTATGATGCCGCGCTCCCTCCTCTCATGCAGCAGTTACTATGTATGAATGTATGTATGATGCCGTGCTCCCTCCTCTCATGCAGCAGTTACTATGTATGTATGATGCCGTGCTCCCTCCTCTCATGCAGCAGTTACTATGTATGTATGTATGATGCCGTGCTCCCTCCTCTCATGCAGCAGTTACTATGTATGTATGTATGATGCCGTGCTCCCTCCTCTCATGCAGCAGTTACTATGTATGTATGTATGATGCCGTGCTCCCTCCTCTCATGCAGCAGTTACTATGTATGTTTGTATGATGCCGCGCTCCCTCCTCTCATGCAGCAGTTACTATGTATGTATGTATGATGCCGCGCTCCCTCCTCTCATGCAGCAGTTACTATGTATGTATGTGTATGATGCCGTGCTCCCTCCTCTCATGCAGCAGTTACTATGTATGTTTGTATGATGCCGCGCTCCCTCCTCTCATGCAGCAGTTACTATGTATGTATGTATGATGCCGCGCTCCCTCCTCTCATGCAGCAGTTACTATGTATGTATGATGCCGTGCTCCCTCCTCTCATGCAGCAGTTACTATGTATGTATGATGCCGCACTCCTCCTCTCATGCACTCCCTCCTCTCATGCAGCAGTTACTATGTATGTATGATGCCGTGCTCCCTCCTCTCATGCAGCAGTTACTATGTATGTATGTATGATGCCGTGCTCCCTCCTCTCATGCAGCAGTTACTATGTATGTATGTATGATTCCGCGCTCCCTCCTCTCATGCAGCAGTTACTATGTATGTATGATGCCGTGCTCCCTCCTCTCATGCAGCAGTTACTATGTATGTATGTATGATGCCGTGCTCCCTCCTCTCATGCAGCAGTTACTATGTATGTATGTATGTATGATGCCGTGCTCCCTCCTCTCATGCAGCAGTTACTATGTATGTATGTATGATGCCGTGCTCCCTCCTCTCATGCAGCAGTTACTATGTATGTATGATGCCGTGCTCCCTCCTCTCATGCAGCAGTTACTATGTATGTATGCCGCGCTCCCTCCTCTCATGCAGCAGTTACAATGTATGTATGATGCCGTGCTCCCTCCTCTCATGCAGCAGTTACTATGTATGTATGTATGATGCCGTGCTCCCTCCTCTCATGCAGCAGTTACTATGTATGTATGTATGATGCCGCGCTCCCTCCTCTCATGCAGCAGTTACTATGTATGTATGTGTATGATGCCGTGCTCCCTCCTCTCATGCAGCAGTTACTATGTATGTTTGTATGATGCCGCGCTCCCTCCTCTCATGCAGCAGTTACTATGTATGTATGTATGATGCCGCGCTCCCTCCTCTCATGCAGCAGTTACTATGTATGTATGATGCCGTGCTCCCTCCTCTCATGCAGCAGTTACTATGTATGTATGATGCCGCGCTCCCTCCTCTCATGCAGCAGTTACTATGTATGTATGATGCCGTGCTCCCTCCTCTCATGCAGCAGTTACTATGTATGTATGTATGATGCCGTGCTCCCTCCTCTCATGCAGCAGTTACTATGTATGTATGTATGATTCCGCGCTCCCTCCTCTCATGCAGCAGTTACTATGTATGTATGATGCCGTGCTCCCTCCTCTCATGCAGCAGTTACTATGTATGTATGTATGATGCCGTGCTCCCTCCTCTCATGCAGCAGTTACTATGTATGTATGTATGATGCCGTGCTCCCTCCTCTCATGCAGCAGTTACTATGTATGTATGATGCCGTGCTCCCTCCTCTCATGCAGCAGTTACTATGTATGTATGATGCCGTGCTCCCTCCTCTCATGCAGCAGTTACTATGTATGTATGTATGTATGTATGATGCCGTGCTCCCTCCTCTCATGCAGCAGTTACTATATATGTATGTATGATGCCGTGCTCCCTCCTCTCATGCAGCAGTTACTATGTATGTATGTATGATGCCGTGCTCCCTCCTCTCATGCAGCAGTTACTATGTATGTATGATGCCGTGCTCCCTCCTCTCATGCAGCAGTTACTATGTATGTATGTATGATGCCGTGCTCCCTCCTCTCATGCAGCAGTTACTATGTATGTATGTATGATGCCGTGCTCCCTCCTCTCATGCAGCAGTTACTATGTATGTATGTATGATGCCGTGCTCCCTCCTCTCATGCAGCAGTTACTATGTATGTATGTATGTATGATGCCGCGCTCCCTCCTCTCATGCAGCAGTTACTATGTATGTATGATGCCGTGCTCCCTCCTCTCATGCAGCAGTTACTATGTATGTATGCATGATGCCGTGCTCCCTCCTCTCATGCAGCAGTTACTATGTATGTATGTATGATGCCGTGCTTCCTCCTCTCATGCAGCAGTTACTATGTATGTATGTATGATGCCGTGCTCCCTCCTCTCATGCAGCAGTTACTATGTATGTATGATGCCGTGCTCCCTCCTCTCATGCAGCAGTTACTATGTATGTATGTATGTATGTATGATGCCGTGCTCCCTCCTCTCATGCAGCAGTTACTATGTATGTATGTATGATGCCGTGCTCCCTCCTCTCATGCAGCAGTTACTATGTATGTATGTATGATGCCGTGCTCCCTCCTCTCATGCAGCAGTTACTATGTATGTATGATGCCGTGCTCCCTCCTCTCATGCAGCAGTTACTATGTATGTATGTATGATGCCGCGCTCCCTCCTCTCATGCAGCAGTTACTATGTATGTATGTATGTATGATGCCGTGCTCCCTCCTCTCATGCAGCAGTTACTATGTATGTATGTATGATGCCGTGCTCCCTCCTCTCATGCAGCAGTTACTATGTATGTATGATGCCGTGCTCCCTCCTCTCATGCAGCAGTTACTATGTATGTATGTATGATGCCGTGCTCCCTCCTCTCATGCAGCAGTTACTATGTATGATGCCGTGCTCCCTCCTCTCATGCAGCAATTACTATGTATGTATGTATGTATGATGCCGTGCTCCCTCCTCTCATGCAGCAGTTACTATGTATGTATGTATGATGCCGCGCTCCCTCCTCTCATGCAGCAGTTACTATGTATGTATGATGCCGTGCTCCCTCCTCTCATGCAGCAGTTACTATGTATGTATGTATGATGCCACGCTCCCTCCTCTCATGCAGCAGTTACTATGTATGTATGATGCCGCGCTCCCTCCTCTCATGCAGCAGTTACTATGTATGTATGTATGATGCCGTGCTCCCTCCTCTCATGCAGCAGTTACTATGTATGTATGATACCGTGCTCCCTCCTCTCATGCAGCAGTTACTATGTATGTTTGTATGATGCCGTGCTCCCTCCTCTCATGCAGCAGTTACTATGTATGTATGATGCCGCGCTCCCTCCTCTCATGCAGCAGTTACTATGTATGTATGATGCCGTGCTCCCTCCTCTCATTCAGCAGTTACTATGTATGTATGTATGATGCCGTGCTCCCACCTCTCATGCAGCAGTAACTATGTATGTATGTGTATGATGCCGCGCTCCCTCCTCTCATGCAGCAGTTACTATGTATGTATGATACCGTGCTCCCTCCTCTCATGCAGCAGTTACTATGTATGTATGATACCGTGCTCCCTCCTCTCATGCAGCAGTTACTATGTATGTATGTATGATGCCGCGCTCCCTCCTCTCATGCAGCAGTTACTATGTATGTATGTATGATGCCGTGCTCCCTCCTCTCATGCAGCAGTTACTATGTATGTATGATACCGTGCTCCCTCCTCTCATGCAGCAGTTACTATGTATGTATGTATGTATGATGCCGTGCTCCCTCCTCTCATGCAGCAGTTACTATGTATGTTTGTATGATGCCGTGCTCCCTCCTCTCATGCAGCAGTTACTATGTATGTATGATGCCGCGCTCCCACCTCTCATGCAGCAGTTACTATGTATGTATGTATGATGCCGTGCTCCCTCCTCTCATGCAGCAGTTACTATGTATGTATGATGCCGTGCTCCCTCCTCTCATGCAGCAGTTACTATGTATGTATGATGCCGTGCTCCATCCTCTCATGCAGCAGTTACTATGTATGTATGTATGATGCCGCGCTCCCTCCTCTCATGCAGCAGTTACTATGTATGTATGTATGATGCCGTGCTCCCTCCTCTCATGCAGCAGTTACTATGTATGTATGATGCCGCGCTCCCTCCTCTCATGCAGCAGTTACTATGTATGTATGATGCCGCGCTCCCTCCTCTCATGTAGCAGTTACTATGTATGTATGTATGTATGATGCCGCGCTCCCTCCTCTCATGCAGCAGTTACTATGTATGTATGTATGTATGTATGATGCCGTGCTCCCTCCTCTCATGCAGCAGTTACTATGTATGTATGTATGATGCCGTGCTCCCTCCTCTCATGCAGCAGTTACTATGTATGTATGTGTATGATGCCGCGCTCCCTCCTCTCATGCAGCAGATACTATGTATGTTTGTATGATGCCGCGCTCCCTCCTCTCATGCAGCAGTTACTATGTATGTATGTATGTATGATGCCGCGCTCCCTCCTCTCATGCAGCAGTTACTATGTATGTATGTGTATGATGCCGTGCTCCCTCCTCTCATGCAGCAGTTACTATGTATGTTTGTATGATGCCGCACTCCCTCCTCTCATGCAGCAGTTACTATGTATGTATGTATGATGCCGTGCTCCCTCCTCTCATGCAGCAGTTACTATGTATGTATGATGCCGTGCTCCCTCCTCTCATGCAGCAGTTACTATGTATGTATGTGTATGATGCCGTGCTCCCTCCTCTCATGCAGCAGTTACTATGTATGTTTGTATGATGCCGCGCTCCCTCCTCTCATGCAGCAGTTACTATGTATGTTTGTATGATGCCGCGCTCCCTCCTCTCATGCAGCAGTTACTATGTATGTATGTATGATGCCGCGCTCCCTCCTCTCATGCAGCAGTTACTATGTATGTATGTGTATGATGCCGTGCTCCCTCCTCTCATGCAGCAGTTACTATGTATGTTTGTATGATGCCGCGCTCCCTCCTTTCATGCAGTAGTTACTATGTATGTTTGTATGATGCCGCGCTCCCTCCTCTCATGCAGCAGTTACTATGTATGTATGTATGATGCCGCGCTCCCTCCTCTCATGCAGCAGTTACTATGTATGTATGTATGATGCCGCGCTCCCTCCTCTCATGCAGCAGTTACTATGTATGTATGATGCCGTGCTCCCTCCTCTCATGCAGCAGTTACTATGTATGTATGATGCCGCGCTCCCTCCTCTCATGCAGCAGTTACTATGTATGTATGATGCCGTGCTCCCTCCTCTCATGCAGCAGTTACTATGTATGTATGTATGTATGATGCCGTGCTCGCTCCTCTCATGCAACAGTTACTATGTATGTATGTATGATGCCGTGCTCCCTCCTCTCATGCAGCAGTTACTATGTATGTATGATGCCGCGCTCCCTCCTCTCATGCAGCAGTTACTATGTATGTATGATGCCGCGCTCCCTCCTCTCATGCAGCAGTTACTATGTATGTATGTATGATGCCGCGCTCCCTCCTCTCATGCAGCAGTTACTATGTATGAATGTATGTATGATGCCGTGCTCCCTCCTCTCATGCAGCAGTTACTATGTATGTATGATGCCGTGCTCCCTCCTCTCATGCAGCAGTTACTATGTATGTATGTATGATGCCGTGCTCCCTCCTCTCATGCAGCAGTTACTATGTATGTATGTATGATGCCGTGCTCCCTCCTCTCATGCAGCAGTTACTATGTATGTATGTATGATGCCGTGCTCCCTCCTCTCATGCAGCAGTTACTATGTATGTTTGTATGATGCCGCGCTCCCTCCTCTCATGCAGCAGTTACTATGTATGTATGTATGATGCCGCGCTCCCTCCTCTCATGCAGCAGTTACTATGTATGTATGTGTATGATGCCGTGCTCCCTCCTCTCATGCAGCAGTTACTATGTATGTTTGTATGATGCCGCGCTCCCTCCTCTCATGCAGCAGTTACTATGTATGTATGTATGATGCCGCGCTCCCTCCTCTCATGCAGCAGTTACTATGTATGTATGATGCCGTGCTCCCTCCTCTCATGCAGCAGTTACTATGTATGTATGATGCCGCACTCCCTCCTCTCATGCAGCAGTTACTATGTATGTATGATGCCGTGCTCCCTCCTCTCATGCAGCAGTTACTATGTATGTATGTATGATGCCGTGCTCCCTCCTCTCATGCAGCAGTTACTATGTATGTATGTATGATTCCGCGCTCCCTCCTCTCATGCAGCAGTTACTATGTATGTATGATGCCGTGCTCCCTCCTCTCATGCAGCAGTTACTATGTATGTATGTATGATGCCGTGCTCCCTCCTCTCATGCAGCAGTTACTATGTATGTATGTATGTATGATGCCGTGCTCCCTCCTCTCATGCAGCAGTTACTATGTATGTATGTATGATGCCGTGCTCCCTCCTCTCATGCAGCAGTTACTATGTATGTATGATGCCGTGCTCCCTCCTCTCATGCAGCAGTTACTATGTATGTATGCCGCGCTCCCTCCTCTCATGCAGCAGTTACAATGTATGTATGATGCCGTGCTCCCTCCTCTCATGCAGCAGTTACTATGTATGTATGTATGATGCCGTGCTCCCTCCTCTCATGCAGCAGTTACTATGTATGTATGTATGATGCCGCGCTCCCTCCTCTCATGCAGCAGTTACTATGTATGTATGTGTATGATGCCGTGCTCCCTCCTCTCATGCAGCAGTTACTATGTATGTTTGTATGATGCCGCGCTCCCTCCTCTCATGCAGCAGTTACTATGTATGTATGTATGATGCCGCGCTCCCTCCTCTCATGCAGCAGTTACTATGTATGTATGATGCCGTGCTCCCTCCTCTCATGCAGCAGTTACTATGTATGTATGATGCCGCGCTCCCTCCTCTCATGCAGCAGTTACTATGTATGTATGATGCCGTGCTCCCTCCTCTCATGCAGCAGTTACTATGTATGTATGTATGATGCCGTGCTCCCTCCTCTCATGCAGCAGTTACTATGTATGTATGTATGATTCCGCGCTCCCTCCTCTCATGCAGCAGTTACTATGTATGTATGATGCCGTGCTCCCTCCTCTCATGCAGCAGTTACTATGTATGTATGTATGATGCCGTGCTCCCTCCTCTCATGCAGCAGTTACTATGTATGTATGTATGATGCCGTGCTCCCTCCTCTCATGCAGCAGTTACTATGTATGTATGATGCCGTGCTCCCTCCTCTCATGCAGCAGTTACTATGTATGTATGATGCCGTGCTCCCTCCTCTCATGCAGCAGTTACTATGTATGTATGTATGTATGTATGATGCCGTGCTCCCTCCTCTCATGCAGCAGTTACTATATATGTATGTATGATGCCGTGCTCCCTCCTCTCATGCAGCAGTTACTATGTATGTATGTATGATGCCGTGCTCCCTCCTCTCATGCAGCAGTTACTATGTATGTATGATGCCGTGCTCCCTCCTCTCATGCAGCAGTTACTATGTATGTATGTATGATGCCGTGCTCCCTCCTCTCATGCAGCAGTTACTATGTATGTATGTATGATGCCGTGCTCCCTCCTCTCATGCAGCAGTTACTATGTATGTATGTATGATGCCGTGCTCCCTCCTCTCATGCAGCAGTTACTATGTATGTATGTATGTATGATGCCGCGCTCCCTCCTCTCATGCAGCAGTTACTATGTATGTATGATGCCGTGCTCCCTCCTCTCATGCAGCAGTTACTATGTATGTATGCATGATGCCGTGCTCCCTCCTCTCATGCAGCAGTTACTATGTATGTATGTATGATGCCGTGCTTCCTCCTCTCATGCAGCAGTTACTATGTATGTATGTATGATGCCGTGCTCCCTCCTCTCATGCAGCAGTTACTATGTATGTATGATGCCGTGCTCCCTCCTCTCATGCAGCAGTTACTATGTATGTATGTATGTATGTATGATGCCGTGCTCCCTCCTCTCATGCAGCAGTTACTATGTATGTATGTATGATGCCGTGCTCCCTCCTCTCATGCAGCAGTTACTATGTATGTATGTATGATGCCGTGCTCCCTCCTCTCATGCAGCAGTTACTATGTATGTATGATGCCGTGCTCCCTCCTCTCATGCAGCAGTTACTATGTATGTATGTATGATGCCGCGCTCCCTCCTCTCATGCAGCAGTTACTATGTATGTATGTATGTATGATGCCGTGCTCCCTCCTCTCATGCAGCAGTTACTATGTATGTATGTATGATGCCGTGCTCCCTCCTCTCATGCAGCAGTTACTATGTATGTATGATGCCGTGCTCCCTCCTCTCATGCAGCAGTTACTATGTATGTATGTATGATGCCGTGCTCCCTCCTCTCATGCAGCAGTTACTATGTATGATGCCGTGCTCCCTCCTCTCATGCAGCAATTACTATGTATGTATGTATGTATGATGCCGTGCTCCCTCCTCTCATGCAGCAGTTACTATGTATGTATGTATGATGCCGCGCTCCCTCCTCTCATGCAGCAGTTACTATGTATGTATGATGCCGTGCTCCCTCCTCTCATGCAGCAGTTACTATGTATGTATGTATGATGCCACGCTCCCTCCTCTCATGCAGCAGTTACTATGTATGTATGATGCCGCGCTCCCTCCTCTCATGCAGCAGTTACTATGTATGTATGTATGATGCCGTGCTCCCTCCTCTCATGCAGCAGTTACTATGTATGTATGTATGATGCCGTGCTCCCTCCTCTCATGCAGCAGTTACTATGTATGTATGTATGATGCCGCGCTCCCTCCTCTCATGCAGCAGTTACTATGTATGTATGTATGATGACGCGCTCCCTCCTCTCATGCAGCAGTTACTATGTATGTATGATGCCGTGCTCCCTCCTCTCATGCAGCAGTTACTATGTATGTATGATGCCGCGCTCCCTCCTCTCATGCAGCAGTTACTATGTATGTATGTATGTATGATGCCGCGCTCCCTCCTCTCATGCAGCAGTTACTATGTATGTAAGTATGATGCCGCGCTCCCTCCGCTCATGCAGCAGTTACTATGTATGTATGTATGATGCCGCGCTCCCTCCTCTCATGCAGCAGTTACTATGTATGTATGTATGATGCCGCGCTCCCTCCTCTCATGCAGCAGTTACTATGTATGTATGTATGATGCCGTTCTCCCTCCTCTCATGCAGCAGTTACTATGTATGTATGATGCCGCGCTCCCTCCTCTCATGCAGCAGTTACTATGTATGTATGATGCCGTGCTCCCTCCTCTCATGCAGCAGTTACTATGTATGTATGTATGATGCCGCGCTCCCTCCTCTCATGCAGCAGTTACTATGTATGTATGTATGTATGATGCCGTGCTCCCTCCTCTCATGCAGCAGTTACTATGTATGTATGTATGATGCCGTGCTCCCTCCTCTCATGTAGCAGTAACTATGTATGTATAATGCCGCGCTCCCTCCTCTCATGCAGCAGTTACTATGTATGTATGATGCCGTGCTCCCTCCTCTCATGCAGCAGTTACTATGTATGTATGTATGATGCCGTGCTCCCTCCTCTCATGCAGCAGTTACTATGTATGTATGTATGATGCCGTGCTCCCACCTCTCATGCAGCAGTTACTATGTATGTATGATGCCGTGCTCCCTCCTCTCATGCAGCAGTTACTATGTATGTATGATACCGTGCTCCCTCCTCTCATGCAGCAGTTACTATGTATGTATGATACCGTGCTCCCTCCTCTCATGCAGCAGTTACTATGTATGTATGATGCCGTGCTCCCTCCTCTCATGCAGCAGTTACTATGTATGTATGTATGTATGATGCCGTGCTCCCTCCTCTCATGCAGCAGTTACTATGTATGTATGATGCCGTGCTCCCTCCTCTCATGCAGCAGTTACTATGTATGTATGTATGATGCCGTACTCCCTCCTGTCATGCAGCAGTTACTATGTATGTATGATGCCGCGCTCCCTCCTCTCATGCAGCAGTTACTATGTATGTATGTATGATGCCGCGCTCCCTCCTCTCATGCAGCAGTTACTATGTATGTATGATGCCGTACTCCCTCCTCTCATGCAGCAGTTACTATGTATGTATGATGCTGCGCTCCCTCCTCTCATGCAGCAGTTACTATGTATGTATGTATGATGCCGTGCTCCCTCCTCTCATGCAGCAGTTACTATGTATGTATGATGCCGCGCTCCCTCCTCTCATGCAGCAGTTACTATGTATGTATGATGCCGTGCTCCCTCCTCTCATGCAGCAGTTACTATGTATGTATGTATGATGCCGTGCTCCCTCCTCTCATGCAGCAGTTACTATGTATGTATGATGCCGTGCTCCCTCCTCTCATGCAGCAGTTACTATGTATGTATGTATGATGCCGTGCTCCCTCCTCTCATGCAGCAGTTACTATGTATGTATGTATGTATGATGCCGCGCTCCCTCCTCTCATGTAGCAGTTACTATGTATGTATGTATGATGCCGCGCTCCCTCCTCTCATGTAGCAGTTACTATGTATGTATGTATGATGCCGCGCTCCCTCCTCTCATGTAGCAGTTACTATGTATGTATGATGCCGTGCTCCCTCCTCTCATGCAGCAGTTACTATGTATGTATGTATGATGCCGCGCTCCCTCCTCTCATGTAGCAGTTACTATGTATGATGCTGTGCTCCCTCCTCTCATGTAGCAGTTACTATGTATGATGCCGCGCTCCCTCCTCTCACACACACAGAATATAGACATACAGATACACCCGCAGTCACACACACAGAATATAGACATACAGATACACCCGCAGTCACACACAGAATATAGATATACAGATACACCCGCAGTCACACAGAATATAGATATACAGATACACCCGCAGTCACACAGAATATAGACATACAGATACACCCGCAGTCACACAGAATATAGACATACAGATACACCAGCAGTCACACAGAATATAGACATACAGATACACCCGCACTCACACGGAATATAGACATACAGATACACCCGCAGTCACACACAGAATATAGACATACAGATACACCCGCACTCACACGGAATATAGACATACAGATACACCCGCACTCACACGGAATATAGACATACAGATACACCCGCAGTCACACAGAATATAGACATACAGATACACCAGCAGTCACACACAGAATATAGACATACAGATACACCCGCACTCACACGGAATATAGACATACAGATACACCCGCAGTCACACAGAATATAGACATACAGATACACCCGCAGTCACACACATAATATAGATATACAGATACACCCGCAGTCACACAGAATATAGACATACAGATACACCCGCAGTCACAGAATATAGACATACAGATACACCTGCAGTCACACACAGAATATAGACATACAGATACACCCGCAGTCACACACACAGAATATAGACATACAGATACACCCGCAGTCACACACAGAATATAGACATACAGATACACCCGCAGTCACACACACAGAATATAGACATACAGATACACCCGCAGTCACACACACAGAATATAGACATACAGATACACCCGCAGTCACACACACAGAATATAGGCATGCAGATACACCCGCTCTCACACACACAGAATATAGACATGCAGATACACCCGCAGTCACACACACAGAATATAGACATGCAGGTACACCCGCAGTCACACACACAGAATATAGACATGCAGGTACACCCGCAGTCACACACACAGAATATAGACATGCAGGTACACCCGCAGTCACACACACAGAATATAGACATACAGATACACCCGCACTCACACGGAATATAGACATACAGATACACCCGCAGTCACACAGAATATAGACATACAGATACACCCGCAGTCACACACATAATATAGATATACAGATACACCCGCAGTCACACAGAATATAGACATACAGATACACCCGCAGTCACAGAATATAGACATACAGATACACCTGCAGTCACACACAGAATATAGACATACAGATACACCCGCAGTCACACACACAGAATATAGACATACAGATACACCCGCAGTCACACACAGAATATAGACATACAGATACACCCGCAGTCACACACAGAATATAGACATACAGATACACCCGCAGTCACACACACAGAATATAGGCATGCAGATACACCCGCTCTCACACACACAGAATATAGACATGCAGATACACCCGCAGTCACACACACAGAATATAGACATGCAGGTACACCCGCAGTCACACACACAGAATATAGACATGCAGGTACACCCGCAGTCACACACACAGAATATAGACATGCAGGTACACCCGCAGTCACACACACAGAATATAGACATGCAGATACACCCGCAGTCACACAGAATATAGACATGCAGATACACCCGCAGTCACACACACAGAATATAGACATGCAGATACACCCGCAGTCACACACAGAATATAGAAATGCCGCATATCATTATAGCCAGCAGAAGCGGTTTATTCCTCCCATACACATCACTGTGCAAATAAGACACATTTTAAAGGTAAAAGTCACAAAAAAGACGCTCAGCGCTAGAGTCACGCTACGGCATGGTGCATCTAGAAGGGCTGTATTATTATCTGTATTATGTGGTATTATACCATCCTTCCTCTGTAGATTACCTGTGAAGATGGCCGTCCAGTGCTTGTGTGTTAGTGCTGGGCTCAGCAGTGTCTGGAGCAGAGGGAGGTGCTGAGAGAAATCCTGCAGCTGCCCCCAAACACTTTGCAGAATTGGGTCATTGGGCTGCAGTAACAAAGCCAAAGCCTGCAGCCGCTGCTCCCAGTGCTGCACTTTCTCTCTTATCTGCTCAATATTCACCTGTGAAGAGATAAAGACCCATAGTAAGGGGGAAAGCAGACAGGACCCGGCGCCCGGCATACCACGGGCAGGAGGACCCGGCGCCCGGCATACCACGGGCAGGAGGACCCGGCGCCCGGCATACCACGGGCAGGAGGACCCGGCGCCCGGCATACCACGGGCAGGAGGACCCGGCGCCCGGCATACCACGGGCAGGAGGGCCCGGCATTCCACGGGCAGGAGGGCCCGGCGCCCGGCATACCACGGGCAGGAGGGCCCGGCGCCCGGCATACCACGGGCAGGAGGGCCCGGCGCCCGGCATACCACGGGCAGGAGGGCCTGGCATACCACGGGCAGGAGGACCCGGCATACCACGGGTGAGAAGGTGGGGTCTAGGTTACCTTAATGAAAGGGCAGAGTCTCCAGGTATTAATCTGTTCTCTGCTTCTAGATAGAAGTTTCCAGGAATCCTGTCTTCCCTGTATCTGCTGCTCCCCTACAGCAACCTCTGAGATGTCAAATGCTTTCCCTATACAGAGACAGGAGGGTGATTAGGCAGAGTGCACACACTATGGGATATACATTACTGGTGAGAGGTGTTCCCTATAGAGAGACAGGAGGTGATTAGGCAGAGTGCACACACTATGGGATATACATTACTGGTGAGAGGTGTTCCCTATGGAGAGACAGGGGGGTGATTAGGCAGAGTGCACACACTATGGGATATACATTACTGGTGAGAGGTGTTCCCTATAGAGAGACAGGAGGGTGATTAGGCAGAGTGCACACACTATGGGATATACATTACTGGTGAGAGGTGTTCCCTATAGAGAGACAGGGGGGTGATTAGGCAGAGTGCACACACTATGGGATATACATTACTGGTGAGAGATGCTCCCTATAGAGAGACAGGAGGGTGATTAGGCAGAATGCACACACTATGGGATATACATTACTGGTGAGAGGTGTTCCCTATGGAGAGACAGGCGGGGGATTAGGCAGAATGCACACACTATGGGATATACATTACTGGTGAGAGGTGCTCCCTATAGAGAGACAGGAGGGTGATTAGGCAGAGTGCACACACTATGGGATATACATTACTGGTGAGAGGTGTTCCCTATGGAGAGACAGGAGGGTGATTAGGCAGAGTGCACACACTATGGGATATACATTACTGGTGAGAGATGCTCCCTATAGAGAGACAGGAGGGTGATTAGGCAGAATGCACACACTATGGGATATACATTACTGGTGAGAGGTGTTCCCTATGGAGAGACAGGCGGGGGATTAGGCAGAATGCACACACTATGGGATATACATTACTGGTGAGAGGTGTTCCCTATAGAGAGACAGGCAGGGGATTAGGCAGAGTGCACACACTATGGGATACACATTACTGGTGAGAGGTGTTCCCTATAGAGAGAGACAGGAGGGTGATTAGGCAGAGTGCACACACTATGGGATATACATTACTGGTGAGAGGTGCTCCCTATAGAGAGACAGGCGGGGGATTAGGCAGAGTGCACACACTATGGGATATACATTACTGGTGAGAGGTGCTCCCTATGGAGAGACAGGGGGGGATTAGGCAGAGTGCACACACTATGGGATATACATTACTGGTGAGAGGTGTTCCCTATAGAGAGACAGGAGGGTGATTAGGCAGAGTGCACACACTATGGGATATACATTACTGGTGAGAGGTGTTCCCTATAGAGAGACAGGGGGGTGATTAGGCAGAGTGCACACACTATGGGATATACATTACTGGTGAGAGGTGCTCCCTATGGAGAGACAGGAGGGTGATTAGGCAGAGTGCACACACTATGGGATATACATTACTGGTGAGAGGTGTTCCCTATAGAGAGACAGGAGGGTGATTAGGCAGAGTGCACACACTATGGGATATACATTACTGGTGAGAGGTGCTCCCTATAGAGAGACAGGAGGGTGATTAGGCAGAATGCACACACTATGGGATATACATTACTGGTGAGAGGTGTTCCCTATAGAGAGACAGGAGGGGGATTAGGCAGAGTGCACACACTATGGGATATACATTACTGGTGAGAGATGTTCCCTATAGAGAGACAGGCGGGGGATTAGGCAGAATGCACACACTATGGGATATACATTACTGGTGAGAGGTGTTCCCTATAGAGAGACAGGAGGGTGATTAGGCAGAGTGCACACACTATGGGATATACATTACTGGTGAGAGGTGCTCCCTATAGAGAGACAGGAGGGTGATTAGGCAGAGTGCACACACTATGGGATATACATTACTGGTGAGAGATGCTCCCTATACAGAGACAGGCGGGTGATTAGGCAGAGTGCACACACTATGGGATACACATTACTGGTGAGAGGTGTTCCCTATAGAGAGACAGGAGGGGGATTAGGCAGAGTGCACACACTATGGGATATACATTACTGGTGAGAGGTGTTCCCTATAGAGAGACACAGGGCCGCAACTAGGGGGGGGCTGGAGGTGCACGTGCACCGGGTGAGCCGCTGTACCTGGTGCCAGTGACCTCCAGCCCGGCGCTGCAGAGAGGCTCCAAGCCGGACGTCCGCTGGTAATATTTATTACCAGCGGGCGCCCGGCTCCTTCTCTGCAGCGATGCGGTGTAGCCGGAGGCTGGAGTTCTCTCCCGAACTCCAGCTTCCGGCTCTCCCCACGGGCACTATGGGGGAGACGTCATGACATCTCCCCCATAGTTCCAAGGAGCAGCCGGCGGACCGGACGCGACGCTGGATGCAGGAGCGGGGTTCAAGGTAAGTATTTTTTTTTTTAATAAGCTGCACTACAGGGGCATTATTATGGGGGCAGGGGCATTACCACAGGGGCATAGGCAATAAGGGGCATTACTAATGGGGCATGAGCACTACAGGGGCATTACTATTGGGGCATGGGCACTACAGGGGCATTACTGTGGGGGCATGAGCACTACAGGGGCATTACTGTGGGGGCACTACAGGGATATTACTATGGGGGCATGGACAATACAGGGGCATTACTATGAGAGCATGGGCACTACAGGGGCATTACTATGAAAGCATGGGCACTGCAGGGGCATTAATATGGGAGCATGGGCACTACAGGGGCATTACTGTATGGTGGGCACTACAGGGGCATTACTATGGGGGTATTAACATATGGGCATTACTATGGGGGCATTACAATATGGGCACTACTGCAGGGGGAATTACATGGGGGGCGCCAAATTACTGTCTTGCCCCTGGTGACAAAAATCCTAGTTTCGGCCCTGGAGAGACAGGAGGGTGATTAGGCAGAATGCACACACTATGGGATATACATTACTGGTGAGAGGTGTTCCCTATAGAGAGACAGGAGGGTGATTAGGCAGAGTGCACACACTATGGGATATACATTACTGGTGAGAGGTGTTCCCTATAGAGAGACAGGAGGGTGATTAGGCAGAGTGCACACACTATGGGATATACATTACTGGTGAGAGGTGTTCCCTATAGAGAGACAGGAGGGTGATTAGGCAGAGTGCACACACTATGGGATATACATTACTGGTGAGAGGTGCTCCCTATAGAGAGACAGGAGGGTGATTAGGCAGAGTGCACACACTATGGGATATACATTACTGGTGAGAGGTGTTCCCTATGGAGAGACAGGAGGGTGATTAGGCAGAGTGCACACACTATGGGATATACATTACTGGTGAGAGGTGTTCCCTATAGAGAGACAGGGGGGTGATTAGGCAGAGTGCACACACTATGGGATATACATTACTGGTGAGAGGTGTTCCCTATAGAGAGACAGGCAGGAGATTAGGCAGAGTGCACACACTATGGGATATACATTACTGGTGAGAGGTGCTCCCTATAGAGAGACAGGAGGGTGATTAGGCAGAGTGCACACACTATGGGATATACATTACTGGTGAGAGATGCTCCCTATAGAGAGACAGGAGGGTGATTAGGCAGAATGCACACACTATGGGATATACATTACTGGTGAGAGGTGTTCCCTATGGAGAGACAGGCGGGGGATTAGGCAGAATGCACACACTATGGGATATACATTACTGGTGAGAGGTGCTCCCTATAGAGAGACAGGAGGGTGATTAGGCAGAGTGCACACACTATGGGATATACATTACTGGTGAGAGGTGTTCCCTATGGAGAGACAGGAGGGTGATTAGGCAGAGTGCACACACTATGGGATATACATTACTGGTGAGAGATGCTCCCTATAGAGAGACAGGAGGGTGATTAGGCAGAATGCACACACTATGGGATATACATTACTGGTGAGAGGTGTTCCCTATGGAGAGACAGGCGGGGGATTAGGCAGAATGCACACACTATGGGATATACATTACTGGTGAGAGGTGTTCCCTATAGAGAGACAGGCAGGGGATTAGGCAGAGTGCACACACTATGGGATACACATTACTGGTGAGAGGTGTTCCCTATAGAGAGAGACAGGAGGGTGATTAGGCAGAGTGCACACACTATGGGATATACATTACTGGTGAGAGGTGCTCCCTATAGAGAGACAGGCGGGGGATTAGGCAGAGTGCACACACTATGGGATATACATTACTGGTGAGAGGTGCTCCCTATGGAGAGACAGGGGGGGATTAGGCAGAGTGCACACACTATGGGATATACATTACTGGTGAGAGGTGTTCCCTATAGAGAGACAGGAGGGTGATTAGGCAGAGTGCACACACTATGGGATATACATTACTGGTGAGAGGTGTTCCCTATAGAGAGACAGGGGGGTGATTAGGCAGAGTGCACACACTATGGGATATACATTACTGGTGAGAGGTGCTCCCTATGGAGAGACAGGAGGGTGATTAGGCAGAGTGCACACACTATGGGATATACATTACTGGTGAGAGGTGTTCCCTATAGAGAGACAGGAGGGTGATTAGGCAGAGTGCACACACTATGGGATATACATTACTGGTGAGAGGTGCTCCCTATAGAGAGACAGGAGGGTGATTAGGCAGAATGCACACACTATGGGATATACATTACTGGTGAGAGGTGTTCCCTATAGAGAGACAGGAGGGGGATTAGGCAGAGTGCACACACTATGGGATATACATTACTGGTGAGAGATGTTCCCTATAGAGAGACAGGCGGGGGATTAGGCAGAATGCACACACTATCGGATATACATTACTGGTGAGAGGTGCTCCCTATAGAGAGACAGGAGGGTGATTAGGCAGAGTGCACACACACTATGGGATATACATTACTGGTGAGAGGTGTTCCCTATAGAGAGACAGGAGGGTGATTAGGCAGAGTGCACACACTATGGGATATACATTACTGGTGAGAGGTGCTCCCTATAGAGAGACAGGAGGGTGATTAGGCAGAGTGCACACACACTATGGGATATACATTACTGGTGAGAGGTGTTCCCTATAGAGAGACAGGAGGGTGATTAGGCAGAGTGCACACACTATGGGATATACATTACTGGTGAGAGGTGTTCCCTATAGAGAGACAGGGGGGTGATTAGGCAGAGTGCACACACTATGGGATATACATTACTGGTGAGAGGTGTTCCCTATAGAGAGACAGGAGGGTGATTAGGCAGAGTGCACACACTATGGGATATACATTACTGGTGAGAGGTGCTCCCTATAGAGAGACAGGAGGGTGATTAGGCAGAGTGCACACACTATGGGATATACATTACTGGTGAGAGGTGTTCCCTATACAGAGACAGGAGGGTGATTAGGCAGAGTGCACACACTATGGGATACACATTACTGGTGAGAGGTGTTCCCTATAGAGAGACAGGAGGGTGATTAGGCAGAGTGCACACACTATGGGATATACATTACTGGTGAGAGGTGCTCCCTATAGAGAGACAGGCGGGGGATTAGGCAGAGTGCACACACTATGGGATATACATTACTGGTGAGAGGTGTTCCCTATAGAGAGACAGGAGGGTGATTAGGCAGAGTGCACACACTATGGGATATACATTACTGGTGAGAGGTGCTCCCTATAGAGAGACAGGAGGGTGATTAGGCAGAGTGCACACACTATGGGATATACATTACTGGTGAGAGATGCTCCCTATACAGAGACAGGCGGGTGATTAGGCAGAGTGCACACACTATGGGATACACATTACTGGTGAGAGGTGTTCCCTATAGAGAGACAGGAGGGGGATTAGGCAGAGTGCACACACTATGGGATATACATTACTGGTGAGAGGTGTTCCCTATAGAGAGACACAGGGCCGCAACTAGGGGGGGGCTGGAGGTGCACGTGCACCGGGTGAGCCGCTGTACCTGGTGCCAGTGACCTCCAGCCCGGCGCTGCAGAGAGGCTCCAAGCCGGACGTCCGCTGGTAATATTTATTACCAGCGGGCGCCCGGCTCCTTCTCTGCAGCGATGCGGTGTAGCCGGAGGCTGGAGTTCTCTCCCGAACTCCAGCTTCCGGCTCTCCCCACGGGCACTATGGGGGAGACGTCATGACATCTCCCCCATAGTTCCAAGGAGCAGCCGGCGGACCGGACGCGACGCTGGATGCAGGAGCGGGGTTCAAGGTAAGTATTTTTTTTTTTAATAAGCTGCACTACAGGGGCATTATTATGGGGGCAGGGGCATTACCACAGGGGCATAGGCAATAAGGGGCATTACTAATGGGGCATGAGCACTACAGGGGCATTACTATTGGGGCATGGGCACTACAGGGGCATTACTGTGGGGGCATGAGCACTACAGGGGCATTACTGTGGGGGCACTACAGGGATATTACTATGGGGGCATGGACAATACAGGGGCATTACTATGAGAGCATGGGCACTACAGGGGCATTACTATGAAAGCATGGGCACTGCAGGGGCATTAATATGGGAGCATGGGCACTACAGGGGCATTACTGTATGGTGGGCACTACAGGGGCATTACTATGGGGGTATTAACATATGGGCATTACTATGGGGGCATTACAATATGGGCACTACTGCAGGGGGAATTACATGGGGGGCGCCAAATTACTGTCTTGCCCCTGGTGACAAAAATCCTAGTTTCGGCCCTGGAGAGACAGGAGGGTGATTAGGCAGAATGCACACACTATGGGATATACATTACTGGTGAGAGGTGTTCCCTATAGAGAGACAGGAGGGTGATTAGGCAGAGTGCACACACTATGGGATATACATTACTGGTGAGAGGTGTTCCCTATAGAGAGACAGGAGGGTGATTAGGCAGAGTGCACACACTATGGGATATACATTACTGGTGAGAGGTGTTCCCTATAGAGAGACAGGAGGGTGATTAGGCAGAGTGCACACACTATGGGATATACATTACTGGTGAGAGGTGCTCCCTATAGAGAGACAGGAGGGTGATTAGGCAGAGTGCACACACTATGGGATATACATTACTGGTGAGAGGTGTTCCCTATGGAGAGACAGGAGGGTGATTAGGCAGAGTGCACACACTATGGGATATACATTACTGGTGAGAGGTGTTCCCTATAGAGAGACAGGGGGGTGATTAGGCAGAGTGCACACACTATGGGATATACATTACTGGTGAGAGGTGTTCCCTATAGAGAGACAGGCAGGAGATTAGGCAGAGTGCACACACTATGGGATATACATTACTGGTGAGAGGTGCTCCCTATAGAGAGACAGGAGGGTGATTAGGCAGAGTGCACACACTATGGGATATACATTACTGGTGAGAGGTGCTCCCTATAGAGAGACAGGAGGGTGATTAGGCAGAGTGCACACACTATGGGATATACATTACTGGTGAGAGGTGTTCCCTATAGAGAGACAGGCGGGGGATTAGGCAGAATGCACACACTATGGGATATACATTACTGGTGAGAGGTGCTCCCTATAGAGAGACAGGCGGGGGATTAGGCAGAATGCATACACTGTGGGATACAGAACATTACAACAATAAACCTGTCATACAATCCTATATAAAGGGAATAATGTATTCACTAACCGATGGCTGTTCTTACACTGCCATCTGCACTATCATCCGTTACTCTACCAGAGAAGTAGGGACCACCTGCAATGCCTCCCAGCTATAAAATCTCTAGGTGCTTGTACAACCAACGCATGAGGCATAAGGCACGAGGCATGCTCCTCAAAGCAAAAACGCCATCCTAGCCACAACTGTCCAGACAAGAGACTAATGCCTCCCTTATGCCTCGTTCTGATATTGGTGAGGCTTCTATAGATAAGGGGAGGGGGAGGGAGGGATGATTGCACAGGAATATTGGTGGGTAAAAGATCGTTATAAAGTAATAAAGGTAGAAGCTGCACCCTCGGAGTAAATTGAGTATATCAGAGAGAAGAGAAAAAGGACTCCGTATGTGGGGCGCACTCCTATAGAATTACCAAGCTATAAAAAATAAATTTTATTGAAATTCATTAAAAAGGAAAAGAGAAAAAAAAAATGGCCAAAAATACCGATCAGGTTGGACAATACAGACACAATTCTCCAATCGTAGGAGATACACTAATATTACTGCAGTTTATGGTGTATACAGTACCTATGGAAAATATATATCATGTTTATATCTTTCAAAACCCACAAGGCGCGACTTTTAGGTATTAAGATATACAATTTGGATGTAATCGGCAATCACAATTGTTTTTTGTATATATTGAAATATATACAACAGTCGATAATCACAGTTGTTTCTTATATATACATATAGCAATGTAGGTATTCAGGATTGCCTCTAAGCAGATTCCTGCTATGCAATCATCTCAATTTGTGTTGTGTATTTAGTCAGAAACTATGGAATAAGTATATCTATCTGTGAGGATACGGGGTTCTCTCAATCACCCAGACACCGAGCAGATGAAACCAACGTGATGGTTTATTTTTCCACAGCACACAGAAATAGATAATATGTCAGGACAAGCAGTAAATACAGTGAACGGGCAATAAACAGGTAGCAGTCCAGACAGAGGCAGTCCCAGTAGAGTATAATGTCCCAGAACAATTCCACGAAATAGCTAGAGACCCTCAGTCCCCACAGTAGAAACTATCACTGATCACACAGCAGTGAATAGCGCAAAAGTCCACTCAATCATTTCCAGGACCCCACACATAGAAACTATCAGAGATCACACAGCAGTGATAGTCCCTAGGTCCAACCAAGCATTTCCAGTACCCCACACATAGAAACTATCAGAGATCACACAGCAATGATAGTCCCTGGGTCCAACCAAATGTTTCCAGGATCCCATACAGTAGAAGCCATCACAGAACACACAGCAATGAATAGCGTATAGGTCCTTGCAGAGTTTCCAAAGTATAAATCCACAATACTGGTGATGCGTTCCACTAGCACCTTGGCAGAGCGAGGCCTCTTAGCCAAAGTCAGCGACTAACATGTGGAGTTGCCTACGGTGACATGTTTTAAAATCTTCCAATTTCCCACGATATTGTGACCACCCAGGGGGGTTGCACCATTTGATGATTGGTGCGCGTCCCTTATGCTGTCACTTTCTCCTACCTCCTCCGGGTATTACTGACGAACACCTGCTGGGATGGTTCCATTCAGTCTGCCAGATTCACGTGAGGCACAAAACAGGCAAATGGAAGGAGGAGTAAATCCTGAGCGTCCCCTGGGGAGGTGGGAAGTAACTTAGAGGGTCTTTTGTTCTGGGAGGTGTCACCTTGCTCTAGTGGGTACAAACAACACAGACATATGGACCAAGCTAACATGAAGGCTTATCCAGTATTAAACATAACAATTACTTACATTATTACAGTACATAATATACCTGCTAATGGAAATGTGTGTCCTGAGAATGATCACACATACACTAGGAGACGGGAAGGGGGACACAAAAGGACTAAAAAGTAAAATGATCTCTGCAAGGACTGAGATGCTGCCAGTACATTTGTAACACACATCCCATGTCCTCACAGTATCTTATGTTAATATCATTCAAAACCCACAAAACAGGACATTTAGTATTGAGATATACAATTTTAAATGCAATCGGCAATCACAACAGTTTCCCTTTGTATATTGAAATATATATATAACAATTGGTGATCATAGTTGTTTCTGATATATATCTATATATAGCATTTAGCAATGCAGGTATTCAGGATTGCCTCTGGGCAGATTTCTGCTATGCATCCATTCTCAATAGAGGAATAAACAGTGAATCTTCCTAAGTGTGGTAACAGCAATAAAACACATGTATATTACAGTGAAATGAGCACTCTAAGAGTGCAAAAAAGGGGCGAAATAATAAATGGATAATAAATCATATGAAAGTGAAAAAAATACATACAATTAAAATTGCTATACACCACGGATAACCACAGTAATATATTAATATTGTTAGTAGAGGCATCCCTCCATTCTACCTATGAGACTAAGTATAACAAAATGATGATAGATATAGATGAAAGAGCTGTGTACTTATACACCTGGGATCTGCTGTCTCCTGTCTTATAAATATACAGAGGACAGAAAATGAGAGTCCCCAGTACTGGCACAATGAGGTAAGATAAGGGGCTTCTGCTTTTACAGCCAATTCACACCGTTGTCCCTGTTACCTAACAGCAGCGCAGGGAGTCCCGGCGGCTGGCAGTAATGAGAGAGCAGCAGGGAGTCCCGGCGGCTGGCAGTAATGAGAGAGCGGTAGGGAGTCCCGGCGGCTGGCAGTAATGAGAGAGCAGCAGGGAGTCCCGGCAGCTGGCAGTAATGAGAGAGCGGCAGGGAGTCCCGGCGGCTGGCAGTAATGAGAGAGCGGTAGGGAGTCCCGGCGGCTGGCAGTAAGGAGGGAGCAGCAGGGAGTCCCGGCAGCTGGCAGTAATGAGAGAGCAGTACGGAGTCCCTTCGGCTGGCAGTAATGAGGGAGCAGCAGGGAGTCCCGGCGGCTGGCAGTAAGGAGAGAGCAGCAGGGAGTCCCGGCGGCTGGCAGTAATGAGAGAGCAGCAGGGAATCCTGGAGGCTGGCAGTAATGAGAGAGCAGTAGGGAGTCCCGGCGGCTGGCAGTAAGGAGAGAGCAGTAGGGAGTAGAAGGAAGTACCTGATACTTAGTCTCCATTCATATGTGGTAACCGTGGTGCGGGGGTCCAGAGTGCGCACTGAGGAGCCCCCAGCAGGCTGACCAACACGTGTATCGCTGGGGCTTTGTCAAGGAAGCACAAAGATGTGATGATCAAACCAGGGTTAAATAGCACCGGCCACTAGCTGATAGGTTGTCCTATTAGATTGACAATTAGATCAGCCAATCTGTGCATAGTATCAGTAGAGGAAGAAGACTGTGAGATGTTCTCATGTCCATGTAATCAGTGCAGTACTGAGAGCTTGTCATGCTCACAGCTGATATAGCAGCAATGTAATTAAAGGTTATTCTCATGGTTACATTTGAATAGAGAAGGAAAAAAAATCCAACTGCTAAATTTTACTAATTGTAAAAATCCTTTTTATTTTCTCTTTTTTCTCTCTATTCAAATGTAACCATGAGAATAACCTTTAATTACATTGCTGCTATATCAGCTGTGAGCATGACAAGCTCTCAGTACTGCACTGATTACATGGACATGAGAACATCTCACAGTCTTGTTCCTCTACTGATACTATGCACAGATTGGCTGATCTAATTGTCAATCTAATAGGACAACCTATCAGCTAGTGGCCGGTGCTATTTAACCCTGGTCTGATCATCACAATCTTGTGCTTCCTTGACAAAGCCCCAGCAATACACGTGTTGGTCAGCCTGCTGGGGGCTCCTCAGTGCGCACTCTGGACCCCCGCACCACGGTTACCACATATGAATTGAGACTAATTATCAGGTACTTCCTTCTACTCCCTACTGCTCTCTCATTACTGCCAGCCACCGGGACTCCCTGCTGCTCTCTCATTACTGCCAGCCCCCGGGACTCCCTACTGCTCTCTCATTACTGCCAGCCACCGGGACTCCCTGCTGCTCTCTCATTACTGCCACCCCCCGGGACTCCCTACTGCTCTCTCATTACTGCCACCCCCCGGGACTCCCTGCTGCTCTCTCATTACTGCCAGCCCCCGGGACTCCCTACTGCTCTCTCATTACTGCCAGCCCCCGGGTCTCCCTACTGCTCTCTCATTACTGCCAGCCCCCGGGACTCCCTACTGCTCTCTCATTACTGCCAGCCCCCGGGACTCCCTACTGCTCTCTCATTACTGCCAGCCCCCGGGACTCCCTACTGCTCTCTCATTACTGCCAGCCCCCGGGACTCCCTGCTGCTCTCTCATTACTGCCAGCCCCCGGGACTCCCTACTGCTCTCTCATTACTGCCAGCCCCCGGGACTCCCTACTGCTCTCTCATTACTGCCAGCCCCCGGGACTCCCTACTGCTCTCTCATTACTGCCAGCCCCCGGGACTCCCTGCTGCTCTCTCCTTACTGCCAGCCCCCGGGACTCCCTGCTGCTCTCTCCTTACTGCCAGCCGCCGGGACTCCCTGCTGCTCTCTCATTACTGCCAGCCGCCGGGACTCCCTACTGCTCTATCATTACTGCCAGCCTCCGGGACTCCCTACTGCTCTCTCATTACTGCCAGCCGCCGGGACTCCCTGCGCTGCTGTTAGGCAACAGGGACAACGGTTTGAATTGGCTGTAAAAGCAGAAGCCCCTTATCTTACCTCATTGTGCCAGTACTGGGGACTCTCATTTTCTGGCCTCTATATATTTATAAGACAGGAGACAGCAGATCCCAGGTGTATAAGTACACAGCTCTTTCATCTATATCTATCATCATTTTGTTATACTAATGGAGCATACACACGGTCAGATCTGTCAGATGAACGATTGAACGATTTTTTACTGCATTAAAATGAATGGAATCATCCAAGTCTGGCTGCAAACACATCAGATGTCAGATATCGTTATCTGACCATCGGGAACGCGCATTGTTCAAATTGACATATCTGTCAGATGAACAGATTTTCCTTCAGATATGAACGATTTTTAAATCGTTTTCGTTCAGATCTGAAGGAAAAATCTGACCGTGTGTATGCACCATTATCTGACCGTGTGTATGCACTATTAGTCTCATAGGTAGAATGGAGGGATGCCTCTACTACCAATATTAATATATTACTGTGGTTATCCGTGGTGTATAGCAATTTAATTGTGTGTATTTTTTTCACTTTCATATGATTTATTATTTCGCCCCTTTTTTGCACTGTGTGGGCTCTATTTATTAACATTATTTTTACTAAAATAATGTGATAAAGGCTGTTTTGTGTTGTCACACCCTTTTCACATTATTTTAGTATCACCTATAGTTATTACAGGGCAATTGGAGTAGAATTAGTAAAATTCTACTCCAATCCCCAGTATCACTTATTTTTAGTAAAGCAGATCGCATTTCCCATAACTTTAATGGGAAATGAGATCCGACCACAGTTACTAAAAACAAATTGTAAAAAAATACCGGGGAAAGCCCTGTGATAATAACGCCACCTGGAGGTGGCGTTATCCAGGGTCTCCCCCGGTTACCGGGCTCCGACTCTGCTCTAACAGGGAGAGCAGAGGTGGGAGCCGGTACCAGTAATCAGCTGTGTGGTCTAAGCAGACCGCAAGCTGATTGCTGTAAAAAAAAATGAAAAAAAAATGAAACATTTTTTTTTCCTTACCTGACTCCAGGGACCGGTGATCGGGCCTCCGGTGATGGCTCTTCTCCGGTCAGCTGGTCTCCCACAGTGCACTGGGGCCCGGTCATCAGGTGATCGGGCCCCAGTGCAGTATGGGAGATCACCTGATCGGGAAGCCCGGAGAAGATCACCGTAGGCCAGGAGGTGCAGGTAAGTGTAATGAAGGGAGGGGGGGGTCGCGGGGGGCCGCGATCGCGGGGACGGGGCTTAGCGTCGGTGGGGGGGTAGTAGCGGTGGTCGGTCGGCGCATGCGCGGGCTATTAGTCGCGGTATTTTTTCCGAAAATACCGCGACGAGTGCGGATGGGATCCGCAGGGACAGAGCTTTATCGCAAGCTCTGTCCCTGCAAGGGATTTATAGTAAATCCCTGTGATATTACCTGAATTCGCAATGCGAATTCACTCGGTAATATCACACTACAATCCGCATTCAATATGCGGATTGTAGTAAATGGAGCCCTTAGAGTGCTCATGTCACTGTAATATACATGTGTTTTATTGCTGTTACCACACTTAGGAAGATTCACTGTTTATTCCTCTATTGAGAATGGATGCATAGCAGAAATCTGCCCAGAGGCAATCCTGAATACCTGCATTGTTATATATAAGAAACAACTGCGATCACCATTTGTTATATATATTGCAATATACAAAGGGAAACAATTGTGATTGCCGATTACATCCAAATTGTATATCTTAATACCTAAAAGTCCTGCCTTGTGGGTTTTGAAAGATATAAACATGATATATATTTTCCATAGGTACTGTATACACCATAAACTGCAGTAATATTAGTGTATCTCCTACGATTGGAGAATTGTGTCTGTATTGTCCAACCTGATCGGTATTTTTGGCCATTTTTTTTTTCTCTTTTCCTTTTTAATGAATTTCAATAAAAGGTATTTTTATAGCTTGGTAATTCTATAGGAGTGCGCCCCACATACGGAGTCCTTTTCTCTTCTCTCTGATATTGGTGTGGCTTCACCAGGTCCATTACCCCTGAACCTCCCACAGTTCTCAAGCAAATGAGGCACCCAGCAAATGAGGCACCCAGCAAATGAGGCACCCAGCAATGAGCTGCTCTAGGAATCTGACCAGTCAGGAAGAGGAGTCAGGAGCTATCTGCACAACTAACAGTATCCTGAGTTTCGATACAGACAATGTCGGCGGTTATGTCGACATGTACTGTATGACAACAGAGTACATGTCAACACGTTCAGCTGTAAGACGTGAAAACTGCAATAATGGCAAAATGGTTGCTACAGTCTGTTAACATTAATGTTACACATCTATCACACACATATACATTATATACAGAGCACACAGTATGGGGTAATGTTACACATCTATTACACACATATACATTATATACCCCATACTGTGTGCTCTGTATATAATGTATGTGTGTGATAGATGTGTAACATTACCCCATACTGTGCTCTGTATATAATGTATATGTGTGTGATAGATGTGTAACATTACCCCATACTGTGTGCTCTGTATATAATGTATATGTGATAGATGTGAAACATTACCCCATACTGTGTGCTCTGTATATCACACATATATACATTATATACAGAGCACACAGTATGGGGTAATGTTACACATCTATCACACATATACATTATATACAGAGCACACAGTATGGGGTAATGTTACACATCTATCACACACATATACATTATATACAGAGCACACAGTATGGGGTAATGTTACACATCTATTACACACATATACATTATATACCCCATACTGTGTGCTCTGTATATAATGTATGTGTGTGATAGATGTGTAACATTACCCCATACTGTGCTCTGTATATAATGTATATGTGTGTGATAGATGTGTAACATTACCCCATACTGTGTGCTCTGTATATAATGTATATGTGATAGATGTGAAACATTACCCCATACTGTGTGCTCTGTATATCACACATATATACATTATATACAGAGCACACAGTATGGGGTAATGTTACACATCTATCACACATATACATTATATACAGAGCACACAGTATGGGGTATATAATGTATATGTGTGTGATAGATGTGTAACATTACCCCATACTGTGTGCTCTGTATATAATGTATATATGTGTGATATACAGAGCACACAGTATGGGGTAATGTTTCACATCTATCACATATACATTATATACAGAGCACACAGTATGGGGTAATGTTACACATCTATCACACACATATACATTATATACAGAGCACACAGTATGGGGTAATGTTACACATCTATCACACACATATACAGTATATACCCCATACTGTGTGCTCTGTATATAATGTATGTGTGTGATAGATGTGTAACATTACCCCATACTGTGTGTTCTGTATATAATGTATATGTGTGTGATAGATGTGTAACATTACCCCATACTGTGCTCTGTATATAATGTATATGTGTGTGATAGATGTGTAACATTACCCCATACTGTGTGCTCTGTATATAATGTATATGTGATAGATGTGAAACATTACCCCATACTGTGTGCTCTGTATATCACACATATATACATTATATACAGAGCACACAGTATGGGGTAATGTTACACATCTATCACACATATATACATTATATACAGAACACACAGTATGGGGTAATGTTACACATCTATCACACACATATACATTATATACAGAGCACACAGTATGGGGTAATGTTACACATCTATCACACACATATATACATTATATACAGTGCACACAGTATGGGGTAATGTTACACATCTATCACACATATATATACATTATATACAGAGCACACAGTATGGGGTAATGTTACACATCTATCACACACATATATACATTATATACAGAGCACACAGTATGGGGTAATGTTACACATCTATCACACACATATACATTATATACAGAGCACACAGTATGGGGTAATGTTACACATATACATTATATACAGAGCACACAGTATGGGGTAATGTTACACATCTATCACACACATATATACATTATATACAGAGCACACAGTATGGGGTAATGTTACACATCTATCACACACATATATACATTATATACAGAGCACACAGTATGGGGTAATGTTACACATCTATCACACATATACATTATATACAGAGCACACAGTATGGGGTAATGTTACACATCTATCACACATATATACATTATATACAGAACACACAGTATGGGGTAATGTTACACATCTATCACACACATATACATTATATACAGAGCACACAGTATGGGGTAATGTTACACATCTATCACACATATATACATTATATACAGAGCACACAGTATGGGGTAATGTTATACATCTATCACACATACATTATATACAGAGCACACAGTATGGGATAATGTTACACATCTATCACACACATATATACATTATATACAGAGCACACAGTATGGGGTAATGTTACACATCTATCACACACATATACATTATATACAGAGCACACAGTATGGGGTAATGTTACACATATACATTATATACAGAGCACACAGTATGGGGTAATGTTACACATCTATCACACACATATATACATTATATACAGAGCACACAGTATGGGGTAATGTTACACATCTATCACACACATATATACATTATATACAGAGCACACAGTATGGGATAATGTTACACATCTATCACACACATATATACATTATATACAGAGCACACAGTATGGGGTAATGTTACACATCTATCACACACATATATACATTATATACAGAGCACACAGTATGGGGTAATGTTACACATATACATTATATACAGAGCACACAGTATGGGGTAATGTTACACATCTATCACACACATATATACATTATATACAGAGCACACAGTATGGGGTAATGTTACACATCTATCACACACACATATACATTATATACAGAGCACACAGTATGGGGTAATGTTACACATCTATCACACATATATACATTATATACAGAGCACACAGTATGGGGTAATGTTACACATCTATCACACATATATACATTATATACAGAGCACACAGTATGGGGTAATGTTACACATCTATCACACACATATATATTATATACAGAGCACACAGTATGGGGTAATGTTACACATCTATCACACACATATACATTATATACAGAGCACACAGTATGGGGTAATGTTACACATCTATCACACACATATACATTATATACAGAGCACACAGTATGGGGTAATGTTACACATCTATCACACACATATATATATTATATACAGAGCACACAGTATGGGGTAATGTTACACATCTATCACACATATATACATTATATACAGAGCACACAGTATGGGGTAATGTTACACATCTATCACACACATATATATATTATATACAGAGCACACAGTATGGGGTAATGTTACACATCTATCACACACATATACATTATATACAGAGCACACAGTATGGGGTAATGTTACACATCTATCACACATATACATTATATACAGAGCACACAGTATGGGGTAATGTTACACATCTATCACACACATATATACATTATATACAGAGCACACAGTATGGGGTAATGTTACACATCTATCACACATACATTATATACAGAGCACACAGTATGGAGTAATGTTACACATCTATCACACACATATATACATTATATACAGAGCACACAGTATGGGGTAATGTTACACATCTATCACATATACATTATATACAGAGCACACAGTATGGGGTAATGTTACACATCTATCACACACATATATATTATATACAGAGCACACAGTATGGGGTAATGTTACACATCTATCACACATATACATTATATACAGAGCACACAGTATGGGGTAATGTTACACATCTATCACACACATATACATTATATACAGAGCACACAGTATGGGGTAATGTTACACATCTATCACATATACATTATATACAGAGCACACAGTATGGGGTAATGTTACACATCTATCACACACATATATATTATATACAGAGCACACAGTATGGGGTAATGTTACACATCTATCACACATATACATTATATACAGAGCACACAGTATGGGGTAATGTTACACATCTATCACACATATATACATTATATACAGAGCACACAGTATGGGGTAATGTTACACATCTATCACACACATATACATTATATACAGAGCACACAGTATGGGGTAATGTTACACATCTATCACACACATATACATTATATACAGAGCACACAGTATGGGGTAATGTTACACATCTATCACATATATACATTATATACAGAGCACACAGTATGGGGTAATGTTACACATCTATCACACACATATACATTATATACAGTGCACACAGTATGGGGTAATGTTACACATCTATCACATATACATTATATACAGAGCACACAGTATGGGGTAATGTTACACATCTATCACACATATATACATTATATACAGAGCACACAGTATGGGGTAATGTTACACATCTATCACACATATACATTATATACAGAGCACACAGTATGGGGTAATGTTACACATCTATCACACACATATACATTATATACAGTGCACACAGTATGGGGTAATGTTACACATCTATCACATATACATTATATACAGAGCACACAGTATGGGGTAATGTTACACATCTATCACACATATATACATTATATACAGAGCACACAGTATGGGGTAATGTTACACATCTATCACACATATATACATTATATACAGAGCACACAGTATGGGGTAATGTTACACATCTATCACACACATATATACATTATATACAGAGCACACAGTATGGGGTAATGTTACACATCTATCACACACATATACATTATATACAGAGCACACAGTATGGGGTAATGTTACACATCTATCACACATATATACATTATATACAGAGCACACAGTATGGGGTAATGTTACACATCTATCACACATATACATTATATACAGAGCACACAGTATGGGGTAATGTTACACATCTATCAGATATACATTATATACTGAGCACACAGTATGGGGTAATGTTACACATCTATCACACACATATACATTATATACAGAGCACACAGTATGGGGTAATGTTACACATCTATCACACATACATTATATACAGAGCACACAGTATGGGGTAATGTTACACATCTATCACACACATATACATTATATACAGAGCACACAGTATGGGGTAATGTTACACATCTATCACACATATATACATTATATACAGAGCACACAGTATGGGGTAATGTTACACATCTATCACACACATATACATTATATACAGAGCACACAGTATGGGGTAATGTTACACATCTATCACACACATATACATTATATACAGAGCACACAGTATGGGGTAATGTTACACATCTATCACACATACATTATATACAGAGCACACAGTATGGGGTAATGTTACACATCTATCACACATATATACATTATATACAGAGCACACAGTATGGGGTAATGTTACACATCTATCACACATATACATTATATACAGAGCACACAGTATGGGGTAATGTTACACATCTATCACACACATATATACATTATATACAGAGCACACAGTATGGGGTAATGTTACACATCTATCACACATATATACATTATATACAGAGCACACAGTATGGGGTAATGTTACACATCTATCACACACATATACATTATATACAGAGCACACAGTATGGGGTAATGTTACACATCTATCACACATATACATTATATACAGAGCACACAGTATGGGGTAATGTTACACATCTATCACACATATACATTATATACAGAGCACACAGTATGGGGTAATGTTACACATCTATCACACATACATTATATACAGAGCACACAGTATGGGGTAATGTTACACATCTATCACACATATATACATTATATACAGAGCACACAGTATGGGGTAATGTTACACATCTATCACACATATACATTATATACAGAGCACACAGTATGGGGTAATGTTACACATCTATCACACACATATACATTATATACAGAGCACACAGTATGGGGTAATGTTACACATCTATCACACATATATACATTATATACAGAGCACACAGTATGGGGTAATGTTACACATCTATCACACATATATACATTATATACAGAGCACACAGTATGGGGTAATGTTACACATCTATCACACACATATATACATTATATACAGAGCACACAGTATGGGGTAATGTTACACATCTATCACACACATATACATTATATACAGAGCACACAGTATGGGGTAATGTTACACATCTATCACACATATACATTATATACAGAGCACACAGTATGGGGTAATGTTACACATCTATCACACATATATACATTATATACAGAGCACACAGTATGGGGTAATGTTACACATCTATCACACACATATATATATTATATACAGAGCACACAGTATGGGGTAATGTTACACATCTATCACACACATATACATTATATACAGAGCACACAGTATGGGGTAATGTTACACATCTATCACACACATATACATTATATACAGAGCACACAGTATGGGGTAATGTTACACATCTATCACACATATACATTATATACAGAGCACACAGTATGGGGTAATGTTACACATCTATCACACACATATATACATTATATACAGAGCACACAGTATGGGGTAATGTTACACATCTATCACACATACATTATATACAGAGCACACAGTATGGAGTAATGTTACACATCTATCACACACATATATACATTATATACAGAGCACACAGTATGGGGTAATGTTACACATCTATCACATATACATTATATACAGAGCACACAGTATGGGGTAATGTTACACATCTATCACACACATATATATTATATACAGAGCACACAGTATGGGGTAATGTTACACATCTATCACACATATACATTATATACAGAGCACACAGTATGGGGTAATGTTACACATCTATCACACACATATACATTATATACAGAGCACACAGTATGGGGTAATGTTACACATCTATCACATATACATTATATACAGAGCACACAGTATGGGGTAATGTTACACATCTATCACACACATATATATTATATACAGAGCACACAGTATGGGGTAATGTTACACATCTATCACACATATACATTATATACAGAGCACACAGTATGGGGTAATGTTACACATCTATCACACATATATACATTATATACAGAGCACACAGTATGGGGTAATGTTACACATCTATCACACACATATACATTATATACAGAGCACACAGTATGGGGTAATGTTACACATCTATCACACACATATATACATTATATACAGAGCACACAGTATGGGGTAATGTTACACATCTATCACACACATATACATTATATACAGAGCACACAGTATGGGGTAATGTTACACATCTATCACACACATATACATTATATACAGAGCACACAGTATGGGGTAATGTTACACATCTATCACATATATACATTATATACAGAGCACACAGTATGGGGTAATGTTACACATCTATCACACACATATACATTATATACAGTGCACACAGTATGGGGTAATGTTACACATCTATCACATATACATTATATACAGAGCACACAGTATGGGGTAATGTTACACATCTATCACACATATATACATTATATACAGAGCACACAGTATGGGGTAATGTTACACATCTATCACACATATACATTATATACAGAGCACACAGTATGGGGTAATGTTACACATCTATCACACACATATACATTATATACAGTGCACACAGTATGGGGTAATGTTACACATCTATCACATATACATTATATACAGAGCACACAGTATGGGGTAATGTTACACATCTATCACACATATATACATTATATACAGAGCACACAGTATGGGGTAATGTTACACATCTATCACACATATATACATTATATACAGAGCACACAGTATGGGGTAATGTTACACATCTATCACACACATATATACATTATATACAGAGCACACAGTATGGGGTAATGTTACACATCTATCACACACATATACATTATATACAGAGCACACAGTATGGGGTAATGTTACACATCTATCACACATATATACATTATATACAGAGCACACAGTATGGGGTAATGTTACACATCTATCACACATATACATTATATACAGAGCACACAGTATGGGGTAATGTTACACATCTATCAGATATACATTATATACTGAGCACACAGTATGGGGTAATGTTACACATCTATCACACACATATACATTATATACAGAGCACACAGTATGGGGTAATGTTACACATCTATCACACATACATTATATACAGAGCACACAGTATGGGGTAATGTTACACATCTATCACACACATATACATTATATACAGAGCACACAGTATGGGGTAATGTTACACATCTATCACACATATATACATTATATACAGAGCACACAGTATGGGGTAATGTTACACATCTATCACACACATATACATTATATACAGAGCACACAGTATGGGGTAATGTTACACATCTATCACACACATATACATTATATACAGAGCACACAGTATGGGGTAATGTTACACATCTATCACACATACATTATATACAGAGCACACAGTATGGGGTAATGTTACACATCTATCACACATATATACATTATATACAGAGCACACAGTATGGGGTAATGTTACACATCTATCACACATATACATTATATACAGAGCACACAGTATGGGGTAATGTTACACATCTATCACACACATATATACATTATATACAGAGCACACAGTATGGGGTAATGTTACACATCTATCACACATATATACATTATATACAGAGCACACAGTATGGGGTAATGTTACACATCTATCACACACATATACATTATATACAGAGCACACAGTATGGGGTAATGTTACACATCTATCACACATATACATTATATACAGAGCACACAGTATGGGGTAATGTTACACATCTATCACACATATACATTATATACAGAGCACACAGTATGGGGTAATGTTACACATCTATCACACATACATTATATACAGAGCACACAGTATGGGGTAATGTTACACATCTATCACACATATATACATTATATACAGAGCACACAGTATGGGGTAATGTTACACATCTATCACACATATACATTATATACAGAGCACACAGTATGGGGTAATGTTACACATCTATCACACACATATACATTATATACAGAGCACACAGTATGGGGTAATGTTACACATCTATCACACATATATACATTATATACAGAGCACACAGTATGGGGTAATGTTACACATCTATCACACATATATACATTATATACAGAGCACACAGTATGGGGTAATGTTACACATCTATCACACACATATATACATTATATACAGAGCACACAGTATGGGGTAATGTTACACATCTATCACACACATATACATTATATACAGAGCACACAGTATGGGGTAATGTTACACATCTATCACACATACATTATATACAGAGCACACAGTATGGGGTAATGTTACACATCTATCACACACATATACATTATATACAGAGCACACAGTATGGGGTAATGTTACACATCTATCACACATATACATTATATACAGAGCACACATTGGCCCTCATTCAGAGCCGCTCGCTATTTGCGGTCGTTCGTTCAAAAACAAGGGGTGGCTATTCAAATGATCCGTTCGCTCTTTGCGGTCTGTTCACGCCTCTAAGTCTGAACGAGCGAGCAAAACTTGCGGTTGTAATTTTGAAAAATATGCCCCCTTGCCGCTCGCACCATACGTCATGTCCGCTATTTATTAGATTAATCGAGTACATCGAATAGCGTATGAACTGCTCGCTATTCTTGTGGTTGGTTTTTTCAACCGCTATTTTGCGAGCAGTTCTGAGTTAAAAAAAACAAGTGACGTGGTCATTGACGCTGCTGGATTAATTATGCACTCCCTTAAAACGCCCGTTTTGACCTTTAAGCACGCCTGCGTTCACAATTCCACTCCCCGTTTTCAAGCACCTTCCCCTGTTACCACCCACATACGCCTCCTCCTGTCACTTAAAGTAGCAGGCATTCGCTATTTAGCGAACAAACGATTTTCGACCGCACTGACTGGTTCGCGCATGCGTATTAGAATCCGTACGCATGCGCAGATGTGCGAACATCGGTCAGAACGAACGAGCGGCCGCTTGCGAGCGGCTCTGAATGAGGGCCATCATGGGGTAAGTGACTATATCGCCCGATTTATAGGGTTACACTAATACAATCACAACCTCTTAGGGATCACAACAGCGAAAATATACAAATGTCTCCAAAGCTCTGCCGAGTATAGGACCGCCCACTGCGGCTTTCTCATATCCGTCTGACGGCGTGCACCAGCGCTATCATCGGTAATATCCAACCAGATCAGGCAGCCACGCAGCTTCTGACCTGCGCCAAACTCTCCGTCTCTCCTGACACACAGAGCTTTCAGGCTGCGAAGGAGATTGCGATGGCTAGTTTATGCACGCCCATAAAATAGCGTTTAAACGGTCAGATACGCCTACATTTGTCTTGGCACCACCCCCCCGTCTCCTCCCCCAAACGCTGACACTAATACCTGTCATTCACATTGCGAGTAAATTGGAATACAATCGCTGTGCATGAGCAGTAAGGCGAATGTGTGTGCACCATCGCCAACAATCGCTTCATCTGCGTAAATCTCAGAATCAGTCCCTTAACCTTTATCTGTGATGCTGGCACCAGAGGCGCCTCCTGATTACGTTTCCTTCACTGTATGAACTATAGATTGTAAGCTTGCGAGCAGGGTCCTCCTACCTACCTGTATATCTGTCTGTTATTACCCAGTTTTGTTCTATTTATGCTTCCAATTGTAAAGCGCGATGGAATATTCTGCGCTATATAAGATACTGTTAATAAATAAATGAATGAACTGGGGGAGTAACTTGTACCCACAGGACCTCGCCATGGGCAAACCGCAGAAAGCTCCAGGTTCTCAGCTCACCTTGTAGGACGTGACGCGAGCGGCTGAACTCTCGCAGCTGAAGATGACGAGAGCGCAGACTCTGGCGCAGTGATCCCAGATCTCTCAGTATGAGAGCCGTATTCTGAGAGGGATCCATGAATAGCGGAGAGCAGGCGGCCGCCAGGAGATCCTCCACTTCTCTGTAACAGCGCAGGAATGACTTCTCCAAGCTGGCAGACATGGAAGAGAGGTGACCGCTCAGGAATTCCGTGGAGGTCCTCAAATAATGATGGAACATGTCCCACGTGTCAGTCTGCTGGGGGATGACAAGTCCCAAATTATCACAGTCTGTTATACAACGACCACTCAGCCAAAAATATAACACTCGTACTAATGTCATATTCTGCTACACCTGCAACTACACACACAATGCACTCCATCCTACTCCACCTGTAACCATACATCTTCCTACTCCTCCTGTAACAGCACATCCTCCTACTCCCCCTGTAACCACACACCCTCCTACTCCTCCTGTAACTACACACCCTCCAACTCCCCCTGTAACTACACCTCCTCTTACTCCCCCTGTAACTACACCTCCTCCTACTCCAGTGTGGTTACTCCCCCTGTAACCACACATCCTCCTACTCCTCCTGTAATCACACACCCTCCTACTCCCCCTGTAACTACACCTCCTCCTACTCCCCCTGTAACTACACACCCTCCTACTCCTCCTACACATCCTCCTACTCCCCCTGTAACTACACATCCTCCTACTCCTCCTGTAACTACACAACCTCCTACTCCTCCTGTAACTACACCTCCTCCTACTCCTCCTGTAACTATACCTCCTCCTACTCCTCCTGTAACTACACAGCCTCTTACTCCTCCTGTAACCACACAATCTCCTACTCCCCCTGTAACTACACATCCTCCTACTCCCCCTGTAACTACACATCCTCCTACTCCCCCTGTAACTACACATCCTCCTACTCCTCCTGTAACTACACCTCCTCCTACTCCTCCTGTAACTATACCTCCTCCTACTCCTCCTGTAACTACACAGCCTCTTACTCCTCCTGTAACTACACAGCCTCTTACTCCTCCTGTAACTACACACACTCCTCCTCCTCCTGTAACTACACACCCTCCTCCTCCTCCTGTAACTACACACCCTCCTCCTCCTCCTGTAACTACACCTCCTCCTACTCCTCCTGTAACTACACCTCCTCCTACTCCTCCTGTAACTACACCTCCTCCTACTCCTCCTGTAACTACACACCCTCCTACTCCTCCTGTAACTACACACCCTCCTACTCCTCCTGTAACTACACACCCTCCTACTCCTCCTGTAACTACACACCCTCCTACTCCTCCTGTAACTACACACCCTCCTACTCCTCCTGTAACTACACACCCTCCTACTCCTCCTGTAACCACATCTCCTCCTACTCCTCCTGTAACTACACACCCTCCTACTCCTCCTGTAACTACACCTCCTCCTACTCCTCCTGTAACCACACCTCCTCCTACTCCTCCTGTAACTACACCTCCTCCTCCTCCTCCTGTAACTACACCTCCTCCTACTCCTCCTGTAACTACACCTCCTCCTCCTCCTCCTGTAACTACACCTCCTCCTACTCCTCCTGTAACTACACATCCTCCTCCTGTAACTACACACCCTCCTACTCCTCCTGTAACTACATCTCCTCCTACTCCTCCTGTAACTACACACCCTCCTACTCCTCCTGTAACTACATCTCCTCCTACTCCTCCTGTAACTACATCTCCTCCTCCTCCTCCTGTAACTACACCTCCTCCTACTCCTCCTGTAACTACACATCCTCCTCCTGTAACTACACACCCTCCTACTCCTCCTGTAACTACATCTCCTCCTACTCCTCCTGTAACTACACACCCTCCTACTCCTCCTGTAACTACATCTCCTCCTACTCCCCCTGTAACTACACATACTCCCAGCTCATCACTGGTTGAAGTAACAGCAGCTTCTAGTCCAGCTCATGACTGGGGGAAGTAAGCAAGTTTATAGTTGTGAATAGAAGACTTTGAGCTGTAATGATGACAGGAGGAGGAGTTGCAGTAAAATAGCTATTGCCAAGATGGCAAAATAAGAAAGACTGTTTGTGCCTTGAAGCGACATCAGTGCATTACTGAAGTCTGGCGGACGTTTTTAACAACCCGTTATTCCATGTGAAATGTATGGTTCAATAAGAAGAGATGTATTTACACATCTCCACAACGTTGTGCTTCTCACCTTGCGCTTCACATTCTGCTCTTCTACAGTGGGTTGGCGATAATACATTCGTATGACATCACTCAGGGAGTGGACGTATTTCATGCGCTCCTCTAACTCCTCTCTCTTCTTTGTGTACTCTTCAACCTGTAAGTAGTGATCAATCTGTGGCCACTGGGAGACCAGTCTGTACACACAACCTAATAATCGCAAGCATACCGTGCCCTGGTGCCCGCCAGAAAGAATCAATATGTGCTGGCAAATGTACCACTCACCCGACTATTAAATAAAAAAATGTGTAATCACTAATATTTTGATTTAACATCTATTAGGTGGCAAGGCAATGTGGCTGCTGTAGTACCCACTTACTAACTGCCACCCCTAGCCTATTACATGTAGTGCTTACTTACTAACTGCCACCCCTAACCTATTACATGTAGTACTCAATAACTGCCACTTCTAACCTATTACATGTAGTACTCACTAACTGCCAACCCTAGCCTATTACATGTAGTACTCACTTACTAACTGCCGCCTAGCCTCTTACATGTAGTGCTCACTTACAATCTGTCATCCCTAGCCTATTACATGTAGTGCTCACTAACTGCCACCCCTAGCCCATTACATGTAGTGCTCACTAACTGCCACTCCTAGCATAATACATGTAGTACTCACTAACTGCCACCCCATGCCTATTACATGTAGTGCTCACTTACTAACTGCCACCTCTAGCCTCTTACATGTAGTGCTCACTTACAATCTGTCATCCCTAGCCTATTACATGTAATAACCACTCGGCTACTAGCCCTCCCACATGAACGTGTCACCTCACCTTGTGGGCACATTTGGAAAAAGACGGGATATCTGTGCTGACTTCTTTGAAGATCTCTTGAACATGACTTAGCTCTTCAATGAGGGCTTGTGAGCGCTCGGCCACATGTGAGGTCAGGACACCAAGTATATCCTGTATTATGCTGCCCAGACCTACACCTAAGAGAAGGAAGAAATCACACTAGCAGACAGCGGTCTCTGACCCCACTTACTGTGGTGTCTTCCATAATGAAGGACATGTCCATGATGGAGGATGCCAAGTAATTGTGAAATGTAGGAACATGGAAGGCAGCAGATCAGGAAAGTCAGTAAGGGTGGGGATTGTGAGTAAACACTGAACAAGATCGGCTTACAGATAGAAAACACGCAAAAGGGATGTATGTGCACCCAGCAGGGATTACTGTGTATATGTTTGCAATTACCTGAAATAAAGGAGGTTCCAGTAGCAACAAGTAACAGGCTTTTCTACAGTAAGAGCGGAAAATGTAAAGACATATTTCAGAGTATGCCGAGACCTCATGCAGTAAGTGTGGACACAGCTCAGGGGTATTACTGTGCAGTACAGCTCACAGCTCTAGCCATCAGCCGGAAGGCTCCACGTGTAAGGGTTTCCTCAATTCCTGTAATCCTACATGCTCCATCACACAGGATACCAAGTACAGGCCTCTAGGTACAGGGCTCCATCACACAGGACACCAGGTACAGGGCTCCATCACACAGCACACCAGGTACAGGGCTCCATCACACAGGACACCAAGTACAGTGCTCCAGGTACAGGACACCAGGTACAGGGCTCCATTACACAGGACTCCAGGTACAGGGCTCCATCACACAGGACACCAGGTACAGGGCTCCATCACACAGCACACCAGGTACAGTGCTCCAGGTACAGGGCTCCATCACACAGGACACCAGGTACAGGGCTCCATCACACAGGACACCAGGTACAGGGCTCCATCACACAGGACACCAGGTACAGGGCTCCATCACACAGGACACCAGGTACAGGGCTCCATCACACAGGACACCAGGTACAGGGCTCCATCACACAGGACACCAGGTACAGGGCTCCATCACACAGGACACCAGGTACAGGGCTCCATCACACAGGACACCAGGTACAGGGCTCCATCACACAGGACACCAAGTACAGTGCTCCAGGTACAGGGCTCCATTACACAGGACACCAGGTACAGGGCTCCATCACACAGGACACCAAGTACAGTGCTCCATCACACAGGACACCAGGTACAGGGCTCCATCACACAGGACACCAGGTACAGGGCTCCATCACACAGCACACCAGTTACAGGGCTCCATCACACAGCACACCAGGTACAGTGCTCCAGGTACAGGGCTCCATCACACAGGACACCAGGTACAGGGCTCCATCACACAGGACACCAGGTACAGGGCTCCATCAAACAGGACACCAAGTACAGTGCTCCAGGTACAGAGCTCCATCACACAGGACACCAAGTACAGGGCTCCATCACACAGGACACCAAGTACATGGCTCCATCACACAGGACACCAGGTACAGGGCTCCATCACACAGGACACCAGGTACAGTGCTCCAGGTACAGGGCTCCATCACACAGGACACCAAGTACATGGCTCCATCACACAAAACACCAGATACGGGGCTTCCATAACACAGGACACCAGGTACAGGGCTTCCATCACACAGGACACCAGGTACAGGGCTTCCATCACACAGGACACCAAGTACATGGCTCCATCACACAGGACACCAGGTACAGGGCTCCATCACACAGGACACCAGGTACAGGGCTCCATCACACAGGACACCAAGTACAGTGCTCCAGGTACAGGGCTCCATCACACAGGACACCAAGTACATGGCTCCATCACACAAAACACCAGATACAGGGCTCCATCACACAGGACACCAGGTACAGGGCTTCCATCACACAGGACACCAGGTACAGGGCTTCCATCACACAGGACACCAGGTACAGGGCTTCCATCACACAGGACACCAGGTACAGGGCTTCCATCACACAGGACACCAGGTACAGGGCTTCCATCACACAGGACACCAGGTACAGGGCTCCATCACACAGGACACCAGGTACAGGGCTCCATCACACAGGACACCAGGTACAGGGCTCCATTACACAGGATACCAGGTACAGGGCTCCATTACACAGGATACCAGGTACAGTGCTCCAGGTACAGGGCTCCATCACACAGGACACCAAGTACAGGGCTCCATCACACAGGACACCAGGTACAGGGCTCCATTACACAGGATACCAGGTACAGGGCTCCATCACACAGGACACCAGGTACAGGGCTCCATTACACAGGATACCAGGTACAGGGCTCCATCACACAGGACACAAAGTACATGGCTCCAGGTACATGGCTCCATCATACAGGACACCAACTACAGGGCTCCATCACACAGGACACCAAGTACAGGGCTCCATCATACAGGACATCAAGTACAGGGCTCCATCACACAGGACACCAAGTACAGGGCTCCATCACACAGGACACCAAGTACAGGGCTCCATCACACAGGACACCAAGTACAGGGCTCCATCACACAGGACACCAAGTACAGGGCTCCATCACACAGGACACCAGGTACAGGGCTCCAGGTACAGAGCTCCATCACACAGGACACCAGGTACAGGGCTCCATCACACAGGACACCAAGTACAGTGCTCCAGGTACAGAGCTCCATCACACAGGACACAAGGTACAGTGCTCCATCACACAGGACACCAGGTACAGGACTCCATCACACAGGACACCAAGTACAGTGCTCCATCACACAGGACACCAGGTACAGGGCTCCATCACACAGGACACCAGGTACAGGGCTCCATCACACAGGATACCAGGTACAGGGCTCCATCACACAGGACACCAGGTACAGGGCTCCATCACACAGGACACCAAGTACAGTGCTCCAGGTACAGAGCTCCATCACACAGGACACCAAGTACAGTGCTCCAGGTACAGAGCTCCATCACACAGGACACCAGGTACAGGGCTCCATCACACAGGACACCAAGTACAGTGCTCCAGGTACAGAGCTCCATCACACAGGACACCAGGTACAGGGCTCCATCACACAGGACACCAGGTACAGGGCTCCATACACAGGACACCAGGTACAGGGCTCCATCACACAGGACACCAGGTACAGGGCTTCATCACACAGGACACCAGGTACAGGGCTCCATCACACAGGACACCAGGTACAGGGCTCCATCACACAGGACACCAGGTACAGGGCTCCATCACACAGGACACCAGGTACAGGGCTCCATCACACAGGACACCAAGTACAGTGCTCCAGGTACAGAGCTCCATCACACAGGACACCAGGTACAGGGCTCCATCACACAGGACACCAAGTACAGTGCTCCAGGTACAGAGCTCCATCACACAGGACACCAGGTACAGGGCTCCATTACACAGGACACCAGGTACAGGGCTCCATCACACAGGACACCAGGTACAGGGCTCCATCACACAGGACACCAGGTACAGGGCTCCATCACACAGGACACCAGGTACAGGGCTCCATCACACAGGACACCAGGTACAGGGCTCCATCACACAGGACACCAGGTACAGGGCTCCATCACACAGGACACCAGGTACAGGGCTCCATCACACAGGACACCAGGTACAGGGCTCCATCACACAGGACACCAGGTACAGGGCTCCATCACACAGGACACCAGGTACAGGGCTCCATCACGCAGGACATCAGGGACAGGGCTCCATCACGCAGGACACCAGGTACAGGGCTCCATAACACCAAGTACAGGGCTCCATACACAGGACACCAGGGACAGGGCTCCATCACACAGGACACCAGGTACAGGGCTCCATCATGCAGGACACCAGGTACAGGGCTCCATACACAGGACACCAGGGACAGGGCTCCAGGTCAGCTTACCAGTCTGTGTGTGGATGGCAGCACAGGAGACATCCAGTACAGATGTGGTAAGACAGTGTCTGACTCCACTGACTCGTTGTTCCCAGAGCTGAAGTTTCAGGACCAGATCCTCATACTCCCCTGCGGAGGTGGAAGAGAACCTCTCCAGAACTTGAGGTGTCCAGGACTGTACATAGTGGTGAATCTCATGTAACCACGAGTTCTCTTCACAAAACTGCATTACTTCTTTCAGGGACTTCTGCAAATGACAGAATAATCAGACATCGTCTACTCTCTCCCCCCTTCCCTCTAGATGCCTCTGCCCTCTCTCCATTCCAGCTGCCTCTAACCCCTCTCCTTTCACTTCCAACTGTCCCTGCGCCTCTAACTTCCCTCCAGCTGCCTCTGCCCTCTCTGCCTTCCCTCCAGATGCCTCTGCCCCTCTACCTTCCCTCCAGATGCCTCTGCCCCTCTCCCTTCCCTCCAGATGCCTCTTCCCATCTATCTTCCCTCCAGATGCCTCTGCCCTCTCTCCATTCACTTCCAACTGTCCCTGCGCCTCTACCTTCCCTCCAGCTGCCACTTCTCCCTCCCCTCCAGCTGACTCTACCCACTCGCCCTTCCCTCCAGCTGCCTAATCCTACTTCCCCTTAACCCCAGCTGTTTCTGCCCTCTTCTGCACATCCAGCTGCATCTGCCTCCTCTCCCATACCTCCAGCTGCAACGGCCTCCTCTCCCATACCTCCAGCTGCATCTGCCTCCTCTCCCATACCTCCAGCTGCATCTGCCTCCTCTCCCATACCTCTAGCTTGTTCTGCCCCCTCTCCCATACATCCAGCTGCATCTGCCCCCTCTCCCATACCTCCAGCTGCATCTGCCTCCTCTCCCATACCTCCAGCTGCATCTGCCTCCTCTCCCATACCTCCAGCTGCATCTGTCTCCTCTCCCATACCTCCAGCTGCATCTGCCTCCTCTCCCATACCTCCAGCTGCATCTGCCTCCTCTCCCATACCTCCAGCTTGTTCTGCCCCCTCTCCCATACATCCAGCTGTATCTGCCCCCTCTCCCATACATCCAGCTGTATCTGCCCCCTCTCCCATACCTCCAGCTGCATCTGTCTCCTCTCCCATACCTCCAGCTGCATCTGCCTCCTCTCCCATACCTCCAGCTGCATCTGTCTCCTCTCCCATACCTCCAGCTGCATCTGTCTCCTCTCCCATACCTCCAGCTGCATCTGTCTCCTCTCCCATACCTCCAGCTTGTTCTGCCCCCTCTCCCATACCTCCAGCTTGTTCTGCCCCCTCTACCTTCCCTCCAGATGCCTCTGCCCCCTCTTCTTTCCCTCCAGCTGCCTAACCCCTCTCCCATCCCTTCCAGCTGTCCCTGCCCCTCTACCTTCCCTCTAGCTGTCTCTGCCCCCTCTCCCTTCCCTCCAGCTTGTTCTGCCCCTCTACCTTCCCTCCAGATGCCTTTGCCACACTCCCTTCTCTCCAGCTGTCCCTGCTCCAGTCTCTCACATCCACCTGTCTCTGCACCTCGACCTCCCTCCAGATGCCTCTGGCCTCTCTCCCCCCCCTCTGGCCACATCTGCCCTGTTTCTCTCCCCTCCAACAGCTGTTTTCTCACTTCTACCAGTCTCCATAGTTCCTATTTTGTCTCTCTTTTACCTCCAGCAGTCTCTGCAGTGTCTCTCTTGCTTGCTGAATCGAATAGTCGCTGTTTAACATGTAGCGCAGAGACTGGAAATTCAGGGGCATATAGTTAGCCCTCATTAACGTCCCTTGAACACTTGATTGTGTAGTTCTCTGCATTACACTGCAGTCAGCAGATGGGAGCATTGGTGGAGGGACAACTTTCCGAAGCTGCTCCCCTCTCAGGACAGAGGGCAGAGGATCCCCTAAAACACACATCATTATGTCAGAGAGAATACAGCCGACAACAGCAGCCAGCGACACCCTCTACTGACCAACAGTAGCAGCAGGGGGTGCTCAGTTCAGTACAGAATGCCGATTCAATTAGCCACAAGCTCCGTAGTGTAAAGACCCGCATTACATTATTGTGTACAACATGTGATATTGACATGAAGCACACTCCTGGTTCCCTTGCAATGACATTAGAAATGTCGTCATGTCTATGTTGTGCATTAGAACAGCAGTGTGCAACCATTTCATGTGCATGAGAGGGAAACCTTCCCGAACCCCAAAACAGTGTCACATAGGAGAGCAGGACAACGTGGGAGGCTGTTTTCTCGTGAGTAAAGGAGGCTGTCAGTGGCCATAAGAAAATTATATGAGGCTGTTAGTAGCCATAAAAGGCTGTTAGAGAGTATAAGCACAGTATAGGAGGCTGTTAGTGACCATAAGGAAAATATAGGAGGCTGCTAGTGGCCGTAAGCAAAGTATAGGAGGCTATTAGTGGCTATAAGCAGAGTATAGGATGCTGCTAGTGAATATAGGAGGCTGTTTTCTCGTGAGTAAAGGAGGCTGTTAGTGGCCATAAGAAAAGTATATGAGGCTGTTAGTAGCCATAAAAGGCTGTTAGAGAGTATAAGCACAGTATAGGAGGCTGTTCGTGAATATAGGAGGGTGTTAGTGCCCATAAGGCCATTAACCGAATTACACCAACATACATCTCTTCACTCATCTCAAAATATCTCCCAACCCGACCTCTCCGCTCAGCACAAGATCTGCGTCTCTCATCCCCGCACATTACTTGCTCCCATTTACGGTTACAGGACTTTCTTCGGGCTGCACCCACTCTATGGAATGCCTTACCACACACAATAAGACTTACCTCTAGTCTTCAATCCTTCAAGCGTTCCCTGAAAACTCACCTCTTCAGACAAGCTTATCAGATTCCAGAACCGACCACATAACCTTCATAGCTTCCTTATCTAATTACATCCCCTTTTACAGTCCACACATAACCTCACACATTGTCTTTCTTTCACATACTCCTGACATTTTGCCGACATTCCTGTGTGAGTGGATCATGCAGCCAACCAAGAAACTCTGCAGTCTGGCCGGACCAAATTGCAATATATATAGCACCTATCCTTGTGTATCATATATAGCACCTATCCTTGTGTATCAATGCCTGTTTCCCTATAGATTGTAAGCTTGCGAGCAGGGCCCTCTTACCTCTATGTCTGTCTGTTATTACCCTGTTTTGTTCTATCAATGTTTCCAATTGTAAAGCGCAACGGAATATGCTGCGCTATATAAGATACTGTTAATAAATAAAATAAAATAAATAAGGAAAATATAGGAGGCTGCTAGTGGCCGTAAGCAAAGTATAGGAGGCTATTAGTGGCTATAAGCAGAGTATAGGATGCTGCTAGTGGATATAGGAGGCTGTTAATGGCCATTAGCAGTGTATGAGGTGGATAGTGAATATAGGAGGCTGTTAATGGCCATTACCACAGTATAGGAGGGCTAACAGCCTCCTATACTCACTAACCACCTCCTATACTGTTCTTATGGCCACCAACAGCCTCCTATACTCACTAACAGCATCCTACACTGTGCTTATGGCCAGTACCAGCCTATTATATTCACTAACAGCCTGCTATACTCACTAACAGCCTGCTATACTCACTAACAGCCTGCTATACTCACTAACAGCCTGCTATACTCACTAACAGCCTGCTATACTCACTAACAGCCTGCTATACTCACTAACAGCCTGCTATACTCACTAACAGCCTGCTATACTCACTAACAGCCTGCTATACTCACTAACAGCCTGCTATACTCACTAACAGCCTGCTATACTCACTAACCACCTCCTATACTGTTCTTATGGCCACTAGCAGCCTCCTATACTCACTAACAGCATCCTATACTGTTCTTATGGCCAGTAATAGCCTGCTATACTCACTAACAGCATCCTATACTCACTAACAGCATCCTATACTGTTCTTATGGCCACTAACAGCCTCCTATACTCACTAACAGCATCCTATACTGTTCTTATGGCCAGTAATAGCCTGCTATACTCACTAACAGCATCCTATACTGTTCTTATGGACAGTAATAGCCTATTATATTTACGAACTACCTATACTGTTTTTGTCAGGACTGCGACTATTTCAGTACATAAAGATAGATTACTTTTTCCCAAGTTCCTTTGTGGTCGTTGGAGGAGCTATCCTGCTTGCTGGCGTTCTTCACATACAGGGGATAGAGAGTTAAAGTGATCATCTGTTCCCAAGGTGTTGTCAGGTTGTGGGATTCCTAGATTGCTCATTATTTCAAACCTGATTCCATTTGGGTCACATGTTCTGAACTTCCTATGGATCACAGACCTCTAGTATAAAGCCTGTTACTAACTGTGTCTCAGTGTCTGTGCAACGTTACTTTCAGGTCTTTCTTGGACTCCTGCCAGATCCCTGCTGTGCCTGTGGGTTGCTGTGGACTTTGCTATATCTCTGCTCATGTTCCAGCTAAACTTCTGATGCCAGTTACCAGCCGCACTACAGAGCTCAGCATAGCCATTAGATAAGTATTGCTTTCTGCTCCACTGCTGTGGTTTCACCTTTTGCTGCCCTATTTACTTTGCCTTTTGCCTCTCACTCCTGTGGACATCGAACCCATCTTCATTACAGTTGTCAACTGCACCGTTACAGTTATCATCACTGCATCGCAGGGCTCAACCCCGTTCCGGATTCTAGTCACACCACAGGGCTCAACCCTGTTCCGGAACCACACCGCTTCACAGGGCTCAACCCTGCTTCAACCTTCACTGCATCGCGGGGCTCAACCCCACTCCGGATTCTAGTTACACCGCAGGGCTCAACCACACCGCTTCACAGGGCTCAACCCTGCTTCAATATTCATTGCATCGTGGGGCTCAACCCCGCTCCGGATTCTAGTTATACAGCAGGGCTCAACCCTGTTCTGGAACCTCACAGCATCACATGGCTCAACCCAACTTCAACCTCACCGCATCACAGGGCTCAACCCTGCTCCGACCTCACCTCATCACAGGGCTCAACCCTGCTCCGACCTCACCGCATCACAGGGCTCAACCCTGCTCCGACCTCACCGCATCACAGGGCTCAACCCTGCTCCAACCTCACTGCATCACAGGGCTCAACCCTGCTCCAACCTCACCGCATCACAGGGCTCAACCCTGCTCTAACCTCACCGCATCACAGGGCTCAACCCTGCTTCAACCTCACCGCATCACAGGGCTCAACCCTGGTCCGACCTCATCGCATCACAGGGCTCAACCCTGCTCCGACCTCATCGCATCACAAGGCTCAACCTTGCTCCGACCTCACCGCATCACAGGGCTCAACCCTGCTCCGGATCTCCATCACTACAGGGTTCCACCCAGGTGAAGCTCCTCTATACCACCCTGAGGTGTTAGCCTCATACTGGACTCAGGGTTCCCTACCATATTACTTTTCTGTGTTAAAGACTATATGGGGGGTTTGCTCCTATACTCATTATTGCTTATGTGAACCTCTGTGTTGCTAAGACTTTGTGAGACGTTGCTATTATATTTCTCCTGTGAATAAATTCTATTTACTTATATTCCATGCTATCGAGATTTCATGAAAAGGTCATTCCTAAAGCCACCCCAGTTTATTGTGCCTAGTAGGCCTGCCTCCTCCCAGGAGTCTCAAGTGTCGGCAGCCATGACAGTTTTAATATTCACTAACAGTCACCTATACTCACTAACCACCTCCTATACTATTCTTATGGCCACCAACAGCCTCCTATATTCACTAACAGCATCCTATACTGTGCTTATGGCCAGTACCAGCCTATTATATTCACTAACAGCCTCCTATACTCACTAACAGCATACTATACTATTCTTATGGCCACTAACAGCCTGCTATACTCACTAACAGCCTGCTATACTCACTAACAGCCTCCTATACTGTGCTTATGGCCACTAAGCCTCCTATACTGTTCTTATGGCCAGAAACAGCCTATTATATTCACTAACAGCATCCTATACTGTTCTTATGGCCATTAATAGCCTGCTATACTGTTATTATGGCCACTAACAGCCTCCTATACTCACTAACCACCTCCTATACTGTTCTTATGGCCACCAACAGCCTCCTATATTCACTAATAGCATCCTATACTGTGCTTATGGCCAGTACCAGCCTATTATATTCACTAACAGCCTCCTATACTCACTAACAGCATACTATACTATTCTTATGGCCACTAACAGCCTGCTATACTCACTAACAGCCACCTATACTGTGCTTATGGCCACTAAGCCTCCTATACTGTTCTTATGGCCAGAAACAGCCTATTATATTCACTAACCACCTCCTATACTGTTCTTATGACCACTCACAGCCTCCTATACTCACTAACCACATCCTATACTGTTCTTATGGCCACTCACATCCTCCTATACTCACTAACCACATCCTATACTGTTCTTATGGCCACTAACAGCCTGCTATACTCACTAACAGCATCCTATACTGTTCTTATGGCCACCAATAGCCTCCTATACTCACTAACAGCATCCTATACTGTGCTTATGGCCAGTACCAGCCTATTATATTCACTAACAGCCTCCTATACTCACTAACAGAATACTATACTATTCTTATGGCCACTAACAGCCTGCCATACTCACCAACAGCCTCCTATACTGTGCTTATGGCCACTAAGCCTCCTATACTGTTCTTATGGCCAGAAACAGCCTACTATATTCACTAACAGCATCCTATACTGTTCTTATGGTCATTAATAGCCTGCTATACTGTTATTATGGCCACTAACAGCCTCCTATACTCACTAACCACCTCCTATACTGTTCTTATGGCCACCAACAGCCTCCTATATTCACTAATAGCATCCTATACTGTGCTTAAGGCCAGTACCAGCCTATTATATTCACTAACAGCCTCCTATACTCACTAACGGCATACTATACTATTCTTATGGCCACTAACAGCCTGCTATACTCACTAACAGCCTCCTATACTGTGCTTATGGCCACTAAGCCTCCTATACTGTTCTTATGGCCAGAAACAGCCTATTATATTCACTAACCACCTCCTATACTGTTCTTATGGCCACCAACAGCCTCCTATACTCACTAACCACATCCTATACTGTTCTTATGACCACTCACAGCCTCCTATACTCACTAACCACATCCTATACTGTTCTTATGGCCACTAACAGCCTGCTATACTCACTAACAGCATCCTATACTGTTCTTATGGCCACCAACAGCCTCCTATACTCACTAACCACATCCTATACTGTTCTTATGACCACTCACAGCCTCCTATACTCACTAACCACATCCTATACTGTTCTTATGGCCACTAACAGCCTGCTATACTCACTAACAGCATCCTATACTGTTCTTATGGCCACCAACAGCCTCCTATACTCACTAACAGCATCCTATACTGTGCTTATGGCCAGTACCAGCCTATTATATTCACTAACAGCCTCCTATACTCACTAACAGAATACTATACTATTCTTATGGCCACTAACAGCCTGCCATACTCACTAACAGCCTCCTATACTGTGCTTATGGCCACTAAGCCTCCTATACTGTTCTTATGGCCAGAAACAGCCTATTATATTCACTAACAGCATCCTATACTGTTCTTATGGCCATGAATAGCCTGCTATACTGTTATTATGGCCACTAACAGCCTACTATACTCACTAACAGCCTCCTATACTGTGCATATGGCCACCAACAGCCTCCTATACTCACTAACCACCTCCTATGACCACTCACAGCCTCCTATACTCACTAACAGCATCCTATACTGTGCTTATGGCCAGTACCAGCCTATTATAATCACTAACAGCCTCCTATACTCACTAACAGAATACTATACTCACTAACAGCATACTATACTATTCTTATGGCCACTAACAGCCTCCTATACTGTGCTTATGGCCATTATTGGCCTCCTTTACTCACTAACCACATCCTATACTGTTCTTATGGCCACCAACAGCCTCCTATACTCACTAGCCGCATCCTATACTGTTCTTATAGCCACTAACAGCCTCCTATACTCACTAATAGCATCGTATACTGTTCTTATGACCACTCACAGCCTCCTATACTCACTAACCACCTCCTATACTGTTCTTATGACCACTCACAGCCTCCTATACTCACTAACCACCTCCTATACTGTTCTTATGGCCACCAACAGCCTGCTATACTCACTAGCCGCATCCTATACTGTTCTTATGGCCACTAACAGCCTCCTATACTCACTAATAGCATCCTATACTGTTCTTATGACCACTCACAGCCTCCTATACTCACTAACCACATCCTATACTGTTCTTATGGCCTCTAACAGCCTGCTATACTCACTAACAGCATCCTATACTGTTCTTATGGCCACCAACAGCCTCCTACACTCACTAACAGCATCCCATACTGTGCTTATGGCCAGTACCAGCCTATTATACTCACTAACAGAATACTATACTTTTCTTATGGCCACTAACAACCTCCTATATTCATTAACAGCATCCTATACTCACTAACCACCTCCTATACTGTGCTTATGGCCACTAATAGCCTATTATATTCGCAAACTACCTATACTGTTTTAATATTCACTAACAGTCACATATATTCACTAATAGCCCTCCTATACTGTGGTAATGGCAACTATTAGTGAGTATAGGTGACTGTTAGTGAATATTAAAACAGTATAGGTAGTTTGCGAATATAATAGGCTATTACTGGCCATAAGAACAGTATAGGATGCTGTTAGTGAGCATACCAGGCTATCAGTGGCCATAAGCACAGTATAGGAGGTGGTTAGTGAGTATAGGAGGCTGTTAATGGCCATAAGCACAGTATAGTATGCTGTTAGTGAGTATAGGAGGCTGTTAGTGAATATAGATGGCTGTTATTGGCCATAAGAATAGTATAGTATGCTGTTAGTGAGTATAGGAGGCTGTTAGTGAATATAGAAGGCTGTTATTGGCCATAAGAATAGTATAGTATGCTGTTAGTGAGTATAGGAGGCTGTTAGTGGCCATAAGAAAAGTGTATGAGGTGGTTAGTGAGTATAGGAGGCACCTCACCATACATGTCCTACATCATTACACCCATTTTCAATCTCTAGAGCACCTCACCATATATGTCCTATATCATTACACCCATTTCCCATCACTACAGCACCTCACCATATATGTCCTATATCATTACACCCATTTCCCATCACTACAGCACCTCACCATATATGTCCTATATCATTACACCCATTTCCCATCACTACAGCATCTCACCATATATGTCCTATATCATTACACCCACTTCCCATCACTACAGCACCTCACCATATATGTCCTATATCATTACACCCATTTCCCATCACCTCACCATACATGTCCTACATCATTACCCCATTTCCCATCACCTCACCATACAAGTCCTACATCATTACACCCATTTCCCATCACTACATCACCTCACCATACATGTCCTATTATTACACCCATTTCCCATCAGTACAGCATCTCACTATACATGTCCTATATCATTACACCCATTTCCCATCACTACATCACCTCACCATACATGTCCTACATCATTACCCCATTTCCCATCACCTCACCATACAAGTCCTACATCATTACACCCATTTCCCATCACTACATCACCTCACCATACATGTCCTACATCATTACCCCATTTCCCATCACCTCACCATACAAGTCCTACATCATTACACCCATTTCCCATCACTACATCACCTCACCGTACATGTCCTACATCATTACACCCATTTCCCATCACTACATCACCTCACCGTACATGTCCTACATCATTACACCCATTTCCCATCCGTACAGCACCTCACCATACATGTCCTACATCATTACACCCATTTCCCATCACCTCACCATACATGTCCTACATCATTACACCCATTTCCCATCACTACACCTCACCATACATGTCCTACATCATTACCCCATTTCCCATCACCTCACCATACAAGTCCTACATCATTACACCCATTTCCCATCACTACATCACCTCACCATACATGTCCTACATCATTACACCCATTTCCCATCACTACATCACCTCACCATACATGTCCTACATCATTACACCCATTTCCCATCCGTAGAGCACCTCACCATACATGTCCTACATCATTACACCCATTTCCCATCAGTACAGCACCTCACCATACATGTCCTACATCATTACACCCATTTCCCATCACCTCACCATACATGTCCTACATCATTACACCCATTTCCCATCACTACACCTCACCATACATGTCCTACATCATTACCCCATTTCCCATCACTACATCACCTCACCATACATGTCCTACATCATTACACCCATTTCCCATCACTACAGCACCTCACCGTACATGTCCTACATCATTACACCCATTTCCCATCACTACACCTCACCATACATGTCCTACATCATTACACCCATTTCCCATCACTACATCACCTCACCATACATGTCCTACATCATTACACCCATTTCCCATCACTACATCACCTCACCATACATTTCCTACATCATTACACCCATTTCCCATCACTACACCTCACCATACATGTCCTAAATCATTACACCCATTTCCCATCAGTACAGCACCTCACCATACATGTCCTACATCATTACCCCCATTTCCCATCACCTCACCATACATGTCCAACATCATTACACCCATTTCCCATCAGTACAGCACCTCACCATACATGTCCTACATCATTACACCCATTTCCTATCAGTACAGCATCTCACCATACATGTCCTACATCATTACACCCATTTCCCATCCGTACAGCACCTCACCATACATGTCCTACATCATTACACCCATTTCCCATCACAACATCACCTCATCATACATGTAATACATCATTACACCCATTTCCCATCAGTACAGCACCTCACCATACATGTCCTATATCATTACATCACCTCACCATACATGTCCAACATCATTACACCCATTTCCCATCACTACGTCACCTCACCATACATGTCCTATATCATTACACCCATTTCCCATCAGTACAGCACCTCACCATACATGTCCTACATCATTACCCCCATTTCCCATCCGTACAGCACCTCACCATACATGTCCTACATCATTACACCCATTTCCCATCACCTCATCATACATGTCCTACATCATTACACCCATTTCCCATCAGTACAGCACCTCACCATACATGTCCTACATCATTACACCCATTTCCCATCAGTACAGCATCTCACCATACATGTCCTATATCATTACATCACCTCACCATACATGTCCAACATCATTATACCCATTTCCCATCAGTACATCACCTCACCATACATGTCTATATCATTACACCCATTTCCCATCAGTACAGCACCTCACCATACATGTCCTACATCATTACCCCCATTTCCCATCACCTCAACATACATGTCCAACATCATTACACCCATTTCCCATCAGTACAGCACCTCACCATACATGTCCTACATCATTACACCCATTTCCCATCAGTACAGCATCTCACCATACATGTCCTATATCATTACATCACCTCACCATACATGTCCAACATCATTATACCCATTTCCCATCACTACAGCATCTCACCATACATGTCCTATATCATTACACCCATTTCCCATCACTACAGCATCTCACCATACATGTCCTATATCATTACCCCCATTTCCCATCAGTACAGCACCTCACCATACATGTCCTATATCATTACACCCATTTCCCATCAGTACAGCATCTCGCCATACATGTCCTACATCATTACACCCATTTCCCATCACTACAGCATCTCACCATACATGTCCTATATCATTACCCCCATTTCCCATCAGTACAGCACCTCACCATACATGTCCTATATCATTACACCCATTTCCCATCAGTACAGCATCTCGCCATACATGTCCTACATCATTACACCCATTTCCCATCAGTACAGCATCTCACCATACATGTCCTACATCATTACACCCATTTCCCATTACTACAGCACCTCACCATACATGTCCTATATCATTACACCAATTTCCCATCACTACAGCACCTCACCATGCATGTCCTACATCATTACACCCATTTCCCATCAGTACAGCACCTCACCATACATGTCCTACATCATTACACCCATTTCACATCAGTACAGCACCTCACCATACATGTCCTACATCATTACACCCATTTCCCATCAGTACAGCATCTCACCATACATGTCCTACATCATTACACCCATTTCCTATCAGCACAGCATCTCACCATACATGTCCTACATCATTACACCCATTTCCCATCAGTCCAGCATCTCACCATACATGTCCTACATCATTACACCCATTTCCCATCCGTACAGCACCTCACCATACATGTCCTACATCATTACACTCATTTCCCATCAATCCAGCACATCAGATCATCATCAGATGATGGAAGAAATAAACCTACATAATAATATGATCCCTGTCAGTGTCTGAGGAGAACATAAAGCCCTTTTGTCTGGGACCAGGACATTACATGATGTGAAAAATTATAAATTACCATATTCTGTAGGAGGATCCATAATAGGTGAAAATGAAAAATGCTTTAGCGGATTTAGGACAAATGTATCAGTCACCTGTGAAATTAAATGGAAGAATTAATAGGATTTCCTTGAGACTACTCCACGGCAGCCATAACACGTAGATTAGTCAGCTATATAGTGATATGGAAAAGACAGAGCTCCAGGAAGTGTGTGACTCCCCAAGGAAGGTATATAGAGAGATTTCCCCCTACACCCTCGTGAAGGTATACAGAGATACTCCCTACACCCTGGGGGAAGGTATATAGTGTGCGACTTCCCCTACACCCCGGGGGAAGGTATATAGTGTGCGACTTCCCCTACACCCCGGGGGAAGGTATATAGTGTGCGACTTCCCCTACACCCCGGGGGAAGGTATATAGTGTGCGACTTCCCCTACACCCCGGGGGAAGGTATATAGTGTGCGACTTCCCCTACACCCCGGGGGAAGGTATATAGTGTGCGACTTCCCCTACACCCCGGGGAAGGTATATAGTGTGCCACTTCCCCTACACCCTGGGGAAGGTATATAGTGTAACTCCTCCTACACCCTGGGGAAGGTATAGAGTGTGACTCCTCCTACACCCCGGGGAAGGTATATAGTGTGACTCCTCCTACACCCCGGGGAAGGTATATTTGGATTTATGAACTAATCCTTGGAGAGAGAGAAAGTGTCGAAAAACATGGCATATTGCGACCATATTTGCGGTGTGTACCAGCCGCAGACTGCGATCATGTATGCAGGAGACATGGCCCCGACGACTCAGTTACGGTGACATTTTGAGTGACCATAGACTCACGCAGGAAATCGATGTTTGCCTGATCTGCGTCTGATGCTGCCTATGTGTACGCATTTGCGGACGCTGCGAAGGCGCCAGTGTGCGTCTCAGTATAAGTTCCAGCCGCTGTTACATTAGTGTATTGTCGCACATATACAGCTGTGTAACACACCGCTAACGCAGCAATCAGGCCCTATATTCCTCAGGGTGCAGAATACATGGGGAGAACTATTCTGTGAGGTTGGAAGGGGAGGCAGTATTTTGAGGTGTGAGGTATTTTGACACGGATTAAGAACATTAGAGGTACAATATTGCGAAATACGGATTTTATATTAGCATGACTGAGATGGTGAAATCTTTGCTTTTTTTTAAGGTTCAATGTACACAAACTTTGTTTAAGGCACAAAATGATTAAAAATAAAGTATAAAATTAGCTTCAGGCTGTGTGTATAAGGTGTATACAACACATACATGGATTCTGTGCTTAGATTTGGGTCCCATTCACAGGATATTTCATTATGGTATGCATATATTCTGATACAAATATCGTTTGTCGTTAGATCGTTCATATCGTTGACTTTTTTGCACTGAATGTCCAACGATGTGCGTGGCCATATGGACGATAACTATAGCGGAGGTCGACTGTACAGACTGGCCAACTTGCTCGATATCTATGAATTCTTCATCATTTAAATACTGTCAAAAAGCGTTCAATTTAAAATAGAAAAAAACGATCAACGATATCGATGATTGAGCTAGTCGTCCCGTGTGTACACAGCTTTACACAGCCTTTATTAGCCTCTTCCAGGTGCAATCACTAATTAGCCTGCTCTCTGGGTGTCCAATCTATCAACAGGATTATGGTGGTCGGCAATCCACCAAGTAAATTTCAGACAATATATAGGGTTGACAATGAGCGCCTTCTGTGCTTAAAAGATAATCTTATACCCCTATTACACCTAAATTCCGGGTCTGACCCAGAGTTGGAACAGGGCTCTAATCTGGATCAGACCCGGAATTTAGCCGGCGCCGACCCAGGACATTCCCGAGTCGGCGCCATTCACACCGGAGTCGGTCTGCATAGACCAGGCTTTTCCGGTGTTGAAGCCGGACCAATTGGCTGGCATGCAGCGCGCTCCAGGCCATCGTGACCCGGAGCATGCCATTCACACTGCAGGGTTTCACAGGTTACTCCCGTGTTAAATCCTGCAAGTTACCTGGGTTGGATGGCCGGGCCACAAGTACCGGCGATCCAACCCTCTCCCCTTTTACACCAAGGAGCTGCCCGGTTTTACCCTGCAATAACCCAGGTTTTAGCTCCGGTGTAAAAGGGGAATTAGTTGTAAGTTAAATGTAATGAGCTCCTGTCTGTCCCTATTAGTGGGGTGTATAAGCTGGAACACCACATCAGAGCCACATCCCTGTGATGTCATAATGAGGACTAATGAGCTCCAGTCTGTCCCTATTAGTGAGGTTTATAAGCTGGAACACCACATCAGAGCCACATCCCTGTGATGTCATAATGAGGACTAAGGAGCTCCAGTCTGTCCCTATTAGTGGGGTTTATAAGCTGGAACACCACATCAGAGCCACATCCCTGTGATGTCATAATGAGGACTAATGAGCTCCAGTCTGTCCCTATTAGTGGGGTGTATAAGCTAGAACACTACATCAGAGCCACATCCCTGTGATGTCATAATGAGGACTAATGAGCTCCAGTCTGTCCCTATTAGGGGGGTCTATAAGCTGGAACACCACATCAGAGCCACATCCCTGTGATGTCATAATGAGGACTAATGAGCTCCAGTCTGTCCCTATTAGTGGGGTGTATAAGCTGGAACACCACATCAGAGACATCCCTGTGATGTCATAATGAGGACTAATGAGCTCCAGTCTGTCCCTATTAGTGGGGTGTATAAGCTAGGACACCACATCAGAGCAACGCCCCTGTGATGTCATAATGAGGACTAATGAGCTCCAGTCTGTCCCTATTAGTGGGGTTTATAAGCTAGGACACCACATCAGAGCCACATCACTGTGATGTCATAATGAGGACTAATGAGCTCCAGTCTGTCCCTATTAGTGGGGTCTATAAGCTAGAACACCACATCAGAGCCACACCCCTGTGATGTCATAATGAGGACTAATGAGCTCCAGTCTGTCCCTATTAGTGGGGTCTATAAGCTAGAACACCACATCAGAGCCACACCCCTGTGATGTCATAATGAGGACCAATGAGCTCCAGTCTGTCCCTATTAGTGGGGTCTATAAGCTGGAACACCACATCAGAGCCACACCCCTGTGATGTCATAATGAGGACTAATGAGCTCCAGTCTGTCCCTATTAGTCGTGTCTATAAGCTGGAACACCGCACCAGAGCTCCATCCCTGTGATGTCATAATGAGGACTAATGAGCTCCAGTCTGTCCCTATTAGTGGGGTCTATAAGCTGGAACACAACATCAGAGCCACATCCCTATGATGTCATAATGAGGACTAATGAGCTCCAGTCTGTCCCTATTAGTGGGGTTTATAAGCTGGAACACCACATCAGAGCCACACCCCTGTGATGTCATAATGAGGAGTAATGAGCTCCAGTCTGTCCCTATCAGTGGGGTCTATAAGCTGGAACACCACATCAGAGCCACACCCCTGTGATGTCATAATGAGGACTAATGAGCTCCAGTCTGTCCCTATTAGTGGGGTGTATAAGCTGGAACACCACATCAGAGCCACATCCCTGTGATGTCATAATGAGGACTAATGAGCTCCAGTCTGTCCCTATTAATGGGGTGTATAAGCTGGAACACTACATCAGAGCCACATCCCTGTGATGTCATAATGAGGACTAATGAGCTCCAGTCTGTCCCTATTAGTGGGGTGTATAAGCTGGAACACCACATCAGAGCCACATCCCTGTGATGTCATAATGAGGACTAATGAGCTCCAGTCTGTCCCTATTAGTGGGGTCTATAAGCTAGGACACCACATCAGAGCCACATCCCTGTGATGTCATAATGAGGACTAATGAGCTCCAGTCTGTCCCTAGTAGTGGGGTTTATAAGCTGGAACACTACATCAGAGCCACATCCCTGTGATGTCATAATGAGGACTAATGAGCTCCAGTCTGTCCCTATTAGTGGGGTTTATAAGCTGGAACACCACATCAGAGCCACACCCCTGTGATGTCATAATGAGGACTAATGAGCTCCAGTCTGTCCCTATTAGTGGGGTCTATACGCTGGAACACCACATCACAGCCACACCCCTGTGATGTCATAATGAGGACTAATGAGCTCCAGTCTGTCCCTATTAGTGGGGTGTATAAGCTGGAACACCACATCAGAGCCACACCCCTGTGATGTCATAATGAGGAGTAATGAGCTCCAGTCTGTCCCTATCAGTGGGGTCTATAAGCTGGAACACCACATCAGAGCCACACCCCTGTGATGTCATAATGAGGACTAATGAGCTCTAGTCTGTCCCTATTAGTGGGGTGTATAAGCTGGAACACCACATCAGAGCCACATCCCTGTGATGTCATAATGAGGACTAATGAGCTCCAGTCTGTCCCTATTAGTGGGGTGTATAAGCTGGAACACTACATCAGAGCAACGCCCCTGTGATGTCATAATGAGGACTAATGAGCTCCAGTCTGTCCCTATTAGTGGGGTGTATAAGCTGGAACACCACATCAGAGCCACATCCCTGTGATGTCATAATGAGGACTAATGAGCTCCAGTCTGTCCCTATTAGTGGGGTCTATAAGCTAGGACACCACATCAGAGCCACATCCCTGTGATGTCATAATGAGGACTAATGAGCTCCAGTCTGTCCCTAGTAGTGGGGTGTATAAGCTGGAACACTACATCAGAGCCACATCCCTGTGATGTCATAATGAGGACTAATGAGCTCCAGTCTGTCCCTATTAGTGGGGTTTATAAGCTGGAACACCACATCAGAGCCACACCCCTGTGATGTCATAATGAGGACTAATGAGCTCCAGTCTGTCCCTATTAGTGGGGTCTATACGCTGGAACACCACATCACAGCCACACCCCTGTGATGTCATAATGAGGACTAATGAGCTCCAGTCTGTCCCTATTAGTGGGGTGTATAAGCTGGAACACCACATCAGAGCCACACCCCTGTGATGTCATAATGAGGACTAATGAGCTCCAGTCTGTTCCTATTAGTGGGGTTTATAAGCTGGAACACCACATAAGAGCCACACCCCTGTGATGTCATAATGAGGACTAATGAGCTCCAGTCTGTCCCTATTAGTGGGGTGTATAAACTGGAACACCACATCAGAGCCACATCCCTGTGATGTCATAATGAGGACTAATGAGCTCCAGTCTGTCCCTATTAGGGGGGTCTATAAGCCGGAACACCACATCAGAGCCACACCCCTGTGATGTCATAATGAGGACTAATGAGCTCCAGTCTGTCCCTATTAGTGGGGTGTACAAGCTGGAACACCACATCAGAGCCACATCCCTGTGATGTCATAATGAGGACTAATGAGCTCCAGTCTGTCCCTATTAGGGGGGTCTATAAGCCGGAACACCACATCAGAGCCACACCCCTGTGATGTCATAATGAGGACTAATGAGCTCCAGTCTGTCCCTATTAGTGGGGTGTATAAGCTGGAACACCACATCAGAGCCACATCCCTGTGATGTCATAATGAGGACTAATGAGCTCCAGTCTGTCCCTATTAGTGGGGTGTATAAGCTGGAACACCACATCAGAGCCACATCCCTGTGATGTCATAATGAGGACTAATGAGCTCCAGTCTGTCCCTATTAGTGGGGTGTATAAGCTGGAACACCACATCAGAGACATCCCTGTGATGTCATAATGAGGACTAATGAGCTCCAGTCTGTCCCTATTAGTGGGGTGTATAAGCTAGGACACCACATCAGAGCAACGCCCCTGTGATGTCATAATGAGGACTAATGAGCTCCAGTCTGTCCCTATTAGTGGGGTTTATAAGCTAGGACACCACATCAGAGCCACATCACTGTGATGTCATAATGAGGACTAATGAGCTCCAGTCTGTCCCTATTAGTGGGGTCTATAAGCTAGAACACCACATCAGAGCCACACCCCTGTGATGTCATAATGAGGACTAATGAGCTCCAGTCTGTCCCTATTAGTGGGGTGTATAAGCTGGAACACCACATCAGAGCCACATCCCTGTGATGTCATAATGAGGACTAATGAGCTCCAGTCTGTCCCTATTAGTGGGGTGTATAAGCTGGAACACTACATCAGAGCCACATCCCTGTGATGTCATAATGAGGACTAATGAGCTCCAGTCTGTCCCTATTAGTGGGGTGTATAAGCTGGAACACCACATCAGAGCCACATCCCTGTGATGTCATAATGAGGACTAATGAGCTCCAGTCTGTCCCTATTAGTGGGGTCTATAAGCTAGGACACCACATCAGAGCCACATCCCTGTGATGTCATAATGAGGACTAATGAGCTCCAGTCTGTCCCTAGTAGTGGGGTGTATAAGCTGGAACACTACATCAGAGCCACATCCCTGTGATGTCATAATGAGGACTAATGAGCTCCAGTCTGTCCCTATTAGTGGGGTTTATAAGCTGGAACACCACATCAGAGCCACACCCCTGTGATGTCATAATGAGGACTAATGAGCTCCAGTCTGTCCCTATTAGTGGGGTCTATACGCTGGAACACCACATCACAGCCACACCCCTGTGATGTCATAATGAGGACTAATGAGCTCCAGTCTGTCCCTATTAGTGGGGTGTATAAGCTGGAACACCACATCAGAGCCACACCCCTGTGATGTCATAATGAGGAGTAATGAGCTCCAGTCTGTCCCTATCAGTGGGGTCTATAAGCTGGAACACCACATCAGAGCCACACCCCTGTGATGTCATAATGAGGACTAATGAGCTCCAGTCTGTCCCTATTAGTGGGGTGTATAAGCTGGAACACCACATCAGAGCCACATCCCTGTGATGTCATAATGAGGACTAATGAGCTCCAGTCTGTCCCTATTAGTGGGGTGTATAAGCTGGAACACTACATCAGAGCAACGCCCCTGTGATGTCATAATGAGGACTAATGAGCTCCAGTCTGTCCCTATTAGTGGGGTGTATAAGCTGGAACACCACATCAGAGCCACATCCCTGTGATGTCATAATGAGGACTAATGAGCTCCAGTCTGTCCCTATTAGTGGGGTCTATAAGCTAGGACACCACATCAGAGCCACATCCCTGTGATGTCATAATGAGGACTAATGAGCTCCAGTCTGTCCCTAGTAGTGGGGTGTATAAGCTGGAACACTACATCAGAGCCACATCCCTGTGATGTCATAATGAGGACTAATGAGCTCCAGTCTGTCCCTATTAGTGGGGTTTATAAGCTGGAACACCACATCACAGCCACACCCCTGTGATGTCATAATGAGGACTAATGAGCTCCAGTCTGTCCCTATTAGTGGGGTCTATACGCTGGAACACCACATCACAGCCACACCCCTGTGATGTCATAATGAGGACTAATGAGCTCCAGTCTGTCCCTATTAGTGGGGTGTATAAGCTGGAACACCACATCAGAGCCACACCCCTGTGATGTCATAATGAGGACTAATGAGCTCCAGTCTGTTCCTATTAGTGGGGTTTATAAGCTGGAACACCGCATAAGAGCCACACCCCTGTGATGTCATAATGAGGACTAATGAGCTCCAGTCTGTCCCTATTAGTGGGGTCTATAAGCTAGGACACCACATCAGAGCCACATCCCTGTGATGTCATAATGAGGACTAATGAGCTCCAGTCTGTCCCTATTAGTGGGGTATATAAGCTGGAACACCACATCAGAGCCACACCCCTGTGATGTCATAATGAGGACTAATGAGCTCCAGTCTGTCCCTATTAGTGGGGTTTATAAGCTAGGACACCACATCAGAGCCACACCCCTGTGATGTCATAATGAGGACTAATGAGCTCCAGTCTGTCCCTATTAGTGGGGTTTATAAGCTAGGACACCACATCAGAGCCACACCCCTATGATGTCATAATGAGGAGTAATGAGCTCCAGTGTGTCCCTATTAGTGGGGTTTATAAGCTAGGACACCACATCAGAGCCACACCCCTGTGATGTCATAATGAGGACTAATGAGCTCCAGTCTGTCCCTATTAGTGGGGTTTATAAGCTAGAACACCACATCAGAGCCACACCCCTATGATGTCATAATGAGGAGTAATGAGCTCCAGTCTGTCCCTATTAGTGGGGTTTATAAGCTAGGACACCACATCAGAGCCACATCCCTGTGATGTCATAATGAGGACTAATGAGCTCCAGTCTGTCCCTATTAGTGGAGTTTATAAGCTAGGACACCACATCAGAGCCACACCCCTGTGATGTCATAATGAGGACTAATGAGCTCCAGTCTGTCCCTATTAGTGGGGTTTATAAGCTAGGACACCACATCAGAGCCACACCCCTGTGATGTCATAATGAGGACTAATGAGCTCCAGTCTGTCCCTATTAGTGGGGTTTATAAGCTAGGACACCACATCAGAGCTCCATCCCTGTGATGTCATAATGAGGACTAATGAGCTCCAGTCTGTCCCTATTAGTGGGGTCTATAAGCTAGGACACCACATCAGAGCCACATCCCTGTGATGTCATAATGAGGACTAATGAGCTCCAGTCTGTCCCTATTAGTGGGGTGTATAAGCTGGAACACCACATCAGAGCCACATCCCTGTGATGTCATAATGAGGACTAATGAGCTCCAGTCTGTCCCTATTAGTGGGGTGTATAAGCTGGAACACCACATCAGAGCCACACCCCTGTGATGTCATAATGAGGACTAATGAGCTCCAGTCTGTCCCTATTAGTGGGGTTTATAAGCTAGGACACCACATCAGAGCCACACCCCTGTGATGTCATAATGAGGACTAATGAGCTCCAGTATGTCCCTATTAGTGGGGTTTATAAGCTAGGACACCACATCAGAGCCACACCCCTATGATGTCATAATGAGGAGTAATGAGCTCCAGTCTGTCCCTATTAGTGGGGTTTATAAGCTAGGACACCACATCAGAGCCACATCCTTGTGATGAAGTCCTGAAGCAGACGGTACATGTTGGGGGATGCTAGCCACTTACCTTCATGAACGTCCTTTTCAGATAAGCACTTTGATCCTCATCCTATGTCCCTAATATTTTTATTTATTTGCTTATATATATTTTTTCTATAGTAGTTTTGCTGTTTTATCAAATTAATTGTTCTTATGTATTGTCTTTTATCTAATTAAATATACATTTTTATTTGGATACACCTGTATATGTTATTGATTGATTATTATAACTGTATGTAGGTATTGTGACTCTATAATAAGCACTTTGGCCTCATTAGGTATCACCTTTACATTACGCACTTTCTCCATTATATAATCTTATTTTTATTGAAAGTGTTACAGAAATTGAAATGAATTTATATTTGACCACACATATGTATACTTTATTTTACTACAACTAGGATTATCTGTTAAGCACAGAAGGCGCTGATAGTCACCATATATAATATATACCCATACACATACAGAGCTATGCGGCTGAGCCCTGTGTGTACACCTGCTTTGCTTCCAGTCACCACCATCAGCGCACGCTTGTGGTAGGTAGAGGGGTAAGCCCTGTCTGATCCGTGCCTATGTGATAATGCCCTGTCACTGCTCCGTACATGTGAGAGCGCGGTGCTAATACATACATGACACATGGCGGCTCCCCAGTCTTTAGTTACCTCTAGTACAGAGTCCAGAACAGCCCCCAGCGCCGCGTCACAGGTGAGATGTATGCGCTCAGCAGGCGGACAGAGAACCAGCTCCCCCTGGTCACTAAACTCCAGGCTGACTCGCAGGAATGATTTACCCGTAAGGGACAGCGCCTGCGGAGAGAAGAGATTATTACCAGTAACTTATAGTATAGAGCCGCCTCTGTTCCTGCATCACACACACACCCTGCACCGTACATCCCTCCTACACCTCTGTTCCTGTATCACAGACACACTCTGCCCCGTACATCGCTCCTACGCCTCTGTTCCTGTATCCCATACACACTCTGCCCCGTACATCCCTCCTGTATCCCATACACACTCTGCCCCGTACATCCCTCCTACGCCTCTGTTCCTGTATCACAGACACACTCTGCCCTGTACATCACTCCTACGCCTCTGTTCCCGTATCACAGACACACTCTGCACTGTACATCCCTCCTACGCCTCTGTTTATGTATCACAGACACACTCTGCACCGTACATCACTCCTACGCCTCTGTTCCTGTATCACAGACACACTCTGCACCGTACATCCCTCCTACACCTCTGTTCCTGTATCACAGACACACTCTGCACCGTACATCCCTCCTACGCCTCTGTTCCTGTATCACATACACACTCTGCACCGTACATCACTCCTACGCCTCTGTTCCTGTATCACAGACACACTGCACCGTGCATCGCTCCTACACCTCTGTTCCTGTATCACACACACACCCTGCCCCGTACATCCCTCCTACGCCTCTGTTCCTGTATCACAGACACACTCTGCGCCGTACATCACTCCTACGCCTCTGTTCCTGTATCACAGACACACTCTGCGCCGTACATCGCTCCTACACCTCTGTTCCTGTATCACATACACACTCTGCACTGTACATCCCTCCTATGCCTCTGTTCCTGTATCACAGACATACCCTGCACTGTACATCCCTCCTACACCTCTGTTCCTGTATCACAGACACACTCTGCTCCGTACATCGCTCCTACGCCTCTGTTCCTGTATCACATACACACTCTGCCCCGTACATCCCTCCTATGCCTCTGTTCCTGTATCACAGACACACTGCACCGTACATCCCTCCTACGCCTCTGTTCCTGTATCACAGACACACTGCACCGTACATCCCTCCTACGCCTCTGTTCCTGTATCACAGACACACTCTGCCCCGTACATCCCTCCTACGCCTCTGTTCCTGTATCACAGACACACTCTGCGCCGTACATCACTCCTACGCCTCTGTTCCTGTATCACAGACACACTGCACCGTACATCGCTCCTACACCTCTGTTCCTGTATCACACACACACCCTGCACCGTACATCCCTCCTACACCTCTGTTCCTGTATCACATACACACTCTGCACTGTACATCCCTCCTATGCCTCTGTTCCTGTATCACAGACATACCCTGCACTGTACATCCCTCCTACACCTCTGTTGCTGTATCACAGACACACTCTGCTCCGTACATCGCTCCTACGCCTCTGTTCCTGTATCACATACACACTCTGCCCCGTACATCCCTCCTACGCCTCTGTTCCTGTATCACAGACACACTGCACCGTACATCCCTCCTACGCCTCTGTTCCTGTATCACAGACACACTGCACCGTACATCCCTCCTACGCCTCTGTTCCTGTATCACATACACACTCTGCCCCGTACATCCCTCCTACGCCTCTGTTCCTGTATCACAGACACACTCTGCGCCGTACATCACTCCTACGCCTCTGTTCCTGTATCACAGACACACTCTGCGCCGTACATCGCTCCTACGCCTCTGTTCCTGTATCTCAGACACACTCTGCGCCGTACATCACTCCTACACCTCTGTTCCTGTAGGAGGATAGTACAGTGCTGAGTATCCCTGCGGTGCTGGTACAGAGGTGTAGGAGGATAGTACAGTGCTGAGTATCCCTGCGGTGCTGGTACAGAGGTGTAGGAGGATAGTACAGTGCTGAGTATCCCTGCGGTGCTGGTACAGAGGTGTAGGAGGATAGTACAGTGCTGAGTATCCCTGCGGTGCTGGTACAGAGGTGTAGGAGGATAGTACAGTGCTGAGTATCCCTGCGGTGCTGGTACAGAGGTGTAGGAGGATAGTACAGCGCTGAGTATCCCTGCGGTGCTGGTACAGAGGTGTAGGAGGATAGTACAGCGCTGAGTATCCCTGCGGTGCTGGTACAGAGGTGTAGGAGGATAGTACAGCGCTGAGTATCCCTGCGGTGCTGGTACAGAGGTGTAGGAGGATAGTAGAGTGCTGAGTATCCCTGCTGTACTGGTACAGAGGTGTAGGAGGATAGTACAGTGCTGAGTATCCCTGCGGTGCTGGTACAGAGGTGTAGGAGGATAGTACAGCGCTGAGTATCCCTGCGGTGCTGGTACAGAGGTGTAGGAGGATAATACAGCGCTGAGTATCCCTGCGGTGCTGGTACAGAGGTGTAGGAGGATAGTACAGCGCTGAGTATCCCTGCGGTGCTGGTACAGAGGTGTAGGAGGATAGTACAGCGCTGAGTATCCCTGCGGTACTGGTACAGAGGTGTAGGAGGATAGTACAGCGCTGAGTATCCCTGCGGTGCAGGTACAGAGGTGTAGGAGGATAGTACAGCGCTGAGTATCCCTGCGGTGCAGGTACAGAGGTGTAGGAGGATAGTACAGCGCTGAGTATCCCTGCGGTGCTGGTACAGAGGTGTAGGAGGATAGTACAGCGCTGAGTATCCCTGCGGTGCTGGTACAGAGGTGTAGGAGGATAGTACAGCGCTGAGTATCCCTGCGGTGCTGGTACAGAGGTGTAGGAGGATAGTACAGTGCTGAGTATCCCTGCGGTGCAGGTACAGAGGTGTAGGAGGATAGTACAGTGCTGAGTATCCCTGTGGTGCTGGTACAGAGGTGTAGGAGGATAGTACAGTGCTGGTACAGAGGTGTAGGAGGATAGTACAGTGCTGAGTATCCCTGCGGTGCAGGTACAGAGGTGTAGGAGGATAGTACAGTGCTGAGTATCCCTGCGGTGCTGGTACAGAGGTGTAGGAGGATAGTACAGTGCTGAGTATCCCTGCGGTGCTGGTACAGAGGTGTAGGAGGATAGTACAGTGCTGAGTATCCCTGCGGTGCTGGTACAGAGGTGTAGGAGGATATTACAGTGCTGAGTATCCCTGCGGTGCTGGTACAGAGGTGTAGGAGGATAGTACAGTGCTGAGTATCCCTGCGGTGCTGGTACAGAGGTGTAGGAGGATAGTACAGTGCTGAGTATCCCTGCGGTGTTGGTACAGAGGTGTAAGAGGATAGTACAGTGCTGAGTATCCCTGCGGTGCTGGTACAGAGGTGTAGGAGGATAGTACAGTGCTGAGTATCCCTGCGGTGCTGGTACAGAGGTGTAGGAGGATATTACAGTGCTGAGTATCCCTGCGGTGCTGGTACAGAGGTGTAGGAGGATAGTACAGTGCTGAGTATCCCTGCGGTGCTGGTACAGAGGTGTAGGAGGATATTACAGTGCTGAGTATCCCTGCGGTGCTGGTACAGAGGTGTAGGAGGATAGTACAGTGCTGAGTATCCCTGCGGTGCTGGTACAGAGGTGTAGGAGGATAGTACAGTGCTGAGTATCCCTGCGGTGTTGGTACAGAGGTGTAAGAGGATAGTACAGTGCTGAGTATCCCTGCGGTGCTGGTACAGAGGTGTAGGAGGATAGTACAGTGCTGAGTATCCCTGTGGTGCTGGTACAGAGGTGTAGGAGGATAGTACAGTGCTGGTACAGAGGTGTAGGAGGATAGTACAGTGCTGAGTATCCCTGCGGTGCAGGTACAGAGGTGTAGGAGGATAGTACAGTGCTGAGTATCCCTGCGGTGCTGGTACAGAGGTGTAGGAGGATAGTACAGTGCTGAGTATCCCTGCGGAGCTGGTACAGAGGTGTAGGAGGATAGTACAGTGCTGAGTATCCCTGCGGTGCTGGTACAGAGGTGTAGGAGGATAGTACAGTGCTGAGTATCCCTGCGGTGCTGGTACAGAGGTGTAGGAGGATAGTACAGTGCTGAGTATCCCTGCGGTGTTGGTACAGAGGTGTAAGAGGATAGTACAGTGCTGAGTATCCCTGCGGTGTTGGTACAGAGGTGTAAGAGGATAGTACAGTGCTGAGTATCCCTGCGGTGCTGGTACAGAGGTGTAAGAGGATAGTACAGTGCTGAGTATCCCTGCGGTGCTGGTGATGTACACTGTGTCTGTGATAAGTGTGCAGTGCGGTAGGTAGCGTGCATCGCCCTCCTCCACTCACCTGGATGGCATCACACACAAAGGCGCAGATATTGCGCTGAATGATGGCGTGCACGCTCTGACACACCACATGTCCATACAGAGAAGCCAGATTTCCCAGTCTGTGCAGCCAGGACTCCGCCTGATGTACTCTCGCCCTGGTGGTCTCCTCGGGGCTCTTCTCCATGTCCTCCCGGGTGGTCCTCAGGATTATGTAGGTGTCCTCCCTCACCTGTGTCAGGGCAGCATAACTGACATTACTCTACAGCAAACTATACAACGGTCTGTACACTATGCAACCCTGCCCTGAGATTGTGTCCCGGGCTATACTGACTGACTGGCATGCTGCCGCCAGGACTGTGGGGCTGATTCAGGAGGTGGGCACTACAAGCATAAAGTATAAAGTCTATCACTGGCGGTTTCTGTTATCGGCTTCTACTGCGAGCCACATCGCGGAAACGAATCCGCACATGTGCAGCCGGCTCCTGCGCAGACCTGCAAACAGTAGGAATGTACAGAAATCTCTGAACCAAGCGCTGTAACCACTAACATTCCACCTATCAGTCATGTCTGCCCTATTACACATTATATATATATATATATATATATACACACACACACATACACACACACACACACATATATACAGTCAGGTGCATAACTATTGGGACATTGACAGAATTTTCATATTTTGGCCTCTAGTCACCACCACAATGGCTTTGAAATGAAACAAACAAGATGTGATTTACCTGCAGACTCTCAGATTTAATTTGAGGGTAATTACATCCAAATCAGGTGAACGGTGTAGGAATTACAACGGTTTATATATGTGCCTCCCACTTTTTAAGGGGCCAAAAGTAATGGGAATATAAACTCAAAAGCTATTTCATGGACAGGTGTGGGCTATTCCCTCATTATTTCATTATCAATTAAGCAGGTAAAAGGTCTGGAGTTGATTCTAGGTGTGACATTTGCATTTGGAATCAGTTGCTGTCGACTCTCAATATGAGATCCAAAGAGCTGTCACTATCAGTAAAGCAAGCCGTCATTAGGCTGAAAAATCATAACAAACCCATCAGAGAGACAACCCAACATTCCCCTCCATGTACACAGTCTAACCTCCTAATACCTCCATACAACCCAACATTTCCCTCCACGTACACAGTCTAACCTCCTAATACCTCCATCCAACCCAACATTCCCCTCCATGTACACAGTCTAACCTCCCAATACCTCCATCCAACCCAACATTCCCCTCCATGTACACAGTCTAACCTCCCAATACCTCCATACAACCCAACATTCCCCTCCATGTACACAGTCTAACCTCCTAATACCTCCATACAACCCAACATTTCCCTCCACGTACACAGTCTAACCTCCTAATACCTCCATACAACCCAACATTCCCCTCCACGTACACAGTCTAACCTCCTAATACCCCCATACAACCCAATATTCCCCTCCACGTACACAGTCTAACCTCCTAATACCTCCATACAACCCAACATTCCCCTCCACGTACACAGTCTAACCTCCTAATACCTCCATACAACCCAACATTCCCCTCCACGTACACAGTCTAACCTCCTAATACCTCCATACAACCCAACATTTCCCTCCACGTACACAGTCTAACCTCCTAATACCTCCATACAACCAAACATTCCGGGAACAGAGCAGTGAGTGATGCAGCAAATCAATAGCTTGTATGAAACCCACTAGGAATAGTACAAAGTGACTACTAGAGCTGGGTGACTGAAGCCGACACCCTCACAGAGCTGGGTGACTGGAGCCTGCACCCTCACAGAGCTGGGTGACTGGAGCCTGCACCCTCACAGAGCTGGGTGACTGGAGCCTGCACCCTCACAGAGCTGGGTGACTGGAGCCTGCACCCTCACAGAGCTGGGTGACTGGAGCCTGCACCCTCACAGAGCTGGGTGACTGGAGCCTGCACCCTTACAGAGCTGGGTGACTGGAGCCTGCACCCTCACAGAGCTGGGTGACTGGAGCCTGCACCCTCACAGAGCTGGGTGACTGGAGCCTGCACCCTCACAGAGCTGGGTGACTGGTGCCGGCACCCTCACAGAGCTGTGGCAAATGCAGAATTTCTAGAGGGGGGTTTCCAAATGCTCGATTTCAAAGTGTGGGCAGGCCACGAAGAGGGCATAACCAGCACTCAACCAGTTATAATATGTAGTATAGTATAGTGTATATAATAATGTAATACTTAGGATCAGCGATCACAGTAAGACATTATATGCGGCAGTATGGCCCATCCTGCCTGAGCTGAATGTTTTTATTTTAGAGGTTGGAAGGGGCGATTAGAGTAGTGCCGGGCCCGGGGAGGTGCGCACTGGGGAGGGAGGTGCTGTGAGCCCCTCAGCCCAAAGCAAAGCCAGGGGGAGTGCGATCAGTGTGATTGCTCCCCCCCACAGGCACAGAAGCCCCCACAGCAGCCTAGCTCACAGCAGCGTGTGCTGGGCTACTGTGAGGTAAAAGGAGGGTGTGCGTCGCCGGGCCCATCCAGCCTATGAAGAGGATACAGATCCAGTACCCATTGGAAACTCTGCACTCAGAGAGAGGACCCTCAGAATAACCACCAGCATAGATAGTAGTATGAGGAGCAGAGAGTTCTGGAGACGGGTTGGGGCTGTGATGCTGAGATAGGCAGTGGCCTCACTGTGCAGGAATGTTCCACCTGAATCCAAAATGAGCAGGAGCACAATAATAGTCTCTAGGATAAACCGGATACTTCAGACTACTGCATAGGCTGAGCCAGAATGTAGCACACAGGCTGAACCGGGCTGGATCCAGAATGTAAGACACAGGCAATGGATATACACACTGATCTGGAATGGGACCGGAAATTAACAGAAGCTTGAACAGGAATGCAACTGGAACCAGACTGGGACCGGAGGAGAACAGTAACTTGATCTGGACTGGAACCATTGTTTGGACCATACTGGGACCGGAGGAGAGGCACTGAACACAGGCCGGTGGCGTGCAGACTGGACACTGGTAACACTGCAGAGAACCTGGAGCAGACTCAGATGCAGCAGCTGACAGGAGCACAGGCTCAGGCAGCAGATCGGCACTAGGACATACGCACTGGTGAGTGAGTGTCAGGGTCTGGTTACTTTGTAGATCCAGAGATCTCCTCCGAGTAGCAAGTTTAGATGAGATTACTCTCCTGAGCTAGCAGCCTGCACATATCGGTGAGATACGGGAAGGCTGCTCGTGTGTTATACCTGTTAAACCAGGGTTAATTCTTTAAAAAAATTAAAAAATAAAATTACGTAGGCCCCAACCCAAAAGCATAGCCAGTCCTAGTTCCTAAAATTACGGGGATCGAAACTAGTAGGGTTCCCCTGTAATTTAGGGCCCAGTGCTGGGGATCTCAGGGGAGCCGGGAAACCCCAGGCTGATGCTAAAGCCCAAAGCTCTTCCCCGCACCCTTAGAGCGGTGGGTATGGGGTAATAATGTGTTAAATAGTTCAAAACTATTGTAATTTACAGTGGGACTACAGGTGCCAGAATGCCTGCCCTTTGGCACTTGTGGAACTACAAGTGCCAGCAGGAGGCGACCAACACCCGTACCTCCACTGTAAAATAAATAGTTAAAAAACACAGTATACACACACACACCGTAGTACAGCTTTATTACCTACCTATCTCAGTCACACATACTGTACTTACCTTCAGGAGAGGGGGGACGTCCTTTTTTGGGGGGGAGGGGGGGGAATCCTACCTCCTCTGAGATCCCCAGCTTGGGCTGACTGGCTTGGGGTGTTAATGCTTTGGCCCTGGAGACCCTGGTAATAGGGTTCCTAAATTATGGGGGAACCCTGCTTATAATTTTAGGAACCAGGACTGGCTGAGCAGTCCAGGGCTGGTTATGCTTTTGGGGGGACCCTACGCCTCTTTATATAATATATATATATATATATATATATATATATATATAATCTCACACTTAAAATTAGGTACACATGCAGAAACATACACAAATCACACTGATCTGTGTATGTTTCTGCAAAACTCGCAGCTCAGCAGATGGAGTGTTGGCTTCAATCTCACTCGAGATTGAAATCTCGATTCTTGGTAAATTCCTGGGTTGCATCTTTTCATGAAAAGTACTTCCGAGTTTGCCCGATGGTGAGTTGTTTCGAGTTTGCGATCTCACCCGAGTCCTACGAAATAAATAAATGTACGAGATGAAAACATGGCTCAACTCACCCGAGATTGTCATCTGGACCAAAGTTGATTCTTAGTAAATTTACCTGTGAGAGTCAGGATAGGTAATACAGCTACTGAACACCTCAGTGCATAGACTCTATTCTGCACACTGAGGACCTGCTTCAGAGCCGCTAACATCCAGCGTATGCAAATTTGTCAAAGTTACACGATGGGAAGCGATCGCTCGCCAAGGCATAAGCACACCCACTTTGGCTATGTGAGCGATCGCTCTGTGTATGCTGACACCCATTAGCCTATGTAGAGACGCCCACTAGCGCACGTCATCTCCAGAAAGTGTATTAAAACATTGGTACATCGAGGACCATCGGAAGCGATCGCAGCGCTTGTGGTTGCCTTACCCTGCTGGAAGCACTGCGAGGACTTCAGTGTAAAAAACAGGTATGTGACATGTACTATGACGCTGCCTGTTAATTATACACGCTTTAAAAATGTTGAAACACCCAGGAATGCCTGCGTTCTCACCTCCACACCCCCAGTTATGTGTCCTGCCCGTTACCACCTGTAACGGAACACAGCAGCAGATGGAACACAGGTCTGTATGCAGCATGGACGCTGCGGTGCTGACAGGTAACGGAACACAGCGGCAGATGGAACACAGGTCTGTATGTAGCATGGACGCTGCGGTGCTGACAGGTAACAGGTAATGGAACACAGCAGCAGATGGAACACAGGTCTGTATGTAGCATGGACGCTGCGGTGCTGACAGGTAACGGAACACAGCGGCAGATGGAACACAGGTCTGTATGGAGCATGGATGCTGCAGTGCTGACAGGGAACGGAACACAGCGGCAGATGGAACACAGGTCTGTATGTAGCATGGACGCTGCGGTGCTGACAGGTAACGGAACACAGCGGCAGATGGAACACAGGTCTGTATGGAGCATGGATGCTGCGGTGCTGACAGGGAACGGAACACAGCGGCAGATGGAACACAGGTCTGTATGCAGCATGGACGCAGCGGTGCTGACAGGTAACGGAACACAGCGGCAGATGGAACACAGGTCTGTATGTAGCATGGACGCTGCGGTGCTGACAGGTAACGGAACACAGCGGCAGATGGAACACAGGTCTGTATGTAGCATGGACGCTGCGGTGCTGACAGGTAACGGAACACAGCGGCAGATGGAACACAGGTCTGTATGTAGCATGGACGCTGCGGTGCTGACAGGTAACAGGTAATGGAACACAGCAGCAGATGGAACACAGGTCTGTATGTAGCATGGACGCTGCGGTGCTGACAGGTAACGGAACACAGCGGCAGATGGAACACAGGTCTGTATGTAGCATGGACGCTGCGGTGCTGACAGGTAACGGAACACAGCGGCAGATGGAACACAGGTCTGTATGTAGCATGGACGCTGCGGTGCTGACAGGTAACGGAACACAGCGGCAGATGGAACACAGGTCTGTATGCAGCATGGACGCAGCGGTGCTGACAGGTAACGGAACACAGCGGCAGATGGAACACAGGTCTGTATGCAGCATGGACGCAGCGGTGCTGACAGGTAACGGAACACAGCGGCAGATGGAACACAGGTCTGTATGTAGCATGGATGCTGCGGTGCTGACAGGTAACGGAACACAGCGGCAGATGGAACACAGGTCTGTATGTAGCATGGACGCTGCGGTGCTGACAGGTAACGGAACACAGCGGCAGATGGAGCACAGGTCTGTATGTATGTAGCACTGGGAAGGGTGGGTTAGGGTTAGTGTAGGGGTTAAAAAACGACTCTCCATTGAGTCCTATGGGTGTCGGTATGCTGGCTGTCGGGATATCATACCCATCCCCAGCAGACAGGCAGTGACTGATACCAACACTCAGCTGATCATTAGGAATATAATGACAGCGCTCTAGGAAAGAATCTCACACTTTAATGAAGCCTCGCGGGACCGGGTATGTATGACTAAGAGCTGCTATTGTTACAACCTCCATCTCCATGTACACAGTCTAATCTCCTGATAACTACATACAACCTGCCTGTATTACACGTGTCCTGAGAGTGAGAGGACACAATGGACTGTCTGTATTACATGTGTCCTGAGAGTGAGAGGACATAGGGGACTGCCTGTATTACATGTGTCCTGAGAGTGAGAGGACACTGGGACTGTCTGTATTACACGTGTCCTGAGAGTGAGAGGACATAGGGGACTGTCTGTATTACATGTGCCCTGAGAGTGAGGGGACACAGGGACTGTCTGTATTACATGTGTCCTGAGAGTGAGGGGACATCGGTACTGTCTGTATTACATGTGTCCTGTGCGTGAGGAAACACCGGGACTGTCTGTATTACATGTGTCCTGAGAGTGACTGTCTGTATTACATGTGTCCTGAGAGTGACTGTCTGTATTACATGTGTCCTGAGAGTGAGAGGACACCGGGACTGTCTGTATTACATGTGTCCTGAGAGTGAGGTGACACCGGGACTGTCTGTATTACATGTGTCCTGAGAGTGAGGTGACACCGGGACTGTCTGTATTACATGTGTCCTGAGAGTGAGGGGACACCGGGACTGTCTGTAGTACATGTGTCCTGAGAGTGAGGGGACACCGGGACTGTCTGTATTACATGTGTCCTGAGAGTGAGAGGACACCGGGACTGTCTGTATTACATGTGTCCTGAGAGTGAGAGGACATCGGTACTGTCTGCATTACATGTGCCCTGAGAGTGAGAGGACACCAAGACTGTCTGCATTACATGTGTCCTGAGAGTGAGAGGACACCAAGACTGTCTGCATTACATGTGTCCTGAGAGTGAGAGGACACCAAGACTGTCTGCATTACATGTGTCCTGAGAGTGAGAGGACACCAAGACTGTCTGCATTACATGTGTCCTGAGAGTGAGAGGACACCGGGACTGTCTGTATTACATGTGTCCTGAGAGTGAGAGGACACCGGGACTGTCTGTATTACATGTGTCCTGAGAGTGAGAGGACATAGGGGACTGTCTGTATTACATGTGTCCTGAGAGTGAGAGGACATAGGGGACTGTCTGTATTACATGTGTCCTGAGAGTGAGAGGACACCGGGACTGTCTGCATTACATGTGCCCTGAGAGTGAGAGGACACCAAGACTGTCTGCATTACATGTGTCCTGAGAGTGAGAGGACACCAAGACTGTCTGCATTACATGTGTCCTGAGAGTGAGAGGACACCAAGACTGTCTGCATTACATGTGTCCTGAGAGTGAGAGGACACCGGGACTGTCTGCATTACATGTGTCCTGAGAGTGAGAGGACACCGGGACTGTCTGTATTACATGTGTCCTGAGAGTGAGGTGACACCGGGACTGTCTGTATTACATGTGTCCTGAGAGTGAGGGGACACCGGGACTGTCTGTATTACATGTGTCCTGAGAGTGAGGGGACACCGGGACTGTCTGTATTACATGTGTCCTGAGAGTGAGGGGACACAAGGACTGTCTGTATTACATGTGTCCTGAGAGTGAGGGGACACCAGGACTGTCTGTATTACATGTGTCCTGAGAGTGAGGGGACACCGGGACTGTCTGTATTACATGTGTCCTGAGAGTGAGGGGACACCGGGACTGTCTGTATTACATGTGTACTGAGAGTGAGGGGACACAAAGACTGTCTGTATTACATGTGTCCTGAGAGTGAGGGGACACCGGGACTGTGTGTATTACATGTGTCCTGAGAGTGAGAGGACACAATGGATATTTTGCACTTTTTAAATGACTATAAACCCTGATTTTCCTCACAAGGGTTTCCGAATGAAATATAGAGCCGCTGATGACCAAACAATTAGTAATTTAGAGGTTTTCTTGAGTATTCTATAGAGAGAATTGGGGACGTAACTAGATATTTGAAGGCCCCATAGCAAAAGATAAGGGCCCCTATGTACCATCTAATGGTGAAAAGTGTATATAGCAGAGATGTGCGGTCAGGTGAGGCAGAGACTTTCCTCTCATACTTCAACATTTTGACTATAAAAAGTCCAAGAAAAATGTAAAGAAAATATTATATCATATTTAAACCCCTGGAGTAATAAGTGTATGGGGGGTGAGGCGCTGCCTCCTCTCTACATTTTCTGCACATCTCTGATCAACACTCACCAAATTCCCAGCACTATAAACTGCTACACCTTTCTATAATGCCTACATGTACCCCCGGGTTCATATATGTATCTGTACATCTGGCTCTGATACCAGCCAGTGCCTCCCCAGCCATTTACCTCACCGTACGTCCCTGCCAGTGCCTCCCCAACCATTTACCTCACCGCACATCACTGCCAGTGCCTCCCCAGCCATTTACCTCACCGCACATCACTGCCAGTGCCTCCCCAGCCATTTACCTCATCGCACGTCCCTGCCAGTGCCTCCCCAGCCATTTACCTCACCACACATCACTGCCAGTGCCTCCCCAGCCATTTACCTCATCGCACGTCCCTGCCAGTGCCTCCCCAGCCATTTACCTCACCGCACATCACTGCCAGTGCCTCCCCAGCCATTTACCTCACGTCACTGCCAGTGCCTCCCCAGCCATTTACCTCACCGCACGTCACTGGTATATAACACGGTAACTTTGAGAAGGAAGATGGGGCCCCTCAGCTTTGGGCTTCGGTGCAGCTGTACCCCTTGCTCCTATGGTAGTTATAACCAGCTCTGCACTGTAACATGAGACCAGGACTGATGACAGTGCCAGCATTACGCCACGTACCCTCATTCCCTGCTGTAGTGAGACCTGGTGGCAGCTGGTCACAGTCAGCGATATATATTGCACATTATAAGCAGTGGGTTAGGACTCCTGGCTCTTATTTCAGTAAATGCAGCTTACAGCAATAATGCACTGAGGATCCCAGGTCTCCCACACTTACCAGTTCCAGGATTTGGGAGAGCAAGGAGAGGAAGTTATACAGATGAGCCATAGCCGCAGACCTCGTGTGTGAAAGGCTCATGTCCAGCTGACCAATGGTGTAAGAGCAGGAGGCTTGGAAGGGAAGCCATGGTACCTGTGCCAGTTCCTGGACAAGTCTGGCCCCGGCAATGTGAGGAAGAGAGGAGACATCACTACCAAAGTACAAAGGTCATATACAGAGAACATAGGATGAAAATACACACCTGTGTACATGCTGCAAGGATGAGGCGTAATGAGGCACAGCAAGGACAAGCCTCCTGCTCAATATTTCCATGTTTTTAAGAAACAAAATTTTCTTAACGTTTCTCCGCCATCTGCAAAAGCACAGCCAGGAACAGGAATCACAGAGCCCACATGGTGCCACAATAGTATCAGCAGCGGGAACTAGTACTGGGAGGTATCATAACAGTGCACCTCACACTATGTAACTGTCTGTGACTTCCTGCTGCCCCCATTCCCCTCCTCACATCCTGTCACTGCCCCTGTCACATGTACCCCTGTCCTCACTAACACATCACTCATCTCCTGATATACTCTGTGCTGCTGGGGACCCTGCTCCTCCCACTATATAACTCTCAGTATGTGACTTCCTGCTGCCCCCATTCCCCTCCTCACATCATGTCACTGCCCCTGTCACATGCAGCCCTGTCCTCACTGACATATCACCCATCTCCTGATATACTCTGTGCTGCTGGGGACCCTGCTCCTCCCACTATATAACTCTCAGTCTGTGACTTCCTGCTGCCCCCATTCCCCTCCTCACATCATGTCACTGCCCCTGTCACATGCAGCCCTGTCCTCACTAACACATCACTCATCTCCTGATATACTCTGTGCTGCTGGGGACCCTGCTCCTCCCACTATATAACTCTCAGTCTGTGGCATCCTGCTGCCCCCATTCCCCTCCTCACATTATATCACTGCCCCCGTCACATGCAGCCCTGTCCTCACTGACACATCACTCATCTCCTGATATACTCTGTGCTGCTGGGGACCCTGCTCCTCACACTATATAACTCTCAGCCTGTGACTTCCTGCTGCCTCCATTCCCCTCCTCACATCATGTCACTGCCCCTGTCACATGCAGCCCTGTCCTCACTGACACATCACTCATCTCCTGATATACTCTGTGCTGCTGGGGACCCTGCTCTTCCCACTATATAACTCTCATCCTGTGACTTCCTGCTGCCCCCATTCCCCTCCTCACATCATGTCACTGCCCCTGTCACATGCAGCCCTGTCCTCACTAACACATCACTCATCTCCTGATATACTCTGTGCTGCTGGGGGGGACCCCGCTCCTCCCACTACATAACTCTCAGTCTGTGACTTCCTGCTGCCCCCATTCCCCTCCTCACATCCTGTCACTGCCCCTGTCACATGCAGCCCTGTCCTCACTGACACATCACTCATCTCCTGATATACTCTGTGCTGCTGGGGAATGTGCTCCTCCCACTATATAACTCTCAGCCTGTAACTTCCTGCTGCCCCCATTCCCCTCCTCACATCATGTCACTGCCCCTGTCACATGCAGCCCTGTCCTCACTAACACATCACTCATCTCCTGATATACTCTGTGCTGCTGGGGACCCTGCTCCTCCCACTATATAACTCTCAGTCTGTGACTTCCTGCTGCCCCCATTCCCCTCCTCACATCATGTCACTGCCCCTGTCACATGCAGCCCTGTCCTCACTAACACATCACTCATCTCCTGATATACTCTGTGCTGCTGGGGACCCTGCTCCTCCCACTATATAACTCTCAGCCTGTGACTTCCTGCTGCCCCCATTCCCCTCCTCACATCATGTCACTGCCTCTGTCACATGCAGCCCTGTCCTCACTAACACATCACTCATCTCCTGATATACTCTGTGCTGCTGTATATAGCTATAGTTTGATCTCTATACCTGAGCAGGAGACAGTGAGAGGAGAAGGTGTTACTTTGGACCGTGCTGAAAAATTCTCCTTAAAATCGTAGAGAAAAGAAGGGAAGTCCTGATTTGTCTATGCCATATATTAATACCATGGCAGGTTTTCTGGATCTTCTCTGTGGGGCTCTCCAAATACATATGTATGTTCTACAATTCTGGACCTACTGTAGTTCTACTCTCCATCCTATCCCTTCATAGTAGAACTACACATCCCAGCATGCCCTGCTACAGTTTTGCAATTTGGCCATGCTAAAACAGTTGCAAGGCATGCTGGGATGTGTAGTTCAACAACAGCTGGAGGGCCTCTTCCTGCCCACCCCTGCCCCAGGTGATGAGGGCCTCATTACCGTCTGAGCGCTCTCCTGATGAGGAAGTCTCTGTAGTAAGGGATCTTGCGCAGAGCGCGGCACAGGACAGCCTCCCGATGCCAGGCCCCAAGCTCCTGCACCTCGGAACCATTCACAGGGCTGACGTGAAGAATCCCGAATGGCGAGAAGACAAAGTGCTCGGTATGAGCCTGGGAGGGAGGAGTAACGCGCAGGTCGTAGTGGCTGCAGAAGAAACAAAATGCGCTAAATAAATCTATATACGCTATAATCTGAGAGGGCGAGCAGGACTTACCAACAGTGGATCCCCAGATCTCTGCTCAGGTACAGGAAAGCCACCTTCCCCAAATGTCTGTATGTCACCATCAGCTCAGCAGCCTCGTAGCCCCCCATCTCCTGTCCCACACGCTCTCTGTTCTTCTCCCGCTCTGTACATGGCTCAGGAACCGATGGAGCCCTCCTGTGAATCAGAAGAGAATACTGTCCAAATAACCAGGCTGGAAAGAGAAGCCCCAAAGCAGGGCCGCAACTAGGGGGGGGCTAGAGGTGCACGTGCACCGGGTGGGGATTGTGGGGGGGTGAAAAAATCTGACTCAGCCATCCGGCGGCCATCCAAAAATGGCCACCACCAAAGAGGAGACAGATGCTAAAGGTCCTTACTAGCCGTCCGCATGGACTCTATTGAAAACGGCCATCCAAAAATGGCCGCCGCCAAGGAAGAGACAGATGCTAGAGGTCCTACTGGACCTCTAGTGTCTGTTAGCAGAGCTCAATGCACACAGCATTCCCGAAAGTGCCGGGAACGCTGGCGCTGCCGGGAGATGATGCTGAAAGCTGCATCTTCTCCCGTGAAATCCTCTGGCAACGAGCATAAACTCCCCTGGAAACGTGCATAAATCCCACTGGAAACGACCATGTAACCACCGGCAACGAGCATGAAACCCCTGGCAACGAGCATGGCACCCCTGGCAACGAGCATAAATCCCCTGGCAACGAGCATGAAAACCCCTGGCAACGAGCATAAAACCCCATGGCAACGAGCATAAAACCCCATGGCAACGAGCATAAAACCCCATGGCAACGAGCATGTAACCCCCTGGCAACGAGCATGTAACCCCCTGGCAACGAGCATGTAACCTCTAGCAACGAGCATAAACCCCCTGGCAATGAGCAGGTAATTTTATAGTAATTAGAAGCCTTACTGTGGGATATAAAATGGTGTCAGGCAAATATGTAGGTGGCACTTTGGTAATAGGCATTACAGTGTGTGGCATAATGTGTAATGGGCATTATGGTGTGTGGAATAATGTAAGTCACTATACCAGGGACGTCTGAGTAGTGCACTGCCTTATGGAGGAGCAAGGACAAACTACAGGTACAGGAAGGGAGGGGGCGCAAAATTGCTGCCTTGCACCGGGTGACGGATATCCTAGTTTCGGCCCTGCCCAAAGACATGGTGGGGGAGGTGGGGGCTTCAGGCCCAGATGGCAGAACTGTCCTATGGGTTAATTATCGTGTCACCATGTGCGCCCGTCAGCGCACTTATTTCTTATATAGATCCAGAACATTGTGGAAGCTGGGCAAGACTTTGTAGGTAAACAAGAGTGTACATGTGGTTGGGAACAGAGGGCCTAATTCACTACCAATCACAACTGTGAATGCAATAGGGATTACGCATGCAGTTCAACCACAATAATATGCTAATCCAGAGGTTCCCAAACGCGGTCCTCAAGGCTCCCCAACAGTTCAGGTTTTAGAGATATCCTTGGTTGAGCACAGATGGTTAAATCAAATTGACTGAGGTACTAATAAAGCCACCTGTGCTCAAACAGGGATATCTCTAAAACCTGATCTGTTGGGCAGCCTTGAGGACCACGTTTGGGAACCTCAGTGCTAATCCATTGCGATAGTATGCTAATTCATTGTGATCGCTATTCCGCCGCTGTACTACATAAGGACGCTCACATTACTTTACACACATCCGTAATGTTTAGCAAGACTGAGATACCATCAATAACATGGAGTACCATCACAGCCTCACACACACTTACACAGGCTCTGACCTTACTCAGGGATTACTAACCTCATCACACACAGTGATTACACAAGACTGAGATACCATCAGTAACATGGAGTACCATCACATCCTCACACACACTTACACAGGCTCTGACCTTACTCAGGAATTACTAACCTCATCACACACAGTGATTACACAAGACTGAGATACCATCAGTAACATGGAGTACCATCACAGCCTCACACACACTTACACAGGCTCTGACCTTTCTCAGGAATTACTAACCTCATCACACACAGTGATTACACAAGACTGAGATACCATCAGTAACATGGAGTACTATCACATCCTCACACACACTTACACAGGCTCTGACCTTACTCAGGAATTACTAACCTCATCACACACAGTGACTACACAAGACTGAGACACCATCAGTAACATGGAGTAACATCACAGTCTCACACACACTTACACAGGCTCTGACCTTACTCAGGAATTACTAACCTCATCACACGCAGTGATTACACAAGACTGAGATACCATCAGTAACATGGAGTACCATCACATCCTCACACACACTTACACAGGCTCTGACCTTACTCAGGAATTACTAACCTCATCACACGCAGTGATTACACAAGACTGAGACACCATCAGTAACATGGAGTACCATCACAGCCTCACACACACTTACACAGGCTCTGACCTTACTCAGGAATTACTAACCTCATCACACACAGTGACTACACAAGACTGAGAAACCATCAGTAACATGGAGTACCATCACATCCTCACACACACTTACACAGGCTCTGACCTTACTCAGGAACTACTAACCTCATCACACACAGTGATTACACAAGACTGAGATACCATCAGTAACATGGAGTACCATCACATCCTCACACACACTTACACAGGCTCTGTCCTTACTCAGGAATTACTAACCTCATCACACACAGTGACTACACAAGACTGAGAGACCATCAGTAACATGGAGTACCATCACAGCCTCACACACACTTACACAGGCTCTGACCTTACTCAGGAATTACTAACCTCATCACACGCAGTGATTACACAAGACTGAGATACCATCAGTAACATGGAGTACCATCACATCCTCACACACACTTACACAGGCTCTGACCTTACTCAGGAATTACTAACCTCATCACACACAGTGACTACACAAGACTGAGAAACCATCAGTAACATGGAGTACCATCACATCCTCACACACACTTACACAGGCTCTGACCTTACTCAGGAATTACTATCCTCATCACACGCAGTGATTACACAAGACAGAGATACCATCAGTAACATGGAGTACCATCACAGCCTCACACACACTTACACAGGCTCTGACCTTACTCAGGAATTACTAACCTCATCACACACAGTGATTACACAAGACAGAGATACCATCAGTAACATGGAGTACCATCACATCCTCACACACACTTACACAGCCTCTGACCTTACTCAGGAATTACTAACCTCATCACACACAGTGATTACACAAGACTGAGACACCATCAGTAACATGGAGTACCATCACAGCCTCACACACACTTACACAGGCTCTGACCTTACTCAGGAATTACTAACCTCATCACACACAGTGACTACACAAGACTGAGAAACCATCAGTAACATGGAGTACCATCACATCCTCACACACACTTACACAGGCTCTGACCTTACTCAGGAATAACTAACCTCATCACACAAAGTGATTACACAAGACTGAGACACCATCAGTAACATGGAGTACCATCACAGCCTCACACACACTTACACAGGCTCTGACCTTACTCAGGAATTACTAACCTCATCACACGCAGTGATTACACAAGACTGAGATACCATCAGTAACATGGAGTACCATCACATCCTCACACACACTTACACAGGCTCTGACCTTACTCAGGAATTACTAACCTCATCACACACAGTGATTACACAAGACTGAGATACCATCAGTAACATGGAGTACCATCACATCCTCACACACACTTACACAGGCTCTGACTTTACTCAGGAATTACTAACCTCATCACACACAGTGATTACACAAGACTGAGAAACCATCAGTAACATGGAGTACCATCACAGCCTCACACACACTTACACAGGCTCTGACCTTTCTCAGGAATTACTAACCTCATCACACGCAGTGATTACACAAGACTGAGAAACCATCAGTAACATGGAGTACCATCACAGCCTCACACACACTTACACAGGCTCTGACATTACTCAGGAATTACTATCCTCATCACACGCAGTGATTACACAAGACTGAGACACCATCAGTAACATGGAGTACCATCACATCCTCACACACACTTACACAGGCTCTGACCTTTGGAATTACTAACCTCATCACACGCAGTGATTACACAAGACTGAGAAACCATCAGTAACATGGAGTACCATCACAGCCTCACACACACTTACACAGGCTCTCACCTTACTCAGGAATTACTAACCTCATCACACACAGTGATTACACAAGACAGAGATACCATCAGTAACATGGAGTACCATCACAGCATCACACACACTTACACAGGCTCTGAGCTTACTCAGGAATTACTAACCTCATCACACACAGTGACTACACAAGACTGAGAAACCATCAGTAACATGGAGTACCATCACATCCTCACACACACTTACACAGGCTCTGACCTTACTCAGGAACTACTAACCTCATCACACACAGTGATTACACAAGACTGAGATACCATCAGTAACATGGAGTACCATCACATCCTCACACACACTTACACAGGCTCTGTCCTTACTCAGGAATTACTAACCTCATCACACACAGTGACTACACAAGACTGAGAGACCACCATCAGTAACATGGAGTACCATCACATCCTCACACACACTTACACAGGCTCTGACCTTACTCAGGAATTACTAACCTCATCACACACAGTGACTACACAAGACTGAGAAACCATCAGTAACATGGAGTACCATCACATCCTCACACACACTTACACAGGCTCTGACCTTACTCAGGAATAACTAACCTCATCACACAAAGTGATTACACAAGACTGAGACACCATCAGTAACATGGAGTACCATCACAGCCTCACACACACTTACACAGGCTCTGACCTTACTCAGGAATTACTATCCTCATCACACGCAGTGATTACACAAGACAGAGATACCATCAGTAACATGGAGTACCATCACAGCCTCACACACACTTACACAGGCTCTGACCTTACTCAGGAATTACTAACTTCATCACACACAGTGATTACACAAGACAGAGATACCATCAGTAACATGGAGTACCATCACATCCTCACACACACTTACACAGGCTCTGACCTTACTCAGGAATTACTAACCTCATCACACACAGTGACTACACAAGACTGAGATACCATCACATCCTCATACACACAGTTACACAGCCTCTGACCTTACTCAGGAATTACTAACCTCATCACACACAGTGATTACACAAGACTGAGACACCATCAGTAACATGGAGTACCATCACAGCCTCACACACACTTACACAGTCTCTGACCTTACTCAGTAATTACTAACCTCATCACACACAGTGATTACACAAGACTGAGACACCATCAGTAACATGGAGTACCATCACAGCCTCACACACACTTACACAGGCTCTGACCTTTGGAATTACTAACCTCATCACACGCAGTGATTACACAAGACTGAGAAACCATCAGTAACATGGAGTACCATCACAGCCTCACACACACTTACACAGGCTCTCACCTTACTCAGGAATTACTAACCTCATCACACACAGTGATTACACAAGACAGAGATACCATCAGTAACATGGAGTACCATCACACTCTCACACACTTACACAGGCTCTGACCTTACTCAGGAATTACTAACCTCATCACACACAGTGACTACACAAGACTGAGATACCATCAGTAACATGGAGTACCATCACATCCTCACACACACAGTTACACAGCCTCTGACCTTACTCAGGAATTACTAACCTCATCACACACAGTGATTACACAAGACTGAGACACCATCAGTAACATGGAGTACCATCACAGCCTCACACACACTTACACAGGCTCTGACCTTACTCAGGAATTACTAACCTCATCACACACAGTGATTACACAAGACTGAGATACCATCAGTAACATGGAGTACCATCACATCCTCACACACACTTACACAGGCTCTGACCTTACTCAGGAATTACTAACCTCATCACACACAGTGATTACACAAGACTGAGACACCATCAGTAACATGGAGTACCATCACAGCCTCACACACACTTACACAGGCTCTGACCTTACTCAGGAATTACTAACCTCATCACACACAGTGATTACACAAGACTGAGACACCATCAGTAACATGGAGTACCATCACAGCCTCACACACACTTACACAGGCTCTGACCTTACTCAGGAATTACTAACCTCATCACACACAGTGACTACACAAGACTGAGACACCATCAGTAACATGGAGTACCATCACAGCCTCACACACACTTACACAGGCTCTGACCTTACTCAGGAATTACTAACCTCATCACACACAGTGACTACACAAGACTGAGATACCATCAGTAACATGAAGTACCATCACAGCCTCACACACACTTACACAGGCTCTGACCTTACTCAGGAATTACTAACCTCATCACACGCAGTGATTACACAAGACTGAGATACCATCAGTAACATGGAGTACCATCACAGCCTCACACACACTTACACAGGCTCTGACCTTACTCAGGAATTACTAACCTCATCACACACAGTGATTACACAAGACTGAGACACCATCAGTAACATGGAGTACCATCACATCCTCACACACACTTACACAGGCTCTGACCTTACTCAGGAATTACTATCCTCATCACACACAGTGATTACACAAGACTGAGACACCATCAGTAACATGGAGTACCATCACATCCTCACACACACTTACACAGGCTCTGACCTTACTCAGGAATTACTAAGCTCATCACACACAGTGATTACACAAGACTGAGACACCATCAGTAACATGGAGTACAATCACATCCTCACACACACTTACACAGGCTCTGACCTTACTCAGGGATTACTAACCTCATCACACACAGTGATTACACAAGACTGAGACACCATCAGTAACATGGAGTACCATCACAGCCTCACACACACTTACACAGGCTCTGACCTTACTCAGGAATTACTAACCTCATCACACACAGTGATTACACAAGACTGAGACACCATCAGTAACATGGAGTACCATCACAGCCTCACACACACTTACACAGGCTCTGACCTTACTCAGGAATTACTAACCTCATCACACACAGTGACTACACAAGACTGAGAAACCATCAGTAACATGGAGTACCATCACAGCCTCACACACACTTACACAGGCTCTGACCTTACTCAGGAATTACTAACCTCATCACACGCAGTGACTACACAAGACTGAGATACCATCAGTAACATGAAGTACCATCACAGCCTCACACACACTTACACAGGCTCTGACCTTACTCAGGAATTACTAACCTCATCACACGCAGTGACTACACAAGACTGAGATACCATCAGTAACATGGAGTACCATCACATCCTCACACACACTTACACAGGCTCTGACCTTACTCAGGAATTACTAACCTCATCACACACAGTGATTACACAAGACTGAGACACCATCAGTAACATGGAGTACCATCACATCCTCACACACACTTACACAGGCTCTGACCTTACTCAGGAATTACTAACCTCATCACACACAGTGATTACACAAGACTGAGACACCATCAGTAACATGGAGTACAATCACATCCTCACACACACTTACACAGGCTCTGACCTTACTCAGGAATTACTAACCTCATCACACACAGTGATTACACAAGACTGAGATACCATCAGTAACATGGAGTACCATCACAGCCTCACACACACTTACACAGGCTCTGACCTTACTCAGGAATTACTAACCTCATCACACACAGTGATTACACAAGACTGAGACACCATCAGTAACATGGAGTACCATCACATCCTCACACACACTTACACAGGCTCTGACCTTACTCAGGAATTACTAACCTCATCACACACAGTGACTACACAAGACTGAGACACCATCAGTAACATGGAGTACCATCACATCCTCACACACACTTACACAGGCTCTGACCTTACTCAGGAATTACTAACCTCATCACACACAGTGATTACACAACACTGAGATACCATCAGTAACATGGAGTACCATCACATCCTCACACACACTTACACAGGCTCTGACCTTACTCAGTAATTACTAATCTCATCACACACAGTGATTACACAAGACTGAGAAACCATCAGTAACATGGAGTACCATCACATCCTCACACACACTTACACAGGCTCTGACCTTACTCAGGAATTACTAACCTCATCACACACAGTGATTACACAAGACTGAGAAACCATCAGTAATATGGAGTACCATCACATCCTCACACACACTTACACAGGCTCTGACCTTACTCAGGAATTACTAACCTCATCACACACAGTGATTACACAAGACTGAGATACCATCAGTAACATGGAGTACTATCACATCCTCACACACACTTACACAGGCTCTGACCATACTCAGGAATTACTAACCTCATCACACACAGTGACTACACAAGACTGAGACACCATCAGTAACATGGAGTACCATCACATCCTCACACACACTTACACAGGCTCTGACCTTACTCAGGAATTACTAACCTCATCACACACAGTGATTACACAAGACTGAGAAACCATCAGTAATATGGAGTACCATCACATCCTCACACACACTTACACAGGCTCTGACCTTACTCAGGAATTACTAACCTCATCACACACAGTGACTACACAAGACTGAGACACCATCAGTAACATGGAGTACCATCACATCCTCACACACACTTACACAGGCTCTGACCTTACTCAGGAATTACTAACCTCATCACACGCAGTGACTACACAAGACTGAGACACCATCAGTAACATGGAGTACCATCACATCCTCACACACACTTACACAGGCTCTGACCTTACTCAGGAATTACTAACCTCATCACACGCAGTGACTACACAAGACTGAGATACCATCAGTAACATGAAGTACCATCACAGCCTCACACACACTTACACAGGCTCTGACCTTACTCAGGAATTACTAACCTCATCACACGCAGTGACTACACAAGACTGAGATACCATCAGTAACATGGAGTACCATCACATCCTCACACACACTTACACAGGCTCTGACCTTACTCAGGAATTACTAACCTCATCACACACAGTGATTACACAAGACTGAGACACCATCAGTAACATGGAGTACCATCACATCCTCACACACACTTACACAGGCTCTGACCTTACTCAGGAATTACTAACCTCATCACACACAGTGATTACACAAGACTGAGACACCATCAGTAACATGGAGTACAATCACATCCTCACACACACTTACACAGGCTCTGACCTTACTCAGGAATTACTAACCTCATCACACACAGTGATTACACAAGACTGAGATACCATCAGTAACATGGAGTACCATCACAGCCTCACACACACTTACACAGGCTCTGACCTTACTCAGGAATTACTAACCTCATCACACACAGTGATTACACAAGACTGAGACACCATCAGTAACATGGAGTACCATCACATCCTCACACACACTTACACAGGCTCTGACCTTACTCAGGAATTACTAACCTCATCACACACAGTAACTACACAAGACTGAGATACCATCAGTAACATGGAGTACCATCACAGCCTCACACACACTTACACAGGCTCTGACCTTACTCAGGAATTACTAACCTCATCACACACAGTGATTACACAAGACTGAGACACCATCAGTAACATGGAGTACAATCACATCCTCACACACACTTACACAGGCTCTGACCTTACTCAGGAATTACTAACCTCATCACACACAGTGATTACACAAGACTGAGATACCATCAGTAACATGGAGTACCATCACAGCCTCACACACACTTACACAGGCTCTGACCTTACTCAGGAATTACTAACCTCATCACACACAGTGATTACACAAGACTGAGACACCATCAGTAACATGGAGTACCATCACATCCTCACACACACTTACACAGGCTCTGACCTTACTCAGGAATTACTAACCTCATCACACACAGTGACTACACAAGACTGAGACACCATCAGTAACATGGAGTACCATCACATCCTCACACACACTTACACAGGCTCTGACCTTACTCAGGAATTACTAACCTCATCACACGCAGTGATTACACAACACTGAGATACCATCAGTAACATGGAGTACCATCACATCCTCACACACACTTACACAGGCTCTGACCTTACTCAGTAATTACTAATCTCATCACACACAGTGATTACACAAGACTGAGAAACCATCAGTAACATGGAGTACCATCACATCCTCACACACACTTACACAGGCTCTGACCTTACTCAGGAATTACTAACCTCATCACACACAGTGATTACACAAGACTGAGAAACCATCAGTAATATGGAGTACCATCACATCCTCACACACACTTACACAGGCTCTGACCTTACTCAGGAATTACTAACCTCATCACACACAGTGATTACACAAGACTGAGAAACCATCAGTAATATGGAGTACTATCACAGCCTCACACACACTTACACAGGCTCTGACCTTACTCAGGAATTACTAACCTCATCACACACAGTGATTACACAAGACTGAGATACCATCAGTAACATGGAGTACCATCACATCCTCACACACACTTACACAGGCTCTGACCTTACTCAGGAATTACTAACCTCATCACACACAGTGATTACACAAGACTGAGATACCATCAGTAACATGGAGTACTATCACATCCTCACACACACTTACACAGGCTCTGACCTTACTCAGGAATTACTAACCTCATCACACACAGTGATTACACAACACTGAGATACCATCAGTAACATGGAGTACCATCACATCCTCACACACACTTACACAGGCTCTGACCTTACTCAGGAATTACTAATCTCATCACACACAGTGATTACACAAGACTGAGAAACCATCAGTAACATGGAGTACCATCACATCCTCACACACACTTACACAGGCTCTGACCTTACTCAGGAATTACTAACCTCATCACACACAGTGATTACACAAGACTGAGAAACCATCAGTAATATGGAGTACCATCACATCCTCACACACACTTACACAGGCTCTGACCTTACTCAGGAATTACTAACCTCATCACACACAGTGATTACACAAGACTGAGAAACCATCAGTAATATGGAGTACTATCACAGCCTCACACACACTTACACAGGCTCTGACCTTACTCAGGAATTACTAACCTCATCACACACAGTGATTACACAAGACTGAGATACCATCAGTAACATGGAGTACCATCACATCCTCACACACACTTACACAGGCTCTGACCTTACTCAGGAATTACTAACCTCATCACACACAGTGATTACACAAGACTGAGATACCATCAGTAACATGGAGTACAATCACATCCTCACACACACTTACACAGGCTCTGACCTTACTCAGGAATTACTAACCTCATCACACACAGTGATTACACAAGACTGAGATACCATCAGTAACATGGAGTACCATCACAGCCTCACACACACTTACACAGGCTCTGACCTTACTCAGGAATTACTAACCTCATCACACGCAGTGATTACACAAGACTGAGACACCATCAGTAACATGGAGTACCATCACTGCCTCACACACACTTACACAGGCTCTGACCTTACTCAGGAATTACTAACCTCATCACACACAGTGATTACACAAGACTGAGACACCATCAGTAACATGGAGTACCATCACAGCCTCACACACACTTACACAGGGTCTGACCTTACTCAGGAATTACTAACCTCATCACACACAGTGATTACACAAGACTGAGATACCATCAGTAACATGGAGTACCATCACAGCCTCACACACACTTACACAGGGTCTGACCTTACTCAGGAATTACTAACCTCATCACACACAGTGATTACACAAGACTGAGATACCATCAGTAACATGGAGTACCATCACAGCCTCACACACACTTACACAGGCTCTGACCTTACTCAGGAATTACTAACCTCATCACACACAGTGATTACACAAGACTGAGATAACATCAGTAACATGGAGTACCATCACAGTCTCACACACACTTACACAGGCTCTGACCTTACTCAGGAATTACTAACCTCATCACACACAGTGATTACACAAGACTGAGATAACATCAGTAACATGGAGTACCATCACATCCTCACACACACTTACACAGGCTCTGACCTTACTCAGGAATTACTAACCTCATCACACACAGTGATTACACAAGACTGAGATACCATCAGTAACATGGAGTACCATCACATCCTCACACATACTTACACAGGCTCTGAGCTTACTCAGGAATTACTACCCTCATCACACACAGTGATTACACAAGACTGAGATACCATCAGTAACATGGAGTACCATCACATCCTCACACACACTTACACAGGCTCTGACCTTACTCAGGAATTACTAACCTCATCACACACAGTGATTACACAAGACTGAGATAACATCAGTAACATGGAGTACCATCACAGTCTCACACACACTTACACAGGCTCTGACCTTACTCAGGAATTACTAACCTCATCACACACAGTGATTACACAAGACTGAGATACCATCAGTAACATGGAGTACCATCACATCCTCACACATACTTACACAGGCTCTGAGCTTACTCAGGAATTACTACCCTCATCACACACAGTGATTACACAAGACTGAGATACCATCAGTAACATGGAGTACCATCACATCCTCACACACACTTACACAGGCTCTGACCTTACTCAGGAATTACTAACCTCATCACACACAGTGATTACACAAGACTGAGATAACATCAGTAACATGGAGTACCATCACAGTCTCACACACACTTACACAGGCTCTGACCTTACTCAGGAATTACTAACCTCATCACACACAGTGATTACACAAGACTGAGATACCATCAGTAACATGGAGTACCATCACATCCTCACACATACTTACACAGGCTCTGAGCTTACTCAGGAATTACTACCCTCATCACACACAGTGATTACACAAGACTGAGATACCATCAGTAACATGGAGTACCATCACATCCTCACACACACTTACACAGGCTCTGACCTTACTCAGGAATTACTAACCTCATCACACACAGTGATTACACAAGACTGAGATAACATCAGTAACATGGAGTACCATCACAGTCTCACACACACTTACACAGGCTCTGACCTTACTCAGGAATTACTAACCTCATCACACACAGTGATTACACAAGACTGAGATACCATCAGTAACATGGAGTACCATCACATCCTCACACACACTTACACAGGCTCTGACCTTACTCAGGAATTACTAACCTCATCACATACAGTGACTACACAAGACTGAGATACCATCAGTAACATGGAGTACCATCACATCCTCACACACACTTACACAGGCTCTGACCTTACTCAGGAATTACTAACCTCATCACACACAGTGATTACACAAGACTGAGATACCATCAGTAACATGGAGTACCATCACATCCTCACACACACTTACACAGGCTCTGACCTTACTCAGGAATTACTAACCTCATCACATACAGTGACTACACAAGACTGAGATACCATCAGTAACATGGAGTACCATCACATCCTCACACATACTTACACAGGCTCTGAGCTTACTCAGGAATTACTACCCTCATCACACACAGTGATTACACAAGACTGAGATACCATCAGTAACATGGAGTACCATCACAGCCTCACACACACTTACACAGGCTCTGACCTTACTCAGGAATTACTAACCTCATCACACACAGTGATTACACAAGACTGAGATAACATCAGTAACATGGAGTACCATCACAGTCTCACACACACTTACACAGGCTCTGACCTTACTCAGGAATTACTAACCTCATCACACACAGTGATTACACAAGACTGAGATACCATCAGTAACATGGAGTACCATCACATCCTCACACACACTTACACAGGCTCTGACCTTACTCAGGAATTACTAACCTCATCACATACAGTGACTACACAAGACTGAGATACCATCAGTAACATGGAGTACCATCACATCCTCACACACACTTACACAGGCTCTGACCTTACTCAGGAATTACTAACCTCATCACATACAGTGACTACACAAGACTGAGATACCATCAGTAACATGGAGTACCATCACATCCTCACACACACTTACACAGGCTCTGACCTTACTCAGGAATTACTAACCTCATCACACACAGTGATTACACAAGACTGAGATACCATCAGTAACATGGAGTACCATCACAGCCTCACACACACTTACACAGGCTCTGACCTTACTCAGGAATTACTAACCTCATCACACACAGTGACTACACAAGACTGACATACCATCAGTAACATGGAGTACCATCACATCCTCACACACACTTACACAGGCTCTGACCTTACTCAGTATTTACTAACCTCATCACACATAGTGACTACACAAGACTGAGATACCATCAGTAACATGGAGTACCATCACATCCTCACACACACTTACACAGGCTCTGACCTTACTCAGGAATTACTAACCTCATCACACACAGTGACTACACAAGACTGAGATACCATCAGTAACATGGAGTACCATTACAGCCTCACACACACTTACACAGGCTCTGACCTTACTCAGGAATTACTAAAATCATCACACGCAGTGATTACACAAGACTGAGACACCATCAGTAACATGGAGTACCATCACAGCCTCACACACAGTTACACAGGCTCTGACCTTACTCAGGAATTACTAACCTCATCACACACAGTGATTACACAAGACTGAGATACCACCAGTAACATGGAGTACCATCACATCCTCACACACACTTACACAGCTCTGACCTTACTCAGGAATTACTAACCTCATCACACGCAATGACTACACAAGACTTAGACACCATCAGTAACATGGAGTACCATCACAGCCTCACATACACTTACACAGGCTCTGACCTTACTCAGGAATTACTAACCTCATCACACGCAGTGACTACACAAGACTGAGATACCATCAGTAACATGGAGTACCATCACAGCCTCACACACACTTACACAGGCTCTGACCTTACTCAGGAATTACTAAAATCATCACACACAGTGATTACACAAGACTGAGACACCATCAGTAACATGGAGTACCATCACAGCCTCACACACAGTTACACAGGCTCTGACCTTACTCAGGAATTACTAACCTCATCACACACAGTGATTACACAAGACTGAGATACCACCAGTAACATGGAGTACCATCACATCCTCACACACACTTACACAGCTCTGACCTTACTCAGGAATTACTAACCTCATCACACGCAATGACTACACAAGACTGAGACACCATCAGTAACATGGAGTACCATCACAGCCTCACATACACTTACACAGGCTCTGACCTTACTCAGGAATTACTAACCTCATCACACGCAGTGACTACACAAGACTGAGATACCATCAGTAACATGGAGTACCATCACATCCTCACACACACTTACACAGGCTCTGACCTTACTCAGGAATTACTAACCTCATCACACAAAGTGATTACACAAGACTGAGATACCATCAGTAACATGGAGTACCATCACATCCTCACACACACTTACACAGGCTCTGACCTTACTCAGTATTTACTAACCTCATCACACACAGTGACTACACAAGACTGAGATACCATCAGTAACATGGAGTACCATCACATCCTCACACACACTTACACAGGCTCTGACCTTACTCAGGAATTACTAACCTCATCACACACAGTGACTACACAAGACTGAGATACCATCAGTAACATGGAGTACCATTACAGCCTCACACACACTTACACAGGCTCTGACCTTACTCAGGAATTACTAAAATCATCACACGCAGTGATTACACAAGACTGAGACACCATCAGTAACATGGAGTACCATCACAGCCTCACACACAGTTACACAGGCTCTGACCTTACTCAGGAATTACTAACCTCATCACACACAGTGATTACACAAGACTGAGATACCACCAGTAACATGGAGTACCATCACATCCTCACACACACTTACACAGCTCTGACCTTACTCAGGAATTACTAACCTCATCACACGCAATGACTACACAAGACTTAGACACCATCAGTAACATGGAGTACCATCACAGCCTCACATACACTTACACAGGCTCTGACCTTACTCAGGAATTACTAACCTCATCACACGCAGTGACTACACAAGACTGAGATACCATCAGTAACATGGAGTACCATCACAGCCTCACACACACTTACACAGGCTCTGACCTTACTCAGGAATTACTAAAATCATCACACACAGTGATTACACAAGACTGAGACACCATCAGTAACATGGAGTACCATCACAGCCTCACACACAGTTACACAGGCTCTGACCTTACTCAGGAATTACTAACCTCATCACACACAGTGATTACACAAGACTGAGATACCACCAGTAACATGGAGTACCATCACATCCTCACACACACTTACACAGCTCTGACCTTACTCAGGAATTACTAACCTCATCACACGCAATGACTACACAAGACTGAGACACCATCAGTAACATGGAGTACCATCACAGCCTCACATACACTTACACAGGCTCTGACCTTACTCAGGAATTACTAACCTCATCACACGCAGTGACTACACAAGACTGAGACACCATCAGTAACATGGAGTACCATCACATCCTCACACACACTTACACAGGCTCTGACCTTACTCAGGAATTACTAACCTCATCACACAAAGTGATTACACAAGACTGAGATACCATCAGTAACATGGAGTACCATCACATCCTCACACACACTTACACAGGCTCTGACCTTACTCAGTATTTACTAACCTCATCACACACAGTGACTACACAAGACTGAGATACCATCAGTAACATGGAGTACCATCACATCCTCACACACACTTACACAGGCTCTGACCTTACTCAGGAATTACTAACCTCATCACACACAGTGACTACACAAGACTGAGATACCATCAGTAACATGGAGTACCATTACAGCCTCACACACACTTACACAGGCTCTGACCTTACTCAGGAATTACTAAAATCATCACACGCAGTGATTACACAAGACTGAGACACCATCAGTAACATGGAGTACCATCACAGCCTCACACACAGTTACACAGGCTCTGACCTTACTCAGGAATTACTAACCTCATCACACACAGTGATTACACAAGACTGAGATACCACCAGTAACATGGAGTACCATCACATCCTCACACACACTTACACAGCTCTGACCTTACTCAGGAATTACTAACCTCATCACACGCAATGACTACACAAGACTTAGACACCATCAGTAACATGGAGTACCATCACAGCCTCACATACACTTACACAGGCTCTGACCTTACTCAGGAATTACTAACCTCATCACACGCAGTGACTACACAAGACTGAGATACCATCAGTAACATGGAGTACCATCACAGCCTCACACACACTTACACAGGCTCTGACCTTACTCAGGAATTACTAAAATCATCACACACAGTGATTACACAAGACTGAGACACCATCAGTAACATGGAGTACCATCACAGCCTCACACACAGTTACACAGGCTCTGACCTTACTCAGGAATTACTAACCTCATCACACACAGTGATTACACAAGACTGAGATACCACCAGTAACATGGAGTACCATCACATCCTCACACACACTTACACAGCTCTGACCTTACTCAGGAATTACTAACCTCATCACACGCAATGACTACACAAGACTGAGACACCATCAGTAACATGGAGTACCATCACAGCCTCACATACACTTACACAGGCTCTGACCTTACTCAGGAATTACTAACCTCATCACACGCAGTGACTACACAAGACTGAGATACCATCAGTAACATGGAGTACTATCACAGCCTCACACACACTTACACAGGCTCTGACCTTACTCAGGAATTACTAACCTCATCACACAAAGTGATTACACAAGACTGAGATACCATCAGTAACATGGAGTACCATCACATCCTCACACACACTTACACAGGCTCTGACCTTACTCAGGAATTACTAACCTCATCACACGCAGTGATTACACAAGACTGAGACACCATCAGTAACATGGAGTACCATCACAGCCTCACACACAGTTACACAGGCTCTGACCTTACTCAGGAATTACTAACCTCATCACACACAGTGATTACACAAGACTGAGATACCACCAGTAACATGGAGTACCATCACATCCTCACACACACTTACACAGCTCTGACCTTACTCAGGAATTACTAACCTCATCACACGCAATGACTACACAAGACTGAGACACCATCAGTAACATGGAGTACCATCACAGCCTCACATACACTTACACAGGCTCTGACCTTACTCAGGAATTACTAACCTCATCACACGCAGTGACTACACAAGACTGAGATACCATCAGTAACATGGAGTACTATCACAGCCTCACACACAGTTACACAGGCTCTGACCTTACTCAGGAATTACTAACCTCATCACACACAGTGATTACACAAGACTGAGATACCACCAGTAACATGGAGTACCATCACATCCTCACACACACTTACACAGCTCTGACCTTACTCAGGAATTACTAACCTCATCACACGCAATGACTACACAAGACTGAGACACCATCAGTAACATGGAGTACCATCACAGCCTCACATACACTTACACAGGCTCTGACCTTACTCAGGAATTACTAACCTCATCACACACAGTGATTACACAAGACTGAGACACCATCAGTAACATGGAGTACCATCACATCCTCACACACACTTACACAGGCTCTGACCTTACTCAGGAATTACTAACCTCATCACACGCAGTGATTACACAAGACTGAGACACCATCAGTAACATGGAGTACCATCACAGCCTCACACACAGTTACACAGGCTCTGACCTTACTCAGGAATTACTAACCTCATCACACACAGTGATTACACAAGACTGAGATACCACCAGTAACATGGAGTACCATCACATCCTCACACACACTTACACAGCTCTGACCTTACTCAGGAATTACTAACCTCATCACACGCAATGACTACACAAGACTGAGACACCATCAGTAACATGGAGTACCATCACAGCCTCACATACACTTACACAGGCTCTGACCTTACTCAGGAATTACTAACCTCATCACACGCAGTGACTACACAAGACTGAGATACCATCAGTAACATGGAGTACTATCACAGCCTCACACACAGTTACACAGGCTCTGACCTTACTCAGGAATTACTAACCTCATCACACACAGTGATTACACAAGACTGAGATACCACCAGTAACATGGAGTACCATCACAGCCTCACACACACTTACACAGGCTCTGACCTTACTCAGGAATTACTAATCTCATCACACACAGTGACTACACAAGACTGAGATACCACCAGTAACATGGAGTACCATCACATCCTCACACACACTTACACAGCTCTGACCTTACTCAGGAATTACTAACCTCATCACACGCAGTGACTACACAAGACTGAGATACCATCAGTAACATGGAGTACCATCACAGCCTCACACACACTTACACAGGCTCTGACCTTACTCAGGAATTACTAAAATCATCACACACAGTGATTACACAAGACTGAGACACCATCAGTAACATGGAGTACCATCACAGCCTCACACACAGTTACACAGGCTCTGACCTTACTCAGGAATTACTAACCTCATCACACACAGTGATTACACAAGACTGAGATACCACCAGTAACATGGAGTACCATCACATCCTCACACACACTTACACAGCTCTGACCTTACTCAGGAATTACTAACCTCATCACACGCAATGACTACACAAGACTGAGACACCATCAGTAACATGGAGTACCATCACAGCCTCACATACACTTACACAGGCTCTGACCTTACTCAGGAATTACTAACCTCATCACACGCAGTGACTACACAAGACTGAGATACCATCAGTAACATGGAGTACTATCACAGCCTCACACACACTTACACAGGCTCTGACCTTACTCAGGAATTACTAACCTCATCACACAAAGTGATTACACAAGACTGAGATACCATCAGTAACATGGAGTACCATCACATCCTCACACACACTTACACAGGCTCTGACCTTACTCAGGAATTACTAACCTCATCACACGCAGTGATTACACAAGACTGAGACACCATCAGTAACATGGAGTACCATCACAGCCTCACACACAGTTACACAGGCTCTGACCTTACTCAGGAATTACTAACCTCATCACACACAGTGATTACACAAGACTGAGATACCACCAGTAACATGGAGTACCATCACATCCTCACACACACTTACACAGCTCTGACCTTACTCAGGAATTACTAACCTCATCACACGCAATGACTACACAAGACTGAGACACCATCAGTAACATGGAGTACCATCACAGCCTCACATACACTTACACAGGCTCTGACCTTACTCAGGAATTACTAACCTCATCACACACAGTGATTACACAAGACTGAGACACCATCAGTAACATGGAGTACCATCACATCCTCACACACACTTACACAGGCTCTGACCTTACTCAGGAATTACTAACCTCATCACACGCAGTGATTACACAAGACTGAGACACCATCAGTAACATGGAGTACCATCACAGCCTCACACACAGTTACACAGGCTCTGACCTTACTCAGGAATTACTAACCTCATCACACACAGTGATTACACAAGACTGAGATACCACCAGTAACATGGAGTACCATCACATCCTCACACACACTTACACAGCTCTGACCTTACTCAGGAATTACTAACCTCATCACACGCAATGACTACACAAGACTGAGACACCATCAGTAACATGGAGTACCATCACAGCCTCACATACACTTACACAGGCTCTGACCTTACTCAGGAATTACTAACCTCATCACACGCAGTGACTACACAAGACTGAGATACCATCAGTAACATGGAGTACTATCACAGCCTCACACACAGTTACACAGGCTCTGACCTTACTCAGGAATTACTAACCTCATCACACACAGTGATTACACAAGACTGAGATACCACCAGTAACATGGAGTACCATCACATCCTCACACACACTTACACAGCTCTGACCTTACTCAGGAATTACTAACCTCATCACACGCAATGACTACACAAGACTGAGACACCATCAGTAACATGGAGTACCATCACAGCCTCACACACACTTACACAGGCTCTGACCTTACTCAGGAATTACTAACCTCATCACACACAGTGATTACACAAGACTGAGACACCATCAGTAACATGGAGTACCATCACAGCCTCACACACACTTACACAGGCTCTGACCTTACTCAGGAATTACTAATCTCATCACACACAGTGACTACACAAGACTGAGATACCACCAGTAACATGGAGTACCATCACATCCTCACACACACTTACACAGCTCTGACCTTACTCAGGAATTACTAACCTCATCACACGCAATGACTACACAAGACTGAGACACCATCAGTAACATGGAGTACCATCACAGCCTCACACACAGTTACACAGGCTCTGACCTTACTCAGGAATTACTAACCTCATCACACACAGTGATTACACAAGACTGAGATACCATCAGTAACATGGAGTACCATCACATCCTCACACACACTTACACAGGCTCTGACCTTACTCAGGAATTACTAACCTCATCACACGCAGTGATTACACAAGACTGAGACACCATCAGTAACATGGAGTACCATCACAGCCTCACACACAGTTACACAGGCTCTGACCTTACTCAGGAATTACTAACCTCATCACACACAGTGATTACACAAGACTGAGATACCACCAGTAACATGGAGTACCATCACATCCTCACACACACTTACACAGCTCTGACCTTACTCAGGAATTACTAACCTCATCACACGCAATGACTACACAAGACTGAGACACCATCAGTAACATGGAGTACCATCACAGCCTCACATACACTTACACAGGCTCTGACCTTACTCAGGAATTACTAACCTCATCACACGCAGTGACTACACAAGACTGAGATACCATCAGTAACATGGAGTACTATCACAGCCTCACACACAGTTACACAGGCTCTGACCTTACTCAGGAATTACTAACCTCATCACACACAGTGATTACACAAGACTGAGATACCACCAGTAACATGGAGTACCATCACATCCTCACACACACTTACACAGCTCTGACCTTACTCAGGAATTACTAACCTCATCACACGCAATGACTACACAAGACTGAGACACCATCAGTAACATGGAGTACCATCACAGCCTCACACACACTTACACAGGCTCTGACCTTACTCAGGAATTACTAACCTCATCACACACAGTGATTACACAAGACTGAGACACCATCAGTAACATGGAGTACCATCACAGCCTCACACACACTTACACAGGCTCTGACCTTACTCAGGAATTACTAATCTCATCACACACAGTGACTACACAAGACTGAGATACCACCAGTAACATGGAGTACCATCACATCCTCACACACACTTACACAGCTCTGACCTTACTCAGGAATTACTAACCTCATCACACGCAATGACTACACAAGACTGAGACACCATCAGTAACATGGAGTACCATCACAGCCTCACACACAGTTACACAGGCTCTGACCTTACTCAGGAATTACTAACCTCATCACACACAGTGATTACACAAGACTGAGATACCATCAGTAACATGGAGTACCATCACAGCCTCACACACACTTACACAGGCTCTGACCTTACTCAGGAATTAATAACCTCATCACACACAATGACTACACAAGACTGAGACACCATCAGTAACATGGAGTACCATCACAGCCTCACACACACTTACACAGTCTCTGACCTTACTCAGGAATTACTAACCTCATCACACACAGTGATTACACAAGACTGAGACACCATCAGTAACATGGAGTACCATCACAGCCTCACACACACTTACACAGGCTCTGACCTTACTCAGGAATTACTAACCTCATCACACACAGTGATTACACAAGACTGAGACACCATCAGTAACATGGAGTACCATCACAGCCTCACACACACTTACACAGGCTCTGACCTTACTCAGGAATTACTAATCTCATCACACACAGTGACTACACAAGACTGAGATACCACCAGTAACATGGAGTACCATCACATCCTCACACACACTTACACAGCTCTGACCTTACTCAGGAATTACTAACCTCATCACACGCAATGACTACACAAGACTGAGACACCATCAGTAACATGGAGTACCATCACAGCCTCACACACAGTTACACAGGCTCTGACCTTACTCAGGAATTACTAACCTCATCACACACAGTGATTACACAAGACTGAGATACCATCAGTAACATGGAGTACCATCACATCCTCACACACACTTACACAGGCTCTGACCTTACTCAGGAATTACTAACCTCATCACACGCAGTGATTACACAAGACTGAGACACCATCAGTAACATGGAGTACCATCACAGCCTCACACACAGTTACACAGGCTCTGACCTTACTCAGGAATTACTAACCTCATCACACACAGTGATTACACAAGACTGAGACACCATCAGTAACATGGAGTACCATCACAGCCTCACACACACTTACACAGGCTCTGACCTTACTCAGGAATTACTAATCTCATCACACACAGTGACTACACAAGACTGAGATACCACCAGTAACATGGAGTACCATCACATCCTCACACACACTTACACAGCTCTGACCTTACTCAGGAATTACTAACCTCATCACACGCAATGACTACACAAGACTGAGACACCATCAGTAACATGGAGTACCATCACAGCCTCACACACAGTTACACAGGCTCTGACCTTACTCAGGAATTACTAACCTCATCACACACAGTGATTACACAAGACTGAGATACCATCAGTAACATGGAGTACCATCACAGCCTCACACACACTTACACAGGCTCTGACCTTACTCAGGAATTAATAACCTCATCACACACAATTACTACACAAGACTGAGACACCATCAGTAACATGGAGTACCATCACAGCCTCACACACACTTACACAGTCTCTGACCTTACTCAGGAATTACTAACCTCATCACACACAGTGATTACACAAGACTGAGACACCATCAGTAACATGGAGTACCATCACAGCCTCACACACACTTACACAGGCTCTGACCTTACTCAGGAATTACTAACCTCATCACACACAGTGATTACACAAGACTGAGACACCATCAGTAACATGGAGTACCATCACAGCCTCACACACACTTACACAGGCTCTGACCTTACTCAGGAATTACTAATCTCATCACACACAGTGACTACACAAGACTGAGATACCACCAGTAACATGGAGTACCATCACATCCTCACACACACTTACACAGCTCTGACCTTACTCAGGAATTACTAACCTCATCACACGCAATGACTACACAAGACTGAGACACCATCAGTAACATGGAGTACCATCACAGCCTCACACACAGTTACACAGGCTCTGACCTTACTCAGGAATTACTAACCTCATCACACACAGTGATTACACAAGACTGAGATACCATCAGTAACATGGAGTACCATCACATCCTCACACACACTTACACAGGCTCTGACCTTACTCAGGAATTACTAACCTCATCACACGCAGTGATTACACAAGACTGAGACACCATCAGTAACATGGAGTACCATCACAGCCTCACACACAGTTACACAGGCTCTGACCTTACTCAGGAATTACTAACCTCATCACACACAGTGATTACACAAGACTGAGATACCACCAGTAACATGGAGTACCATCACATCCTCACACACACTTACACAGCTCTGACCTTACTCAGGAATTACTAACCTCATCACACGCAATGACTACACAAGACTGAGACACCATCAGTAACATGGAGTACCATCACAGCCTCACATACACTTACACAGGCTCTGACCTTACTCAGGAATTACTAACCTCATCACACGCAGTGATTACACAAGACTGAGATACCATCAGTAACATGGAGTACCATCACATCCTCACACACACTTACACAGGCTCTGACCTTACTCAGGAATTACTAACCTCATCACACACAGTGATTACACAAGACTGAGATACCATCAGTAACATGGAGTACCATCACATCCTCACACACACTTACACAGGCTCTGACCTTACTCAGGAATTACTAACCTCATCACACACAGTGATTACACAAGACTGAGATACCATCAGTAACATGGAGTACCATCACATCCTCACACACACTTACACAGGCTCTGACCTTACTCAGGAATTACTAACCTCATCACACACAGTGATTACACAAGACTGAGATACCATCAGTAACATGGAGTACCATCACATCCTCACACACACTTACACAGGCTCTGACCTTACTCAGGAATTACTAACCTCATCACACACAGTGATTACACAAGACTGAGATACCATCAGTAACATGGAGTACCATCACATCCTCACACACACTTACACAGGCTCTGACCTTACTCAGGAATTACTAACCTCATCACACACAGTGATTACACAAGACTGAGAAACCATCAGTAACATGGAGTACCATCACAGCCTCACACACACTTACACAGGCTCTGACCTTACTCAGGAATCACTAACCTCATCACACACAGTGACTACACAAGACTGAGATACCACCAGTAACATGGAGTACCATCACATCCTCACACACACTTACACAGCTCTGACCTTACTCAGGAATTACTAACCTCATCACACGCAATGACTACACAAGACTGAGACACCATCAGTAACATGGAGTACCATCACAGCCTCACATACACTTACACAGGCTCTGACCTTACTCAGGAATTACTAACCTCATCACACACAGTGATTACACAAGACTGAGACACCATCAGTAACATGGAGTACCATCACATCCTCACACACACTTACATAGGCTCTGACCTTACTCAGGAATTACTAACCTCATCACACGCAGTGATTACACAAGACTGAGACACCATCAGTAACATGGAGTACCATCACAGCCTCACACACAGTTACACAGGCTCTGACCTTACTCAGGAATTACTAACCTCATCACACACAGTGATTACACAAGACTGAGATACCACCAGTAACATGGAGTACCATCACATCCTCACACACACTTACACAGCTCTGACCTTACTCAGGAATTACTAACCTCATCACACGCAATGACTACACAAGACTGAGACAACATCAGTAACATGGAGTACCATCACAGCCTCACATACACTTACACAGGCTCTGACCTTACTCAGGAATTACTAACCTCATCACACGCAGTGACTACACAAGACTGAGATACCATCAGTAACATGGAGTACTATCACAGCCTCACACACAGTTACACAGGCTCTGACCTTACTCAGGAATTACTAACCTCATCACACACAGTGATTACACAAGACTGAGATACCACCAGTAACATGGAGTACCATCACATCCTCACACACACTTACACAGCTCTGACCTTACTCAGGAATTACTAACCTCATCACACACAGTGATTACACAAGACTGAGATACCATCAGTAACATGGAGTACCATCACAGCCTCACACACACTTACACAGGCTCTGACCTTACTCAGGAATTAATAACCTCATCACACACAATGACTACACAAGACTGAGACACCATCAGTAACATGGAGTACCATCACAGCCTCACACACACTTACACAGTCTCTGACCTTACTCAGGAATTACTAACCTCATCACACACAGTGATTACACAAGACAGAGACCACCAGTAACATGGAGTACCATCACATCCTCACACACACTTACACAGGCTCTGACCTTACTCAGGAATTACTAACCTCATCACACACAGTGATTACACAAGACCGAGACATCATCAGTAACATGGAGTACCATCACAGCCTCACACACACTTACACAGGCTCTGACCTTACTCAGGAATTACTAACCTCATCACACACAGTGATTACACAAGACTGAGAGACCATCAGTAACATGGAGTACCATCACATCCTCACACACACTTACACAGCTCTGACCTTACTCAGGAATTACTAACCTCATCACACGCAATGACTACACAAGACTGAGACACCATCAGTAACATGGAGTACCATCACAGCCTCACATACACTTACACAGGCTCTGACCTTACTCAGGAATTACTAACCTCATCACACGCAGTGACTACACAAGACTGAGACACCATCAGTAACATGGAGTACCATCACAGCCTCACACACAGTTACACAGGCTCTGACCTTACTCAGGAATTACTAACCTCATCACACACAGTGATTACACAAGACTGAGATACCACCAGTAACATGGAGTACCATCACATCCTCACACACACTTACACAGCTCTGACCTTACTCAGGAATTACTAACCTCATCACACGCAATGACTACACAAGACTGAGACACCATCAGTAACATGGAGTACCATCACAGCCTCACATACACTTACACAGGCTCTGACCTTACTCAGGAATTACTAACCTCATCACACGCAGTGACTACACAAGACTGAGATACCATCAGTAACATGGAGTACTATCACAGCCTCACACACAGTTACACAGGCTCTGACCTTACTCAGGAATTACTAACCTCATCACACACAGTGATTACACAAGACTGAGATACCACCAGTAACATGGAGTACCATCACATCCTCACACACACTTACACAGCTCTGACCTTACTCAGGAATTACTAACCTCATCACACACAGTGATTACACAAGACTGAGATACCATCAGTAACATGGAGTACCATCACAGCCTCACACACACTTACACAGGCTCTGACCTTACTCAGGAATTAATAACCTCATCACACACAATGACTACACAAGACTGAGACACCATCAGTAACATGGAGTACCATCACAGCCTCACACACACTTACACAGTCTCTGACCTTACTCAGGAATTACTAACCTCATCACACACAGTGATTACACAAGACAGAGACCACCAGTAACATGGAGTACCATCACATCCTCACACACACTTACACAGGCTCTGACCTTACTCAGGAATTACTAACCTCATCACACGCAATGACTACACAAGACTGAGACACCATCAGTAACATGGAGTACCATCACAGCCTCACATACACTTACACAGGCTCTGACCTTACTCAGGAATTACTAACCTCATCACACGCAGTGACTACACAAGACTGAGATACCATCAGTAACATGGAGTACTATCACAGCCTCACACACAGTTACACAGGCTCTGACCTTACTCAGGAATTACTAACCTCATCACACACAGTGATTACACAAGACTGAGATACCACCAGTAACATGGAGTACCATCACATCCTCACACACACTTACACAGCTCTGACCTTACTCAGGAATTACTAACCTCATCACACACAGTGATTACACAAGACTGAGATACCATCAGTAACATGGAGTACCATCACAGCCTCACACACACTTACACAGGCTCTGACCTTACTCAGGAATTAATAACCTCATCACACACAATGACTACACAAGACTGAGACACCATCAGTAACATGGAGTACCATCACAGCCTCACACACACTTACACAGTCTCTGACCTTACTCAGGAATTACTAACCTCATCACACACAGTGATTACACAAGACAGAGACCACCAGTAACATGGAGTACCATCACATCCTCACACACACTTACACAGGCTCTGACCTTACTCAGGAATTACTAACCTCATCACACACAGTGATTACACAAGACCGAGACATCATCAGTAACATGGAGTACCATCACAGCCTCACACACACTTACACAGGCTCTGACCTTACTCAGGAATTACTAACCTCATCACACACAGTGATTACACAAGACTGAGAGACCATCAGTAACATGGAGTACCATCACATCCTCACACACACTTACACAGCTCTGACCTTACTCAGGAATTACTAACCTCATCACACGCAATGACTACACAAGACTGAGACACCATCAGTAACATGGAGTACCATCACAGCCTCACATACACTTACACAGGCTCTGACCTTACTCAGGAATTACTAACCTCATCACACGCAGTGACTACACAAGACTGAGACACCATCAGTAACATGGAGTACCATCACAGCCTCACACACAGTTACACAGGCTCTGACCTTACTCAGGAATTACTAACCTCATCACACACAGTGATTACACAAGACTGAGATACCACCAGTAACATGGAGTACCATCACATCCTCACACACACTTACACAGCTCTGACCTTACTCAGGAATTACTAACCTCATCACACGCAATGACTACACAAGACTGAGACACCATCAGTAACATGGAGTACCATCACAGCCTCACACACACTTACACAGGCTCTGACCTTACTCAGGAATTACTAACCTCATCACACACAGTGATTACACAAGACTGAGAGACCATCAGTAACATGGAGTACCATCACATCCTCACACACACTTACACAGCTCTGACCTTACTCAGGAATTACTAACCTCATCACACGCAATGACTACACAAGACTGAGACACCATCAGTAACATGGAGTACCATCACAGCCTCACATACACTTACACAGGCTCTGACCTTACTCAGGAATTACTAACCTCATCACACGCAGTGACTACACAAGACTGAGACACCATCAGTAACATGGAGTACCATCACAGCCTCACACACAGTTACACAGGCTCTGACCTTACTCAGGAATTACTAACCTCATCACACACAGTGATTACACAAGACTGAGATACCACCAGTAACATGGAGTACCATCACATCCTCACACACACTTACACAGCTCTGACCTTACTCAGGAATTACTAACCTCATCACACGCAATGACTACACAAGACTGAGACACCATCAGTAACATGGAGTACCATCACAGCCTCACATACACTTACACAGGCTCTGACCTTACTCAGGAATTACTAACCTCATCACACGCAGTGACTACACAAGACTGAGATACCATCAGTAACATGGAGTACTATCACAGCCTCACACACAGTTACACAGGCTCTGACCTTACTCAGGAATTACTAACCTCATCACACACAGTGACTACACAAGACTGAGAGACCATCAGTAACATGGAGTACCATCACATCCTCACACACACTTACACAGGCTCTGACCTTACTCAGGAATTACTAACCTCATCACACACAGTGATTACACAAGACTGAGACATCATCAGTAACATGGAGTACTATCACATCCTCACACACACTTACACAGGCTCTGACCTTACTCAGGAATTACTAACCTCATCACACACAGTGATTACACAAGACTGAGAGACCATCAGTAACATGGAGTACCATCACATCCTCACAAACACTTACACAGCTCTGACCTTACTCAGGAATTACTAACCTCATCACACGCAATGACTACACAAGACTGAGACACCATCAGTAACATGGAGTACCATCACAGCCTCACATACACTTACACAGGCTCTGACCTTACTCAGGAATTACTAACCTCATCACACGCAGTGACTACACAAGACTGAGATACCATCAGTAACATGGAGTACTATCACAGCCTCACACACAGTTACACAGGCTCTGACCTTACTCAGGAATTACTAACCTCATCACACACAGTGACTACACAAGACTGAGAGACCATCAGTAACATGGAGTACCATCACATCCTCACACACACTTACACAGGCTCTGACCTTACTCAGGAATTACTAACCTCATCACACACAGTGATTACACAAGACTGAGACATCATCAGTAACATGGAGTACCATCACAGCCTCACACACACTTACACAGGCTCTGACCTTACTCAGGAATTACTAACCTCATCACACACAGTGATTACACAAGACTGAGATACCATCAGTAATATGGAGTACCATCACAGCCTCACACACACTTACACAGGCTCTGACCTTACTCAGGAATTACTAACCTCATCACACACAGTGATTACACAAGACTGAGACACCATCAGTAACATGGAGTACCATCACAGCCTCACACACAGTTACACAGGCTCTGACCTTACTCAGGAATTACTAACCTCATCACACACAGTGATTACACAAGACTGAGATACCATCAGTAACATGGAGTACCATCACAGCCTCACACACACTTACACAGGCTCTGACCTTACTCAGGAATTAATAACCTCATCACACACAATGACTACACAAGACTGAGACACCATCAGTAACATGGAGTACCATCACAGCCTCACACACACTTACACAGTCTCTGACCTTACTCAGGAATTACTAACCTCATCACACACAGTGATTACACAAGACAGAGACCACCAGTAACATGGAGTACCATCACATCCTCACACACACTTACACAGGCTCTGACCTTACTCAGGAATTACTAACCTCATCACACACAGTGATTACACAAGACCGAGACATCATCAGTAACATGGAGTACCATCACAGCCTCACACACACTTACACAGGCTCTGACCTTACTCAGGAATTACTAACCTCATCACACACAGTGATTACACAAGACTGAGAGACCATCAGTAACATGGAGTACCATCACATCCTCACACACACTTACACAGCTCTGACCTTACTCAGGAATTACTAACCTCATCACACGCAATGACTACACAAGACTGAGACACCATCAGTAACATGGAGTACCATCACAGCCTCACATACACTTACACAGGCTCTGACCTTACTCAGGAATTACTAACCTCATCACACGCAGTGACTACACAAGACTGAGATACCATCAGTAACATGGAGTACCATCACAGCCTCACACACACTTACACTGGCTCTGACCTTACTCAGGGATTACTAACCTCATCACACACAGTGACTACACAAGACTGAGACACCATCAGTAACATGGAGTACCATCACAGCCTCACACACACTTACACAGGCTCTGACCTTACTCAGGAATTACTAACCTCATCACACACAGTGATTACACAAGACTGAGATACCATCAGTAACATGGAGTACCATCACATCCTCACACACACTTACACAGGCTCTGACCTTACTAAGGAATTACTAACCTCATCACACACAGTGATTACACAAGACTGAGATACCACCAGTAACATGGAGTACCATCACATCCTCACACACACTTACACAGGCTCTGACCTTACTCAGGAATTACTAACCTCATCACACACAGTGATTACACAAGACTGAGATACCATCAGTAACATGGAGTACCATCACATCCTCACACACACTTACACAGGCTCTGACCTTACTCAGGAATTACTAACCTCATCACACACAGTGATTACACAAGACTGAGATACCATCAGTAACATGGAGTACCATCACATCCTCACACACACTTACACAGGCTCTGACCTTACTCAGGAATTACTAACCTCATCACACACAGTGATTACACAAGACTGAGATACCATCAGTAACATGGAGTACCATCACATCCTCACACACACTTACACAGGCTCTGACCTTACTCAGGAATTACTAACCTCATCACACACAGTGATTACACAAGACTGAGAAACCATCAGTAACATGGAGTACCATCACAGCCTCACACACACTTACACAGGCTCTGACCTTACTCAGGAATCACTAACCTCATCACACACAGTGACTACACAAGACTGAGATACCACCAGTAACATGGAGTACCATCACATCCTCACACACACTTACACAGCTCTGACCTTACTCAGGAATTACTAACCTCATCACACGCAATGACTACACAAGACTGAGACACCATCAGTAACATGGAGTACCATCACATCCTCACACACACTTACACAGGCTCTGACCTTACTCAGGAATTACTAACCTCATCACACACAGTGATTACACAAGACTGAGACACCATCAGTAACATGGAGTACCATCACATCCTCACACACACTTACATAGGCTCTGACCTTACTCAGGAATTACTAACCTCATCACACGCAGTGATTACACAAGACTGAGACACCATCAGTAACATGGAGTACCATCACAGCCTCACACACAGTTACACAGGCTCTGACCTTACTCAGGAATTACTAACCTCATCACACACAGTGATTACACAAGACTGAGATACCACCAGTAACATGGAGTACCATCACATCCTCACACACACTTACACAGCTCTGACCTTACTCAGGAATTACTAACCTCATCACACGCAATGACTACACAAGACTGAGACACCATCAGTAACATGGAGTACCATCACAGCCTCACATACACTTACACAGGCTCTGACCTTACTCAGGAATTACTAACCTCATCACACGCAGTGACTACACAAGACTGAGATACCATCAGTAACATGGAGTACTATCACAGCCTCACACACAGTTACACAGGCTCTGACCTTACTCAGGAATTACTAACCTCATCACACACAGTGATTACACAAGACTGAGATACCACCAGTAACATGGAGTACCATCACATCCTCACACACACTTACACAGCTCTGACCTTACTCAGGAATTACTAACCTCATCACACACAGTGATTACACAAGACTGAGATACCATCAGTAACATGGAGTACCATCACAGCCTCACACACACTTACACAGGCTCTGACCTTACTCAGGAATTAATAACCTCATCACACACAATGACTACACAAGACTGAGACACCATCAGTAACATGGAGTACCATCACAGCCTCACACACACTTACACAGTCTCTGACCTTACTCAGGAATTACTAACCTCATCACACACAGTGATTACACAAGACAGAGACCACCAGTAACATGGAGTACCATCACATCCTCACACACACTTACACAGGCTCTGACCTTACTCAGGAATTACTAACCTCATCACACACAGTGATTACACAAGACCGAGACATCATCAGTAACATGGAGTACCATCACAGCCTCACACACACTTACACAGGCTCTGACCTTACTCAGGAATTACTAACCTCATCACACACAGTGATTACACAAGACTGAGATACCACCAGTAACATGGAGTACCATCACATCCTCACACACACTTACACAGCTCTGACCTTACTCAGGAATTACTAACCTCATCACACGCAATGACTACACAAGACTGAGACACCATCAGTAACATGGAGTACCATCACAGCCTCACATACACTTACACAGGCTCTGACCTTACTCAGGAATTACTAACCTCATCACACGCAGTGACTACACAAGACTGAGATACCATCAGTAACATGGAGTACTATCACAGCCTCACACACAGTTACACAGGCTCTGACCTTACTCAGGAATTACTAACCTCATCACACACAGTGATTACACAAGACTGAGATACCACCAGTAACATGGAGTACCATCACATCCTCACACACACTTACACAGCTCTGACCTTACTCAGGAATTACTAACCTCATCACACACAGTGATTACACAAGACTGAGATACCATCAGTAACATGGAGTACCATCACAGCCTCACACACACTTACACAGGCTCTGACCTTACTCAGGAATTAATAACCTCATCACACACAATGACTACACAAGACTGAGACACCATCAGTAACATGGAGTACCATCACAGCCTCACACACACTTACACAGTCTCTGACCTTACTCAGGAATTACTAACCTCATCACACACAGTGATTACACAAGACAGAGACCACCAGTAACATGGAGTACCATCACATCCTCACACACACTTACACAGGCTCTGACCTTACTCAGGAATTACTAACCTCATCACACGCAATGACTACACAAGACTGAGACACCATCAGTAACATGGAGTACCATCACAGCCTCACATACACTTACACAGGCTCTGACCTTACTCAGGAATTACTAACCTCATCACACGCAGTGACTACACAAGACTGAGATACCATCAGTAACATGGAGTACTATCACAGCCTCACACACAGTTACACAGGCTCTGACCTTACTCAGGAATTACTAACCTCATCACACACAGTGATTACACAAGACTGAGATACCACCAGTAACATGGAGTACCATCACATCCTCACACACACTTACACAGCTCTGACCTTACTCAGGAATTACTAACCTCATCACACACAGTGATTACACAAGACTGAGATACCATCAGTAACATGGAGTACCATCACAGCCTCACACACACTTACACAGGCTCTGACCTTACTCAGGAATTAATAACCTCATCACACACAATGACTACACAAGACTGAGACACCATCAGTAACATGGAGTACCATCACAGCCTCACACACACTTACACAGTCTCTGACCTTACTCAGGAATTACTAACCTCATCACACACAGTGATTACACAAGACAGAGACCACCAGTAACATGGAGTACCATCACATCCTCACACACACTTACACAGGCTCTGACCTTACTCAGGAATTACTAACCTCATCACACACAGTGATTACACAAGACCGAGACATCATCAGTAACATGGAGTACCATCACAGCCTCACACACACTTACACAGGCTCTGACCTTACTCAGGAATTACTAACCTCATCACACACAGTGATTACACAAGACTGAGAGACCATCAGTAACATGGAGTACCATCACATCCTCACACACACTTACACAGCTCTGACCTTACTCAGGAATTACTAACCTCATCACACGCAATGACTACACAAGACTGAGACACCATCAGTAACATGGAGTACCATCACAGCCTCACATACACTTACACAGGCTCTGACCTTACTCAGGAATTACTAACCTCATCACACGCAGTGACTACACAAGACTGAGACACCATCAGTAACATGGAGTACCATCACAGCCTCACACACAGTTACACAGGCTCTGACCTTACTCAGGAATTACTAACCTCATCACACACAGTGATTACACAAGACTGAGATACCACCAGTAACATGGAGTACCATCACATCCTCACACACACTTACACAGCTCTGACCTTACTCAGGAATTACTAACCTCATCACACGCAATGACTACACAAGACTGAGACACCATCAGTAACATGGAGTACCATCACAGCCTCACATACACTTACACAGGCTCTGACCTTACTCAGGAATTACTAACCTCATCACACGCAGTGACTACACAAGACTGAGATACCATCAGTAACATGGAGTACTATCACAGCCTCACACACAGTTACACAGGCTCTGACCTTACTCAGGAATTACTAACCTCATCACACACAGTGACTACACAAGACTGAGAGACCATCAGTAACATGGAGTACCATCACATCCTCACACACACTTACACAGGCTCTGACCTTACTCAGGAATTACTAACCTCATCACACACAGTGATTACACAAGACTGAGACATCATCAGTAACATGGAGTACTATCACATCCTCACACACACTTACACAGGCTCTGACCTTACTCAGGAATTACTAACCTCATCACACACAGTGATTACACAAGACTGAGAGACCATCAGTAACATGGAGTACCATCACATCCTCACACACACTTACACAGCTCTGACCTTACTCAGGAATTACTAACCTCATCACACGCAATGACTACACAAGACTGAGACACCATCAGTAACATGGAGTACCATCACAGCCTCACATACACTTACACAGGCTCTGACCTTACTCAGGAATTACTAACCTCATCACACGCAGTGACTACACAAGACTGAGATACCATCAGTAACATGGAGTACTATCACAGCCTCACACACAGTTACACAGGCTCTGACCTTACTCAGGAATTACTAACCTCATCACACACAGTGACTACACAAGACTGAGAGACCATCAGTAACATGGAGTACCATCACATCCTCACACACACTTACACAGGCTCTGACCTTACTCAGGAATTACTAACCTCATCACACACAGTGATTACACAAGACTGAGACATCATCAGTAACATGGAGTACCATCACAGCCTCACACACACTTACACAGGCTCTGACCTTACTCAGGAATTACTAACCTCATCACACACAGTGATTACACAAGACTGAGATACCATAAGTAACATGGAGTACCATCACATCCTCACACACACTTACACAGGCTCTGACCTTACTCAGGAATTACTAACCTCATCACACGCAGTGATTACACAACACTGAGATACCATCAGTAACATGGAGTACCATCACATCCTCACACACACTTACACAGGCTCTGACCTTACTCAGTAATTACTAATCTCATCACACACAGTGATTACACAAGACTGAGAAACCATCAGTAACATGGAGTACCATCACATCCTCACACACACTTACACAGGCTCTGACCTTACTCAGGAATTACTAACCTCATCACACACAGTGATTACACAAGACTGAGAAACCATCAGTAATATGGAGTACCATCACATCCTCACACACACTTACACAGGCTCTGACCTTACTCAGGAATTACTAACCTCATCACACACAGTGATTACACAAGACTGAGAAACCATCAGTAATATGGAGTACTATCACAGCCTCACACACACTTACACAGGCTCTGACCTTACTCAGGAATTACTAACCTCATCACACACAGTGATTACACAAGACTGAGATACCATCAGTAACATGGAGTACCATCACATCCTCACACACACTTACACAGGCTCTGACCTTACTCAGGAATTACTAACCTCATCACACACAGTGATTACACAAGACTGAGATACCATCAGTAACATGGAGTACAATCACATCCTCACACACACTTACACAGGCTCTGACCTTACTCAGGAATTACTAACCTCATCACACACAGTGATTACACAACACTGAGATACCATCAGTAACATGGAGTACCATCACATCCTCACACACACTTACACAGGCTCTGACCTTACTCAGGAATTACTAATCTCATCAAACACAGTGATTACACAAGACTGAGAAACCATCAGTAACATGGAGTACCATCACATCCTCACACACACTTACACAGGCTCTGACCTTACTCAGGAATTACTAATCTCATCACACACAGTGATTACACAAGACTGAGAAACCATCAGTAACATGGAGTACCATCACATCCTCACACACACTTACACAGGCTCTGACCTTACTCAGGAATTACTAACCTCATCACACACAGTGATTACACAAGACTGAGAAACCATCAGTAATATGGAGTACCATCACATCCTCACACACACTTACACAGGCTCTGACCTTACTCAGGAATTACTAACCTCATCACACACAGTGATTACACAAGACTGAGAAACCATCAGTAATATGGAGTACTATCACAGCCTCACACACACTTACACAGGCTCTGACCTTACTCAGGAATTACTAACCTCATCACACACAGTGATTACACAAGACTGAGATACCATCAGTAACATGGAGTACCATCACATCCTCACACACACTTACACAGGCTCTGACCTTACTCAGGAATTACTAACCTCATCACACACAGTGATTACACAAGACTGAGATACCATCAGTAACATGGAGTACAATCACATCCTCACACACACTTACACAGGCTCTGACCTTACTCAGGAATTACTAACCTCATCACACACAGTGATTACACAACACTGAGATACCATCAGTAACATGGAGTACCATCACATCCTCACACACACTTACACAGGCTCTGTCCTTACTCAGGAATTACTAATCTCATCACACACAGTGATTACACAAGACTGAGAAACCATCAGTAACATGGAGTACCATCACATCCTCACACACACTTACACAGGCTCTGACCTTACTCAGGAATTACTAACCTCATCACACACAGTGATTACACAAGACTGAGATACCATCAGTAACATGGAGTACAATCACATCCTCACACACACTTACACAGGCTCTGACCTTACTCAGGAATTACTAACCTCATCACACACAGTGATTACACAACACTGAGATACCATCAGTAACATGGAGTACCATCACATCCTCACACACACTTACACAGGCTCTGTCCTTACTCAGGAATTACTAATCTCATCACACACAGTGATTACACAAGACTGAGAAACCATCAGTAACATGGAGTACCATCACATCCTCACACACACTTACACAGGCTCTGACCTTACTCAGGAATTACTAACCTCATCACACACAGTGATTACACAAGACTGAGAAACCATCAGTAACATGGAGTACCATCACATCCTCACACACACTTACACAGGCTCTGACCTTACTCAGGAATTACTAACCTCATCACACACAGTGATTACACAAGACTGAGAAACCATCAGTAATATGGAGTACCATCACATCCTCACACACACTTACACAGGCTCTGACCTTACTCAGGAATTACTAACCTCATCACACACAGTGATTACACAAGACTGAGATACCATCAGTAACATGGAGTACCATCACATCCTCACACACACTTACACAGGCTCTGACCTTACTCAGGAATTACTAACCTCATCACACACAGTGATTACACAAGACTGAGATACCATCAGTAACATGGAGTACAATCACATCCTCACACACACTTACACAGGCTCTGACCTTACTCAGGAATTACTAACCTCATCACACACAGTGATTACACAACACTGAGATACCATCAGTAACATGGAGTACCATCACATCCTCACACACACTTACACAGGCTCTGTCCTTACTCAGGAATTACTAATCTCATCACACACAGTGATTACACAAGACTGAGAAACCATCAGTAACATGGAGTACCATCACATCCTCACACACACTTACACAGGCTCTGACCTTACTCAGGAATTACTAACCTCATCACACACAGTGATTACACAAGACTGAGACACCATCAGTAACATGGAGTACCATCACAGCCTCACACACACTTACACAGGCTCTGACCTTACTCAGGAATTACTAACCTCATCACACACAGTGATTACACAACACTGAGATACCATCAGTAACATGGAGTACCATCACATCCTCACACACACTTACACAGGCTCTGACCTTACTCAGGAATTACTAACCTCATCACACGCAGTGATTACACAACACTGAGATACCATCAGTAACATGGAGTACCATCACATCCTCACACACACTTACACAGGCTCTGACCTTACTCAGTAATTACTAATCTCATCACACACAGTGATTACACAAGACTGAGAAACCATCAGTAACATGGAGTACCATCACATCCTCACACACACTTACACAGGCTCTGACCTTACTCAGGAATTACTAACCTCATCACACACAGTGATTACACAAGACTGAGAAACCATCAGTAATATGGAGTACCATCACATCCTCACACACACTTACACAGGCTCTGACCTTACTCAGGAATTACTAACCTCATCACACACAGTGATTACACAAGACTGAGAAACCATCAGTAACATGGAGTACCATCACATCCTCACACACACTTACACAGGCTCTGACCTTACTCAGGAATTACTAACCTCATCACACACAGTGATTACACAAGACTGAGAAACCATCAGTAACATGGAGTACCATCACATCCTCACACACACTTACACAGGCTCTGACCTTACTCAGGAATTACTAACCTCATCACACACAGTGATTACACAAGACTGAGAAACCATCAGTAATATGGAGTACTATCACAGCCTCACACACACTTACACAGGCTCTGACCTTACTCAGGAATTACTAACCTCATCACACACAGTGATTACACAAGACTGAGATACCATCAGTAACATGGAGTACCATCACATCCTCACACACACTTACACAGGCTCTGACCTTACTCAGGAATTACTAACCTCATCACACACAGTGATTACACAAGACTGAGATACCATCAGTAACATGGAGTACAATCACATCCTCACACACACTTACACAGGCTCTGACCTTACTCAGGAATTACTAACCTCATCACACACAGTGATTACACAACACTGAGATACCATCAGTAACATGGAGTACCATCACATCCTCACACACACTTACACAGGCTCTGTCCTTACTCAGGAATTACTAATCTCATCACACACAGTGATTACACAAGACTGAGAAACCATCAGTAACATGGAGTACCATCACATCCTCACACACACTTACACAGGCTCTGACCTTACTCAGGAATTACTAACCTCATCACACACAGTGATTACACAAGACTGAGATACCATCAGTAACATGGAGTACAATCACATCCTCACACACACTTACACAGGCTCTGACCTTACTCAGGAATTACTAACCTCATCACACACAGTGATTACACAACACTGAGATACCATCAGTAACATGGAGTACCATCACATCCTCACACACACTTACACAGGCTCTGTCCTTACTCAGGAATTACTAATCTCATCACACACAGTGATTACACAAGACTGAGAAACCATCAGTAACATGGAGTACCATCACATCCTCACACACACTTACACAGGCTCTGACCTTACTCAGGAATTACTAACCTCATCACACACAGTGACTACACAAGACTGAGAAACCATCAGTAACATGGAGTACCATCACAGCCTCACACACACTTACACAGGCTCTGACCTAACTCAGGAATTACTAACCTCATCACACACAGTGACTACACAAGACTGAGATACCATCAGTAACATGGAGTACCATCACAGCCTCACACACACTTACACAGGCTCTGACCTTACTCAGGAATTACTAACCTCATCACACACAGTGATTACACAAGACTGAGATACCATAAGTAACATGGAGTACCATCACATCCTCACACACACTTACACAGGCTCTGACCTTACTCAGGAATTACTAACCTCATCACACGCAGTGATTACACAACACTGAGATACCATCAGTAACATGGAGTACCATCACATCCTCACACACACTTACACAGGCTCTGACCTTACTCAGGAATTACTAATCTCATCACACACAGTGATTACACAAGACTGAGAAACCATCAGTAACATGGAGTACCATCACATCCTCACACACACTTACACAGGCTCTGACCTTACTCAGGAATTACTAACCTCATCACACACAGTGATTACACAAGACTGAGAAACCATCAGTAATATGGAGTACCATCACATCCTCACACACACTTACACAGGCTCTGACCTTACTCAGGAATTACTAACCTCATCACACACAGTGATTACACAAGACTGAGAAACCATCAGTAATATGGAGTACTATCACAGCCTCACACACACTTACACAGGCTCTGACCTTACTCAGGAATTACTAACCTCATCACACACAGTGATTACACAAGACTGAGATACCATCAGTAACATGGAGTACCATCACATCCTCACACACACTTACACAGGCTCTGACCTTACTCAGGAATTACTAACCTCATCACACACAGTGATTACACAAGACTGAGAAACCATCAGTAACATGGAGTACCATCACATCCTCACACACACTTACACAGGCTCTGACCTTACTCAGGAATTACTAACCTCATCACACACAGTGATTACACAAGACTGAGAAACCATCAGTAATATGGAGTACCATCACATCCTCACACACACTTACACAGGCTCTGACCTTACTCAGGAATTACTAACCTCATCACACACAGTGATTACACAAGACTGAGAAACCATCAGTAATATGGAGTACTATCACAGCCTCACACACACTTACACAGGCTCTGACCTTACTCAGGAATTACTAACCTCATCACACACAGTGATTACACAAGACTGAGATACCATCAGTAACATGGAGTACCATCACATCCTCACACACACTTACACAGGCTCTGACCTTACTCAGGAATTACTAACCTCATCACACACAGTGATTACACAAGACTGAGAAACCATCAGTAACATGGAGTACCATCACATCCTCACACACACTTACACAGGCTCTGACCTTACTCAGGAATTACTAACCTCATCACACACAGTGACTACACAAGACTGAGAAACCATCAGTAACATGGAGTACCATCACAGCCTCACACACACTTACACAGGCTCTGACCTAACTCAGGAATTACTAACCTCATCACACACAGTGACTACACAAGACTGAGATACCATCAGTAACATGGAGTACCATCACAGCCTCACACACACTTACACAGGCTCTGACCTTACTCAGGAATTACTAACCTCATCACACACAGTGATTACACAAGACTGAGATACCATAAGTAACATGGAGTACCATCACATCCTCACACACACTTACACAGGCTCTGACCTTACTCAGGAATTACTAACCTCATCACACGCAGTGATTACACAACACTGAGATACCATCAGTAACATGGAGTACCATCACATCCTCACACACACTTACACAGGCTCTGACCTTACTCAGGAATTACTAATCTCATCACACACAGTGATTACACAAGACTGAGAAACCATCAGTAACATGGAGTACCATCACATCCTCACACACACTTACACAGGCTCTGACCTTACTCAGGAATTACTAACCTCATCACACACAGTGATTACACAAGACTGAGAAACCATCAGTAATATGGAGTACCATCACATCCTCACACACACTTACACAGGCTCTGACCTTACTCAGGAATTACTAACCTCATCACACACAGTGATTACACAAGACTGAGAAACCATCAGTAATATGGAGTACTATCACAGCCTCACACACACTTACACAGGCTCTGACCTTACTCAGGAATTACTAACCTCATCACACACAGTGATTACACAAGACTGAGATACCATCAGTAACATGGAGTACCATCACATCCTCACACACACTTACACAGGCTCTGACCTTACTCAGGAATTACTAACCTCATCACACACAGTGATTACACAAGACTGAGATACCATCAGTAACATGGAGTACAATCACATCCTCACACACACTTACACAGGCTCTGACCTTACTCAGGAATTACTAACCTCATCACACACAGTGATTACACAACACTGAGATACCATCAGTAACATGGAGTACCATCACATCCTCACACACACTTACACAGGCTCTGACCTTACTCAGGAATTACTAATCTCATCAAACACAGTGATTACACAAGACTGAGAAACCATCAGTAACATGGAGTACCATCACATCCTCACACACACTTACACAGGCTCTGACCTTACTCAGGAATTACTAATCTCATCACACACAGTGATTACACAAGACTGAGAAACCATCAGTAACATGGAGTACCATCACATCCTCACACACACTTACACAGGCTCTGACCTTACTCAGGAATTACTAACCTCATCACACACAGTGATTACACAAGACTGAGAAACCATCAGTAATATGGAGTACCATCACATCCTCACACACACTTACACAGGCTCTGACCTTACTCAGGAATTACTAACCTCATCACACACAGTGATTACACAAGACTGAGATACCATCAGTAACATGGAGTACCATCACATCCTCACACACACTTACACAGGCTCTGACCTTACTCAGGAATTACTAACCTCATCACACACAGTGATTACACAAGACTGAGATACCATCAGTAACATGGAGTACAATCACATCCTCACACACACTTACACAGGCTCTGACCTTACTCAGGAATTACTAACCTCATCACACACAGTGATTACACAACACTGAGATACCATCAGTAACATGGAGTACCATCACATCCTCACACACACTTACACAGGCTCTGTCCTTACTCAGGAATTACTAATCTCATCACACACAGTGATTACACAAGACTGAGAAACCATCAGTAACATGGAGTACCATCACATCCTCACACACACTTACACAGGCTCTGACCTTACTCAGGAATTAGTAACCTCATCACACACAGTGATTACACAAGACTGAGACACCATCAGTAACATGGAGTACCATCACAGCCTCACACACACTTACACAGGCTCTGACCTTACTCAGGAATTACTAACCTCATCACACACAGTGATTACACAACACTGAGATACCATCAGTAACATGGAGTACCATCACATCCTCACACACACTTACACAGGCTCTGACCTTACTCAGGAATTACTAACCTCATCACACGCAGTGATTACACAACACTGAGATACCATCAGTAACATGGAGTACCATCACATCCTCACACACACTTACACAGGCTCTGACCTTACTCAGTAATTACTAATCTCATCACACACAGTGATTACACAAGACTGAGAAACCATCAGTAACATGGAGTACCATCACATCCTCACACACACTTACACAGGCTCTGACCTTACTCAGGAATTACTAACCTCATCACACACAGTGATTACACAAGACTGAGAAACCATCAGTAATATGGAGTACCATCACATCCTCACACACACTTACACAGGCTCTGACCTTACTCAGGAATTACTAACCTCATCACACACAGTGATTACACAAGACTGAGAAACCATCAGTAACATGGAGTACCATCACATCCTCACACACACTTACACAGGCTCTGACCTTACTCAGGAATTACTAACCTCATCACACACAGTGATTACACAAGACTGAGAAACCATCAGTAATATGGAGTACCATCACATCCTCACACACACTTACACAGGCTCTGACCTTACTCAGGAATTACTAACCTCATCACACACAGTGATTACACAAGACTGAGAAACCATCAGTAATATGGAGTACTATCACAGCCTCACACACACTTACACAGGCTCTGACCTTACTCAGGAATTACTAACCTCATCACACACAGTGATTACACAAGACTGAGATACCATCAGTAACATGGAGTACCATCACATCCTCACACACACTTACACAGGCTCTGACCTTACTCAGGAATTACTAACCTCATCACACACAGTGATTACACAAGACTGAGATACCATCAGTAACATGGAGTACAATCACATCCTCACACACACTTACACAGGCTCTGACCTTACTCAGGAATTACTAACCTCATCACACACAGTGATTACACAACACTGAGATACCATCAGTAACATGGAGTACCATCACATCCTCACACACACTTACACAGGCTCTGTCCTTACTCAGGAATTACTAATCTCATCACACACAGTGATTACACAAGACTGAGAAACCATCAGTAACATGGAGTACCATCACATCCTCACACACACTTACACAGGCTCTGACCTTACTCAGGAATTACTAACCTCATCACACACAGTGATTACACAAGACTGAGATACCATCAGTAACATGGAGTACAATCACATCCTCACACACACTTACACAGGCTCTGTCCTTACTCAGGAATTACTAACCTCATCACACACAGTGATTACACAACACTGAGATACCATCAGTAACATGGAGTACCATCACAGCCTCACACACACTTACACAGGCTCTGTCCTTACTCAGGAATTACTATCCTCATCACACACAGTGATTACACAAGACTGAGACACCATCAGTAACATGGAGTACCATCACAGCCTCACACACACTTACACAGGCTCTGACCTAACTCAGGAATTACTAACCTCATCACACGCAGTGATTACACAAGACTGAGATACCATCAGTAACATGGAGTACCATCACAGCCTCACACACACTTACACAGGCTCTGTCCTTACTCAGGAATTACTAACCTCATCACACGCAGTGATTACACAAGACTGAGATACCATCAGTAACATGGAGTACAATCACATCCTCACACACACTTACACAGGCTCTGACCTAACTCAGGAATTACTAACCTCATCACACGCAGTGATTACACAAGACTGAGACACCATCAGTAACATGGAGTACCATCACAGCCTCACACACACTTACACAGGCTCTGACCTTACTCAGGAATTACTAACCTCATCACACGCAGTGATTACACAAGACTGAGATACCATCAGTAACATGGAGTACCATCACATCCTCACACACACTTACACAGGCTCTGACCTAACTCAGGAATTACTAACCTCATCACACACAGTGACTACACAAGACTGAGACACCATCAGTAACATGGAGTACCATCACAGCCTCACACACACTTACACAGGCTCTGACCTTACTCAGGAATTACTAACCTCATCACACGCAGTGATTACACAAGACTGAGATACCATCAGTAACATGGAGTACCATCACATCCTCACACACACTTACACAGGCTCTGACCTTACTCAGGAATTACTAACCTCATCACACGCAGTGATTACACAAGACTGAGATACCATCAGTAACATGGAGTACCATCACAGCCTCACACACACATACACAGGATCTGACCTTACTAAGGAACTACTAACCTCATCACATACAGTGATTACACAAGACTGAGATACCATCATTAACATGGAGTACCATCACATCCTCACACACACTTACACAGGCTCTGACCTTACTCAGTAATTACTAACCTCATCACACGCAGTGATTACACAAGACTGAGATACCATCAGTAACATGGAGTACCATCACATCCTCACACACACTTACACAGGCTCTGACCTTACTCAGGAATTACTAACCTCATCACACACAGTGATTACACAAGACTGAGAAACCATCAGTAACATGGAGTACCATCACATCCTCACACACACTTACACAGGCTCTGACCTTACTCAGGAATCACTAACCTCATCACACACAGTGATTACACAAGACTGAGATACCATCAGTAACATGGAGTACCATCACATCCTCACACACACTTACACAGGCTCTGACCTTACTCAGGAATTACTAACCTCATCACACACAGTGATTACACAAGACTGAGAAACCATCAGTAACATGGAGTACCATCACATCCTCACACACACTTACACAGGCTCTGACCTTACTCAGGAATTACTAACCTCATCACACGCAGTGATTACACAAGACTGAGATACCATCAGTAACATGGAGTACCATCACATCCTCACACACACTTACACAGGCTCTGACCTTACTCAGGAATTACTAACCTCATCACACACAGTGATTACACAAGACTGAGATACCATCAGTAACATGGAGTACCATCACATCCTCACACACACTTACACAGGCTCTGACCTTACTCAGGAATTACTAACCTCATCACACACAGTGATTACACAAGACTGAGATACCATCAGTAACATGGAGTACCATCACATCCTCACACACACTTACACAGGCTCTGACCTTACTCAGGAATTACTAACCTCATCACACGCAGTGATTACACAAGACTGAGATACCATCAGTAACATGGAGTACCATCACAGCCTCACACACACATACACAGGATCTGACCTTACTAAGGAACTACTAACCTCATCACACACAGTGATTACACAAGACTGAGATACCATCATTAACATGGAGTACCATCACAGCCTCACACACACTTACACAGGCTCTGATCTTACTCAGGAATTACTAACCTCATCACACACAGTGATTACACAAGACTGAGATACCATCAGTAACATGGAGTACCATCACAGCCTCACACACACTTACACAGGCTCTGACCTTACTCAGGAATTACTAACCTCATCACACGCAGTGATTACACAAGACTGAGACACCATCAGTAACATGGAGTACCATCACAGCCTCACACACACTTACACAGGCTCTGACCTTACTCAGGAATTACTAACCTCATCACACGCAGTGATTACACAAGACTGAGATACCATCAGTAACATGGAGTACCATCACATCCTCACACACACTTACACAGGCTCTGACCTTACTCAGGAATTACTAACCTCATCACACACAGTGATTACACAAGACTGAGATACCATCAGTAACATGGAGTACAATCACATCCTCACACACACTTACACAGGCTCTGACCTTACTCAGGAATTACTAACCTCATCACACACAGTGATTACACAACACTGAGATACCATCAGTAACATGGAGTACCATCACATCCTCACACACACTTACACAGGCTCTGTCCTTACTCAGGAATTACTAATCTCATCACACACAGTGATTACACAAGACTGAGAAACCATCAGTAACATGGAGTACCATCACATCCTCACACACACTTACACAGGCTCTGACCTTACTCAGGAATTACTAACCTCATCACACACAGTGATTACACAAGACTGAGATACCATCAGTAACATGGAGTACAATCACATCCTCACACACACTTACACAGGCTCTGACCTTACTCAGGAATTACTAACCTCATCACACACAGTGATTACACAACACTGAGATACCATCAGTAACATGGAGTACCATCACATCCTCACACACACTTACACAGGCTCTGTCCTTACTCAGGAATTACTAATCTCATCACACACAGTGATTACACAAGACTGAGAAACCATCAGTAACATGGAGTACCATCACATCCTCACACACACTTACACAGGCTCTGACCTTACTCAGGAATTACTAACCTCATCACACACAGTGACTACACAAGACTGAGAAACCATCAGTAACATGGAGTACCATCACAGCCTCACACACACTTACACAGGCTCTGACCTAACTCAGGAATTACTAACCTCATCACACACAGTGACTACACAAGACTGAGATACCATCAGTAACATGGAGTACCATCACAGCCTCACACACACTTACACAGGCTCTGACCTTACTCAGGAATTACTAACCTCATCACACACAGTGATTACACAAGACTGAGATACCATAAGTAACATGGAGTACCATCACATCCTCACACACACTTACACAGGCTCTGACCTTACTCAGGAATTACTAACCTCATCACACGCAGTGATTACACAACACTGAGATACCATCAGTAACATGGAGTACCATCACATCCTCACACACACTTACACAGGCTCTGACCTTACTCAGGAATTACTAATCTCATCACACACAGTGATTACACAAGACTGAGAAACCATCAGTAACATGGAGTACCATCACATCCTCACACACACTTACACAGGCTCTGACCTTACTCAGGAATTACTAACCTCATCACACACAGTGATTACACAAGACTGAGAAACCATCAGTAATATGGAGTACCATCACATCCTCACACACACTTACACAGGCTCTGACCTTACTCAGGAATTACTAACCTCATCACACACAGTGATTACACAAGACTGAGAAACCATCAGTAATATGGAGTACTATCACAGCCTCACACACACTTACACAGGCTCTGACCTTACTCAGGAATTACTAACCTCATCACACACAGTGATTACACAAGACTGAGATACCATCAGTAACATGGAGTACCATCACATCCTCACACACACTTACACAGGCTCTGACCTTACTCAGGAATTACTAACCTCATCACACACAGTGATTACACAAGACTGAGATACCATCAGTAACATGGAGTACAATCACATCCTCACACACACTTACACAGGCTCTGACCTTACTCAGGAATTACTAACCTCATCACACACAGTGATTACACAACACTGAGATACCATCAGTAACATGGAGTACCATCACATCCTCACACACACTTACACAGGCTCTGACCTTACTCAGGAATTACTAATCTCATCAAACACAGTGATTACACAAGACTGAGAAACCATCAGTAACATGGAGTACCATCACATCCTCACACACACTTACACAGGCTCTGACCTTACTCAGGAATTACTAATCTCATCACACACAGTGATTACACAAGACTGAGAAACCATCAGTAACATGGAGTACCATCACATCCTCACACACACTTACACAGGCTCTGACCTTACTCAGGAATTACTAACCTCATCACACACAGTGATTACACAAGACTGAGAAACCATCAGTAATATGGAGTACCATCACATCCTCACACACACTTACACAGGCTCTGACCTTACTCAGGAATTACTAACCTCATCACACACAGTGATTACACAAGACTGAGATACCATCAGTAACATGGAGTACCATCACATCCTCACACACACTTACACAGGCTCTGACCTTACTCACGAATTACTAACCTCATCACACACAGTGATTACACAAGACTGAGATACCATCAGTAACATGGAGTACAATCACATCCTCACACACACTTACACAGGCTCTGACCTTACTCAGGAATTACTAACCTCATCACACACAGTGATTACACAACACTGAGATACCATCAGTAACATGGAGTACCATCACATCCTCACACACACTTACACAGGCTCTGTCCTTACTCAGGAATTACTAATCTCATCACACACAGTGATTACACAAGACTGAGAAACCATCAGTAACATGGAGTACCATCACATCCTCACACACACTTACACAGGCTCTGACCTTACTCAGGAATTAGTAACCTCATCACACACAGTGATTACACAAGACTGAGACACCATCAGTAACATGGAGTACCATCACAGCCTCACACACACTTACACAGGCTCTGACCTTACTCAGGAATTACTAACCTCATCACACACAGTGATTACACAACACTGAGATACCATCAGTAACATGGAGTACCATCACATCCTCACACACACTTACACAGGCTCTGACCTTACTCAGGAATTACTAACCTCATCACACGCAGTGATTACACAACACTGAGATACCATCAGTAACATGGAGTACCATCACATCCTCACACACACTTACACAGGCTCTGACCTTACTCAGTAATTACTAATCTCATCACACACAGTGATTACACAAGACTGAGAAACCATCAGTAACATGGAGTACCATCACATCCTCACACACACTTACACAGGCTCTGACCTTACTCAGGAATTACTAACCTCATCACACACAGTGATTACACAAGACTGAGAAACCATCAGTAATATGGAGTACCATCACATCCTCACACACACTTACACAGGCTCTGACCTTACTCAGGAATTACTAACCTCATCACACACAGTGATTACACAAGACTGAGAAACCATCAGTAACATGGAGTACCATCACATCCTCACACACACTTACACAGGCTCTGACCTTACTCAGGAATTACTAACCTCATCACACACAGTGATTACACAAGACTGAGAAACCATCAGTAATATGGAGTACCATCACATCCTCACACACACTTACACAGGCTCTGACCTTACTCAGGAATTACTAACCTCATCACACACAGTGATTACACAAGACTGAGAAACCATCAGTAATATGGAGTACTATCACAGCCTCACACACACTTACACAGGCTCTGACCTTACTCAGGAATTACTAACCTCATCACACACAGTGATTACACAAGACTGAGATACCATCAGTAACATGGAGTACCATCACATCCTCACACACACTTACACAGGCTCTGACCTTACTCAGGAATTACTAACCTCATCACACACAGTGATTACACAAGACTGAGATACCATCAGTAACATGGAGTACAATCACATCCTCACACACACTTACACAGGCTCTGACCTTACTCAGGAATTACTAACCTCATCACACACAGTGATTACACAACACTGAGATACCATCAGTAACATGGAGTACCATCACATCCTCACACACACTTACACAGGCTCTGTCCTTACTCAGGAATTACTAATCTCATCACACACAGTGATTACACAAGACTGAGAAACCATCAGTAACATGGAGTACCATCACATCCTCACACACACTTACACAGGCTCTGACCTTACTCAGGAATTACTAACCTCATCACACACAGTGATTACACAAGACTGAGATACCATCAGTAACATGGAGTACAATCACATCCTCACACACACTTACACAGGCTCTGTCCTTACTCAGGAATTACTAACCTCATCACACACAGTGACTACACAAGACTGAGATACCATCAGTAACATGGAGTACCATCACAGCCTCACACACACTTACACAGGCTCTGACCTTACTCAGGAATTACTAACCTCATCACACACAGTGATTACACAAGACTGAGATACCATAAGTAACATGGAGTACCATCACATCCTCACACACACTTACACAGGCTCTGACCTTACTCAGGAATTACTAACCTCATCACACGCAGTGATTACACAACACTGAGATACCATCAGTAACATGGAGTACCATCACATCCTCACACACACTTACACAGGCTCTGACCTTACTCAGGAATTACTAATCTCATCACACACAGTGATTACACAAGACTGAGAAACCATCAGTAACATGGAGTACCATCACAGCCTCACACACACTTACACAGGCTCTGACCTAACTCAGGAATTACTAACCTCATCACACGCAGTGATTACACAAGACTGAGATACCATCAGTAACATGGAGTACCATCACAGCCTCACACACACTTACACAGGCTCTGTCCTTACTCAGGAATTACTAACCTCATCACACGCAGTGATTACACAAGACTGAGATACCATCAGTAACATGGAGTACAATCACATCCTCACACACACTTACACAGGCTCTGACCTAACTCAGGAATTACTAACCTCATCACACGCAGTGATTACACAAGACTGAGACACCATCAGTAACATGGAGTACCATCACAGCCTCACACACACTTACACAGGCTCTGACCTTACTCAGGAATTACTAACCTCATCACACGCAGTGATTACACAAGACTGAGATACCATCAGTAACATGGAGTACCATCACATCCTCACACACACTTACACAGGCTCTGACCTAACTCAGGAATTACTAACCTCATCACACACAGTGACTACACAAGACTGAGACACCATCAGTAACATGGAGTACCATCACAGCCTCACACACACTTACACAGGCTCTGACCTTACTCAGGAATTACTAACCTCATCACACGCAGTGATTACACAAGACTGAGATACCATCAGTAACATGGAGTACCATCACATCCTCACACACACTTACACAGGCTCTGACCTTACTCAGGAATTACTAACCTCATCACACGCAGTGATTACACAAGACTGAGATACCATCAGTAACATGGAGTACCATCACAGCCTCACACACACATACACAGGATCTGACCTTACTAAGGAACTACTAACCTCATCACATACAGTGATTACACAAGACTGAGATACCATCATTAACATGGAGTACCATCACATCCTCACACACACTTACACAGGCTCTGACCTTACTCAGTAATTACTAACCTCATCACACGCAGTGATTACACAAGACTGAGATACCATCAGTAACATGGAGTACCATCACATCCTCACACACACTTACACAGGCTCTGACCTTACTCAGGAATTACTAACCTCATCACACACAGTGATTACACAACACTGAGATACCATCAGTAACATGGAGTACCATCACATCCTCACACACACTTACACAGGCTCTGACCTTACTCAGGAATCACTAACCTCATCACACACAGTGATTACACAAGACTGAGATACCATCAGTAACATGGAGTACCATCACATCCTCACACACACTTACACAGGCTCTGACCTTACTCAGGAATTACTAACCTCATCACACACAGTGATTACACAAGACTGAGAAACCATCAGTAACATGGAGTACCATCACATCCTCACACACACTTACACAGGCTCTGACCTTACTCAGGAATTACTAACCTCATCACACACAGTGACTACACAAGACTGAGATACCATCAGTAACATGGAGTACCATCACATCCTCACACACACTTACACAGGCTCTGACCTTACTCAGGAATTACTAACCTCATCACACACAGTGATTACACAAGACTGAGATACCATCAGTAACATGGAGTACCATCACATCCTCACACACACTTACACAGGCTCTGACCTTACTCAGGAATTACTAACCTCATCACACACAGTGATTACACAAGACTGAGATACCATCAGTAACATGGAGTACCATCACATCCTCACACACACTTACACAGGCTCTGACCTTACTCAGGAATTACTAACCTCATCACACGCAGTGATTACACAAGACTGAGATACCATCAGTAACATGGAGTACCATCACAGCCTCACACACACATACACAGGATCTGACCTTACTAAGGAACTACTAACCTCATCACACACAGTGATTACACAAGACTGAGATACCATCATTAACATGGAGTACCATCACAGCCTCACACACACTTACACAGGCTCTGATCTTACTCAGGAATTACTAACCTCATCACACACAGTGATTACACAAGACTGAGATACCATCAGTAACATGGAGTACCATCACAGCCTCACACACACTTACACAGGCTCTGACCTTACTCAGGAATTACTAACCTCATCACACGCAGTGATTACACAAGACTGAGACACCATCAGTAACATGGAGTACCATCACAGCCTCACACACACTTACACAGGCTCTGACCTTACTCAGGAATTACTAACCTCATCACACGCAGTGATTACACAAGACTGAGATACCATCAGTAACATGGAGTACCATCACATCCTCACACACACTTACACAGGCTCTGACCTAACTCAGGAATTACTAACCTCATCACACACAGTGACTACACAAGACTGAGACACCATCAGTAACATGGAGTACCATCACAGCCTCACACACACTTACACAGGCTCTGACCTTACTCAGGAATTACTAACCTCATCACACGCAGTGATTACACAAGACTGAGATACCATCAGTAACATGGAGTACCATCACATCCTCACACACACTTACACAGGCTCTGACCTTACTCAGGAATTACTAACCTCATCACACGCAGTGATTACACAAGACTGAGATACCATCAGTAACATGGAGTACCATCACAGCCTCACACACACATACACAGGATCTGACCTTACTAAGGAACTACTAACCTCATCACACACAGTGATTACACAAGACTGAGATACCATCATTAACATGGAGTACCATCACATCCTCACACACACTTACACAGGCTCTGACCTTACTCAGTAATTACTAACCTCATCACACGCAGTGATTACACAAGACTGAGATACCATCAGTAACATGGAGTACCATCACAGCCTCACACACACTTACACAGGCTCTGACCTTACTCAGGAATTACTAACCTCATCACACGCAGTGATTACACAAGACTGAGATACCATCAGTAACATGGAGTACCATCACATCCTCACACACACTTACACAGGCTCTGACCTAACTCAGGAATTACTAACCTCATCACACACAGTGACTACACAAGACTGAGACACCATCAGTAACATGGAGTACCATCACAGCCTCACACACACTTACACAGGCTCTGACCTTACTCAGGAATTACTAACCTCATCACACGCAGTGATTACACAAGACTGAGATACCATCAGTAACATGGAGTACCATCACATCCTCACACACACTTACACAGGCTCTGACCTTACTCAGGAATTACTAACCTCATCACACGCAGTGATTACACAAGACTGAGATACCATCAGTAACATGGAGTACCATCACAGCCTCACACACACATACACAGGATCTGACCTTACTAAGGAACTACTAACCTCATCACATACAGTGATTACACAAGACTGAGATACCATCATTAACATGGAGTACCATCACATCCTCACACACACTTACACAGGCTCTGACCTTACTCAGTAATTACTAACCTCATCACACGCAGTGATTACACAAGACTGAGATACCATCAGTAACATGGAGTACCATCACATCCTCACACACACTTACACAGGCTCTGACCTTACTCAGGAATTACTAACCTCATCACACACAGTGATTACACAACACTGAGATACCATCAGTAACATGGAGTACCATCACATCCTCACACACACTTACACAGGCTCTGACCTTACTCAGGAATCACTAACCTCATCACACACAGTGATTACACAAGACTGAGATACCATCAGTAACATGGAGTACCATCACATCCTCACACACACTTACACAGGCTCTGACCTTACTCAGGAATTACTAACCTCATCACACACAGTGATTACACAAGACTGAGAAACCATCAGTAACATGGAGTACCATCACATCCTCACACACACTTACACAGGCTCTGACCTTACTCAGGAATTACTAACCTCATCACACACAGTGACTACACAAGACTGAGATACCATCAGTAACATGGAGTACCATCACATCCTCACACACACTTACACAGGCTCTGACCTTACTCAGGAATTACTAACCTCATCACACACAGTGATTACACAAGACTGAGATACCATCAGTAACATGGAGTACCATCACATCCTCACACACACTTACACAGGCTCTGACCTTACTCAGGAATTACTAACCTCATCACACACAGTGATTACACAAGACTGAGATACCATCAGTAACATGGAGTACCATCACATCCTCACACACACTTACACAGGCTCTGACCTTACTCAGGAATTACTAACCTCATCACACGCAGTGATTACACAAGACTGAGATACCATCAGTAACATGGAGTACCATCACAGCCTCACACACACATACACAGGATCTGACCTTACTAAGGAACTACTAACCTCATCACACACAGTGATTACACAAGACTGAGATACCATCATTAACATGGAGTACCATCACAGCCTCACACACACTTACACAGGCTCTGATCTTACTCAGGAATTACTAACCTCATCACACACAGTGATTACACAAGACTGAGATACCATCAGTAACATGGAGTACCATCACATCCTCACACACACTTACACAGGCTCTGACCTTACTCAGGAATTACTGACCTCATCACACACAGTGATTACACAAGACTGAGAAACCATCAGTAATATGGAGTACTATCACAGCCTCACACACACTTACACAGGCTCTGACCTTACTCAGGAATTACTAACCTCATCACACACAGTGATTACACAAGACTGAGATACCATCAGTAACATGGAGTACCATCACATCCTCACACACACTTACACAGGCTCTGACCTTACTCAGGAATTACTAACCTCATCACACACAGTGATTACACAAGACTGAGATACCATCAGTAACATGGAGTACAATCACATCCTCACACACACTTACACAGGCTCTGACCTTACTCAGGAATTACTAACCTCATCACACACAGTGATTACACAACACTGAGATACCATCAGTAACATGGAGTACCATCACATCCTCACACACACTTACACAGGCTCTGACCTTACTCAGGAATTACTAATCTCATCAAACACAGTGATTACACAAGACTGAGAAACCATCAGTAACATGGAGTACCATCACATCCTCACACACACTTACACAGGCTCTGACCTTACTCAGGAATTACTAATCTCATCACACACAGTGATTACACAAGACTGAGAAACCATCAGTAACATGGAGTACCATCACATCCTCACACACACTTACACAGGCTCTGACCTTACTCAGGAATTACTAACCTCATCACACACAGTGATTACACAAGACTGAGAAACCATCAGTAATATGGAGTACCATCACATCCTCACACACACTTACACAGGCTCTGACCTTACTCAGGAATTACTAACCTCATCACACACAGTGATTACACAAGACTGAGATACCATCAGTAACATGGAGTACCATCACATCCTCACACACACTTACACAGGCTCTGACCTTACTCAGGAATTACTAACCTCATCACACACAGTGATTACACAAGACTGAGATACCATCAGTAACATGGAGTACAATCACATCCTCACACACACTTACACAGGCTCTGACCTTACTCAGGAATTACTAACCTCATCACACACAGTGATTACACAACACTGAGATACCATCAGTAACATGGAGTACCATCACATCCTCACACACACTTACACAGGCTCTGTCCTTACTCAGGAATTACTAATCTCATCACACACAGTGATTACACAAGACTGAGAAACCATCAGTAACATGGAGTACCATCACATCCTCACACACACTTACACAGGCTCTGACCTTACTCAGGAATTAGTAACCTCATCACACACAGTGATTACACAAGACTGAGACACCATCAGTAACATGGAGTACCATCACAGCCTCACACACACTTACACAGGCTCTGACCTTACTCAGGAATTACTAACCTCATCACACACAGTGATTACACAACACTGAGATACCATCAGTAACATGGAGTACCATCACATCCTCACACACACTTACACAGGCTCTGACCTTACTCAGGAATTACTAACCTCATCACACGCAGTGATTACACAAGACTGAGACACCATCAGTAACATGGAGTACCATCACAGCCTCACACACACTTACACAGGCTCTGACCTTACTCAGGAATTACTAACCTCATCACACGCAGTGATTACACAAGACTGAGATACCATCAGTAACATGGAGTACCATCACATCCTCACACACACTTACACAGGCTCTGACCTAACTCAGGAATTACTAACCTCATCACGCACAGTGACTACACAAGACTGAGACACCATCAGTAACATGGAGTACCATCACAGCCTCACACACACTTACACAGGCTCTGACCTTACTCAGGAATTACTAACCTCATCACACGCAGTGATTACACAAGACTGAGATACCATCAGTAACATGGAGTACCATCACATCCTCACACACACTTACACAGGCTCTGACCTTACTCAGGAATTACTAACCTCATCACACGCAGTGATTACACAAGACTGAGATACCATCAGTAACATGGAGTACCATCACAGCCTCACACACACATACACAGGATCTGACCTTACTAAGGAACTACTAACCTCATCACACACAGTGATTACACAAGACTGAGATACCATCATTAACATGGAGTACCATCACATCCTCACACACACTTACACAGGCTCTGACCTTACTCAGTAATTACTAACCTCATCACACGCAGTGATTACACAAGACTGAGATACCATCAGTAACATGGAGTACCATCACAGCCTCACACACACTTACACAGGCTCTGACCTTACTCAGGAATTACTAACCTCATCACACGCAGTGATTACACAAGACTGAGATACCATCAGTAACATGGAGTACCATCACATCCTCACACACACTTACACAGGCTCTGACCTAACTCAGGAATTACTAACCTCATCACACACAGTGACTACACAAGACTGAGACACCATCAGTAACATGGAGTACCATCACAGCCTCACACACACTTACACAGGCTCTGACCTTACTCAGGAATTACTAACCTCATCACACGCAGTGATTACACAAGACTGAGATACCATCAGTAACATGGAGTACCATCACATCCTCACACACACTTACACAGGCTCTGACCTTACTCAGGAATTACTAACCTCATCACACGCAGTGATTACACAAGACTGAGATACCATCAGTAACATGGAGTACCATCACAGCCTCACACACACATACACAGGATCTGACCTTACTAAGGAACTACTAACCTCATCACATACAGTGATTACACAAGACTGAGATACCATCATTAACATGGAGTACCATCACATCCTCACACACACTTACACAGGCTCTGACCTTACTCAGTAATTACTAACCTCATCACACGCAGTGATTACACAAGACTGAGATACCATCAGTAACATGGAGTACCATCACATCCTCACACACACTTACACAGGCTCTGACCTTACTCAGGAATTACTAACCTCATCACACACAGTGATTACACAACACTGAGATACCATCAGTAACATGGAGTACCATCACATCCTCACACACACTTACACAGGCTCTGACCTTACTCAGGAATCACTAACCTCATCACACACAGTGATTACACAAGACTGAGATACCATCAGTAACATGGAGTACCATCACATCCTCACACACACTTACACAGGCTCTGACCTTACTCAGGAATTACTAACCTCATCACACACAGTGATTACACAAGACTGAGAAACCATCAGTAACATGGAGTACCATCACATCCTCACACACACTTACACAGGCTCTGACCTTACTCAGGAATTACTAACCTCATCACACACAGTGACTACACAAGACTGAGATACCATCAGTAACATGGAGTACCATCACATCCTCACACACACTTACACAGGCTCTGACCTTACTCAGGAATTACTAACCTCATCACACACAGTGATTACACAAGACTGAGATACCATCAGTAACATGGAGTACCATCACATCCTCACACACACTTACACAGGCTCTGACCTTACTCAGGAATTACTAACCTCATCACACACAGTGATTACACAAGACTGAGATACCATCAGTAACATGGAGTACCATCACATCCTCACACACACTTACACAGGCTCTGACCTTACTCAGGAATTACTAACCTCATCACACGCAGTGATTACACAAGACTGAGATACCATCAGTAACATGGAGTACCATCACAGCCTCACACACACATACACAGGATCTGACCTTACTAAGGAACTACTAACCTCATCACACACAGTGATTACACAAGACTGAGATACCATCATTAACATGGAGTACCATCACAGCCTCACACACACTTACACAGGCTCTGATCTTACTCAGGAATTACTAACCTCATCACACACAGTGATTACACAAGACTGAGATACCATCAGTAACATGGAGTACCATCACAGCCTCACACACACTTACACAGGCTCTGACCTTACTCAGGAATTACTAACCTCATCACACGCAGTGATTACACAAGACTGAGACACCATCAGTAACATGGAGTACCATCACAGCCTCACACACACTTACACAGGCTCTGACCTTACTCAGGAATTACTAACCTCATCACACGCAGTGATTACACAAGACTGAGATACCATCAGTAACATGGAGTACCATCACATCCTCACACACACTTACACAGGCTCTGACCTAACTCAGGAATTACTAACCTCATCACACACAGTGACTACACAAGACTGAGACACCATCAGTAACATGGAGTACCATCACAGCCTCACACACACTTACACAGGCTCTGACCTTACTCAGGAATTACTAACCTCATCACACGCAGTGATTACACAAGACTGAGATACCATCAGTAACATGGAGTACCATCACATCCTCACACACACTTACACAGGCTCTGACCTTACTCAGGAATTACTAACCTCATCACACGCAGTGATTACACAAGACTGAGATACCATCAGTAACATGGAGTACCATCACAGCCTCACACACACATACACAGGATCTGACCTTACTAAGGAACTACTAACCTCATCACACACAGTGATTACACAAGACTGAGATACCATCATTAACATGGAGTACCATCACATCCTCACACACACTTACACAGGCTCTGACCTTACTCAGTAATTACTAACCTCATCACACGCAGTGATTACACAAGACTGAGATACCATCAGTAACATGGAGTACCATCACATCCTCACACACACTTACACAGGCTCTGACCTTACTCAGGAATTACTAACCTCATCACACACAGTGATTACACAAGACTGAGAAACCATCAGTAACATGGAGTACCATCACATCCTCACACACACTTACACAGGCTCTGACCTTACTCAGGAATCACTAACCTCATCACACACAGTGATTACACAAGACTGAGATACCATCAGTAACATGGAGTACCATCACATCCTCACACACACTTACACAGGCTCTGACCTTACTCAGGAATTACTAACCTCATCACACACAGTGATTACACAAGACTGAGATACCATCAGTAACATGGAGTACCATCACATCCTCACACACACTTACACAGGCTCTGACCTTACTCAGGAATTACTAACCTCATCACACGCAGTGATTACACAAGACTGAGATACCATCAGTAACATGGAGTACCATCACATCCTCACACACACTTACACAGCCTCTGACCTTACTCAGGAATTACTAACCTCATCACACACAGTGATTACACAAGACTGAGATACCATCAGTAACATGGAGTACCATCACATCCTCACACACACTTACACAGGCTCTGACCTTACTCAGGAATTACTAACCTCATCACACGCAGTGATTACACAAGACTGAGATACCATCAGTAACATGGAGTACCATCACATCCTCACACACACTTACACAGGCTCTGACCTTACTCAGGAATTACTAACCTCATCACACGCAGTGATTACACAAGACTGAGATACCATCAGTAACATGGAGTACCATCACAGCCTCACACACACATACACAGGATCTGACCTTACTAAGGAACTACTAACCTCATCACACACAGTGATTACACAAGACTGAGATACCATCATTAACATGGAGTACCATCACATCCTCACACACACTTACACAGGCTCTGACCTTACTCAGTAATTACTAACCTCATCACACGCAGTGATTACACAAGACTGAGATACCATCAGTAACATGGAGTACCATCACATCCTCACACACACTTACACAGGCTCTGACCTTACTCAGGAATTACTAACCTCATCACACACAGTGATTACACAAGACTGAGATACCATCAGTAACATGGAGTACCATCACATCCTCACACACACTTACACAGGCTCTGACCTTACTCAGGAATTACTAACCTCATCACACGCAGTGATTACACAAGACTGAGATACCATCAGTAACATGGAGTACCATCACATCCTCACACACACTTACACAGGCTCTGACCTTACTCAGGAATTACTAACCTCATCACACACAGTGATTACACAAGACTGAGATACCATCAGTAACATGGAGTACCATCACATCCTCACACACACTTACACAGGCTCTGACCTTACTCAGGAATTACTAACCTCATCACACACAGTGATTACACAAGACTGAGATACCATCAGTAACATGGAGTACCATCACATCCTCACACACACTTACACAGGCTCTGACCTTACTCAGGAATTACTAACCTCATCACACGCAGTGATTACACAAGACTGAGATACCATCAGTAACATGGAGTACCATCACAGCCTCACACACACATACACAGGATCTGACCTTACTAAGGAACTACTAACCTCATCACACACAGTGATTACACAAGACTGAGATACCATCATTAACATGGAGTACCATCACATCCTCACACACACTTACACAGGCTCTGACCTTACTCAGTAATTACTAACCTCATCACACGCAGTGATTACACAAGACTGAGATACCATCAGTAACATGGAGTACCATCACATCCTCACACACACTTACACAGGCTCTGACCTTACTCAGGAATTACTAACCTCATCACACGCAGTGATTACACAAGACTGAGATACCATCAGTAACATGGAGTACCATCACAGCCTCACACACACATACACAGGATCTGACCTTACTAAGGAACTACTAACCTCATCACACACAGTGATTACACAAGACTGAGATACCATCATTAACATGGAGTACCATCACATCCTCACACACACTTACACAGGCTCTGACCTTACTCAGTAATTACTAACCTCATCACACGCAGTGATTACACAAGACTGAGATACCATCAGTAACATGGAGTACCATCACATCCTCACACACACTTACACAGGCTCTGACCTTACTCAGGAATTACTAACCTCATCACACACAGTGATTACACAAGACTGAGATACCATCAGTAACATGGAGTACCATCACATCACCACACACACTTACACAGGCTCTGACCTTACTCAGGAATTACTAACCTCATCACACACAGTGATTACACAAGACTGAGATACCATCAGTAACATGGAGTACCATCAAATCCTCACACACACTTACACAGGCTCTGACCTTACTCAGGAATTACTAACCTCATCACACACAGTGATTACACAAGACTGAGACACCATCAGTAACATGGAGTACCATCACATCCTCACACACACTTACACAGCTCTGACCTTACTCAGGAATTACTAACCTCATCACACGCAATGACTACACAAGACTGAGACACCATCAGTAACATGGAGTACCATCACATCCTCACACACACTTACACAGGCTCTGACCTTACTCAGGAATTACTAACCTCATCACACACAGTGATTACACAAGACTGAGAGACCATCAGTAACATGGAGTACCATCACAGCCTCACACACACTTACACAGCTCTGACCTTACTCAGGAATTACTAACCTCATCACACACAGTGATTACACAAGACTGAGATACCATCAGTAACATGGAGTACCATCACATCCTCACACACACTTACACAGGCTCTGACCTTACTCAGGAATTACTAACCTCATCACACACAGTGACTACACAAGACTGAGAGACCATCAGTAATATGGAGTACCATCACATCCTCACACACACTTACACAGGCTCTGACCTTACTCAGGAATTACTAACCTCATCACACACAGTGATTACACAAGACTGAGATACCATCAGTAACATGGAGTACTATCACATCCTCACACACACTTACACAGGCTCTGACCTTACTCAGGAATTACTAACCTCATCACACACAGTGATTACACAACACTGAGATACCATCAGTAACATGGAGTACCATCACAGCCTCACACACACTTACACAGCTCTGACCTTACTCAGGAATTACTAACCTCATCACACACAGTGATTACACAAGACTGAGATACCATCAGTAACATGGAGTACCATCACATCCTCACACACACTTACACAGGCTCTGACCTTACTCAGGAATTACTAACCTCATCACACACAGTGACTACACAAGACTGAGAGACCATCAGTAATATGGAGTACCATCACATCCTCACACACACTTACACAGGCTCTGACCTTACTCAGGAATTACTAACCTCATCACACACAGTGATTACACAAGACTGAGATACCATCAGTAACATGGAGTACCATCACATCCTCACACACACTTACACAGGCTCTGACCTTACTCAGGAATTACTATCCTCATCACACACAGTGACTACACAAGACTGAGAGACCATCAGTAATATGGAGTACCATCACATCCTCACACACACTTACACAGGCTCTGACCTTACTCAGGAATTACTAACCTCATCACACACAGTGATTACACAAGACTGAGATACCATCAGTAACATGGAGTACCATCACATCCTCACACACACTTACACAGGCTCTGACCTTACTCAGGAATTACTAACCTCATCACACACAGTGATTACACAAGACTGAGATACCATCAGTAACATGGAGTACCATCACATCCTCACACACACTTACACAGGCTCTGACCTTACTCAGGAATTACTAACCTCATCACACACAGTGATTACACAAGACTGAGATACCATCAGTAACATGGAGTACCATCACATCCTCACACACACTTACACAGGCTCTGACCTTACTCAGGAATTACTAACCTCATCACACACAGTGATTACACAAGACTGAGATACCATCAGTAACATGGAGTACCATCACATCCTCACACACACTTACACAGGCTCTGACCTTACTCAGGAATTACTAACCTCATCACACACAGTGATTACACAACACTGAGATACCATCAGTAACATGGAGTACCATCACATCCTCACACACACTTACACAGGCTCTGACCTTACTCAGGAATTACTATCCTCATCACACACAGTGACTACACAAGACTGAGAGACCATCAGTAATATGGAGTACCATCACATCCTCACACACACTTACACAGGCTCTGACCTTACTCAGGAATTACTAACCTCATCACACACAGTGATTACACAAGACTGAGAAACCATCAGTAACATGGAGTACCATCACATCCTCACACACACTTACACAGGCTCTGACCTTACTCAGGAATTACTAACCTCATCACACACAGTGATTACACAAGACTGAGATACCATCAGTAACATGGAGTACCATCAAATCCTCACACACACTTACACAGGCTCTGACCTTACTCAGGAATTACTAACCTCATCACACACAGTGATTACACAAGACTGAGATACCATCAGTAACATGGAGTACCATCACATCCTCACACACACTTACACAGGCTCTGACCTTACTCAGGAATTACTAACCTCATCACACACAGTGATTACACAAGACTGAGACACCATCAGTAACATGGAGTACCATCACATCCTCACACACACTTACACAGGCTCTGACCTTACTCAGGAATTACTATCCTCATCACACACAGTGACTACACAAGACTGAGAGACCATCAGTAATATGGAGTACCATCACATCCTCACACACACTTACACAGGCTCTGACCTTACTCAGGAATTACTAACCTCATCACACACAGTGATTACACAAGACTGAGAAACCATCAGTAACATGGAGTACCATCACATCCTCACACACACTTACACAGGCTCTGACCTTACTCAGGAATTACTAACCTCATCACACACAGTGATTACACAAGACTGAGATACCATCAGTAACATGGAGTACCATCAAATCCTCACACACACTTACACAGGCTCTGACCTTACTCAGGAATTACTAACCTCATCACACACAGTGATTACACAAGACTGAGATACCATCAGTAACATGGAGTACCATCACATCCTCACACACACTTACACAGGCTCTGGCCTTACTCAGGGATTACTAACCTCATCACACACAGTGATTACACAACACTGAGATACCATCAGTAACATGGAGTACCATCACAGCATCACATACACTTACACAGGCTCTGACCTTACTCAGGAATTACTAACCTCATCACACGCAGTGATTACACAAGACTGAGATACCATCAGTAACATGGAGTACCATCACATCCTCACACACACTTACACAGGCTCTGACCTTACTCAGGAATTACTAACCTCATCACACACAGTGATTACACAAGACTGAGATACCATCAGTAACATGGAGTACCATCACATCCTCACACACACTTACACAGGCTCTGACCTTACTCAGGAATTACTAACCTCATCACACACAGTGATTACACAAGACTGAGACACCATCAGTAACATGGAGTACCATCACATCCTCACACACACTTACACAGGCTCTGACCTTACTCAGGAATTACTATCCTCATCACACACAGTGACTACACAAGACTGAGAGACCATCAGTAATATGGAGTACCATCACATCCTCACACACACTTACACAGGCTCTGACCTTACTCAGGAATTACTAACCTCATCACACACAGTGATTACACAAGACTGAGAAACCATCAGTAACATGGAGTACCATCACATCCTCACACACACTTACACAGGCTCTGACCTTACTCAGGAATTACTAACCTCATCACACACAGTGATTACACAAGACTGAGATACCATCAGTAACATGGAGTACCATCAAATCCTCACACACACTTACACAGGCTCTGACCTTACTCAGGAATTACTAACCTCATCACACACAGTGATTACACAAGACTGAGATACCATCAGTAACATGGAGTACCATCACATCCTCACACACACTTACACAGGCTCTGGCCTTACTCAGGGATTACTAACCTCATCACACACAGTGATTACACAACACTGAGATACCATCAGTAACATGGAGTACCATCACAGCATCACATACACTTACACAGGCTCTGACCTTACTCAGGAATTACTAACCTCATCACACGCAGTGATTACACAAGACTGAGATACCATCAGTAACATGGAGTACCATCACAGCCTCACACACACTTACACAGGCTCTGACCTTACTCAGGACTCGGTGAAACGCAAACAGGCAAAAAGTGCTGTAATTTTTGGGGCAATCAGTCTGACAACCCCCAGAAGATGCTCTGACATGAGGGTTCACTATGGGTACCCCTGATTAGCCCTTTTGAAGGTCTTTGAATGGTCTCAATAGGCGCTATTTAGCGTCTTTTTGACAGTGGTGAAGAATACAACTTTCTTTTTGGAAAATAACTAGTCCCAGCAAATTTGGGGTACAAGAAAATGGGGGTCAGCATATTTTAAAGTTGCTAAAGTCAAGCATTAAAAACGCCAAAAACGCACCTTCAGCAAAACACCTCCCCCATACTTGCAGACCCCTCCCAAATGCTATTTCACTAGTTTTTGAATTTGTACCCCCACTTTGAACTTTTTTGCCCACTCTTTCAATGTGCTTTATTGGGGTGTTTATTGACGCAGTTAGTGTCAAGGGGGGTGTAAAAGGGTGCAGGGTGGTTGCCACAATTTTACACCCCAAAACCCCAATGCTGCACTTTTTTCCGCCGGGTATTCATTAGCAAACTTTTATGCTGGTTACAATGCGCAAACTTTTCTCACCAGCGAAAGGTCGGACAAATTGAATACAGGGATAATTTGAAACTGGTGAAAATTACGTCATTGGCGAAAAAGTATTGCGGGAACTGACTATTCGCTTCTAATTGAATTCGGCCCTATGTGTACGACATCGCAAAGGATAATTTATGCATGTCCATGCAACGACGTTCAAACGCACTGGTACGCCTTTGTTTCGCCGACTACCCACCCGTCACCCCCCACCAATGTCACTTCCTGTCAGTCACTCTGTGTTGGGTCTGCGTTGTCACTGCGATCACAGTCCCGATCTCCGTGGCCAGTTCGCACACTGCGATCCATACACATGACAGTGCGCAACAATCGGCCGACTGCGCACGGATTAGCAACTGCGTTCTTTGCTGGTCGTAAGCTCCACTGGGGCAGGGACCGATGTGAATGGCCAAATATCCTCTGTAAAGCGCTGCGGAATATGTGTGCGCTATATAAGTAACTGGTAATAAGTGCAGCCTGCCAGTCATTGCAGGTACAGCAAGGTTTTATGCCTCATTTCTAAGGTTCCAGTAGGATGGGGGTTGTGGCGTAGAAGGAGCTTGGCCCATTATTCAATATCTCTGTGACTAAAATAAAGTAACAATCTTATTTATTCACAAGAATTTTTAAAAAACCCCGTTTGATGCTGGACTTTCCTGCTTTGCTGCAACACATCCTGCACTACCTGCATAATGACTTATTGTCTTCGCTTTGCCTATCTCAGTTTGATTACTGCAATCTTATGCGTGACCTTGACTCCTCTCTGGATTTTGGGGGGGGAATCATTTGTCAACAAATGGCGTGAATTAAACGCCGGCACCAGCACCTATCTCGCATCCTTTGCCCAGCCGGCCAAATGCCCAATGCCCACAAAATTGCTCACTACCCTGTAGAGTAGGTTACACTATTGTGCAAGATCCCGCTGCCATAAAACGTGGCGTCTGCCGCGCAGATTTGGCCGGGTGAATAGATTTGAACTTAATTGAATTCCCCCTTCTTCACATTCCGGAGATCGGTAAATCTGATCCCCCATAAAAACCAACGGGGCAGCGGCTGCTGTCGTAAAGGGAGGAACAGCAGCGGATGTCGGAAATATATCCTGCGCTCACTCCATAATACATATCGGGGATACTAAATATTTGCAAACTGGTATTTTTCTGGGAATATGCAGCAGATAGTTATTGGTAAATAAGCCATGTTATATATACGTCGCAAAATAGGTCACAAATGGTTTGAATGTAAGCAGAATAATGTCAATGATTTGCAGAATAGGATTGGTACAGAGGAGTCAGCACGGAACGCACAGGAGAGAACGCACAGGAGAGAACGCACAGGAGAGAACGCACAGGAGAGAACGCACAGGAGAGAACGCACGGACGTGGCCAATGTTTTCGCTCTGCGCATGCTTCGAACTGCACATGTGCGAACTAGCCTGTGCGATCGAGTTATGGTACGCAGACTACACGCAGTATGTACGCAGACCCTTCTGATAATGATTCACAGGAAGTGCCGTTTGTGCATGGTCATCAGGCAAACGTAGGCGTGCCTCTGCGTTGGGACGCCATTATAGGTGCGTGCATAATTAAGGCAGTGCAGCGGCATATGCACCCACACCGTAAGCTCTACACAGGAAGCGGCCAAATTCCTGCAGCAGCTCAGGTCATCCACGAATATGTAAATGGGTCCGATGTTACCGATGGTTACGCTATCTTGCGTACTGATCAGGCTGAGAGTAGAGAGAGATGGGCGGCTTAGTACGGGGCTGGGTGTCTGCGTCTTGTGCTGCGGTCTCCGCGTGTATGCGCTGATTAGCATATTCTCGCAGCGGCCGGGTGCGTGCATTCTCTCCTGTGCATTCCTTGCTGAATCAGGCTCAGAGTGTCAGAGAGCCATAGATAATATTGAGAGCCTGATTCATCAAGGATCGCTATTCTGCTACTACGTACGCAGCGCAGTTGCTAATATCAGCGGTGTTAAGTAAACGTTTGCATTCGCATTGTGATCGCAGCCTGACATAAGGACGTCCACTTCCCCTTACTCACATCCGTATACTTTGGCTACAGAGCGAAACAAATCGGACCTATACGCACAGTTAAGGCAGGACTGACCTTACTCAGGATTCGCTAACTTCTGCGCACGTTATGAGGCCTCAGGCTGCGTAGGGCATCACAGTGGATTATTTAAGAACGCCCCTGCAATGGCATAGAAACGCACTGGCACACCTGGGTTCACCCTACCACACCCCCCCATTACCACCCACAAATGGTAATCACTCTGCAATGGGTCTGCATAGCCACTGCGATCACCGTCCCAATCGCAGTGGCTGGTTCGCGCACGCGCACTGTGATGCATACCCATGCGCAATACACAATTATCCAACTGCGTGCATATTAGCAACTGCAATCCTTGAATTAGGCCCTGGTTATTGACTCAGGTCCTGCCAGGCATTTCAGCTGCAATGAAGAGTGGTTCACCTCAGAAGGCATTAAGGTCATGTGAGTGAATTAAGGTCTGAGGTATAGGAGGCAGGGTCTTATATGCTACTCAAGTGGGGACAATTGCACTATGCTTAAGAGTGAAAGGCAAGGAAGTCATCACTGATGTGGGAGATGTACTGTTTGTACCGAATCTAGGAACCAACCTGATTGCTTTGAGTGTTCTTTAGCAGAGAGGAGTCCAGTTTGCAGAGGGACAGTGTGTTGTGCACAACCAAAGCGGGACGGTTATTGCAGCAGATACCCGGTACCAACAACTATATACCCTAGACCAGAGGTTCCCAAACGCGGTCCTCATGGCTCCCCACCAGTTTTAATGATATCCATAGTTGAGCACAGGTACCTCAATCAATTTGATTTTACTATCTGTGCTGAACCATGGATATCTCTAAAACCTGAACTGTTGGGGAGCCTTGAGGACCGCGTTTGGGAACCTCTGCCCTAGACACTGGAGTGCTGTGCAATGGCCACTGAGGAATTTCCCAAATAAATGGAACTGTAGCATAGGAAGCTTCAGAGGGGTATGGTGACTGGGATGTTGGAGAATAATCCTGAAAGACCGGCTTGTGAGAGCTGTGTGTAGGGCAAGCAAACGGGATATAGTCAGCATACCGGCAGACAGGATGCCGACGGTCTAAATACTGGCACTGGAAATCCTACCGCCGGCATCCTGAAGGTAAGTGTTGGAGGTTAGTGGAGAGTTAGGGTTAGTGGTAAAGGTTAGGCATAGGGTTAGGGTAGGGGTAATGGTTAGGTGTAGGGAACTTACCACTCAGTGCCGGGATTGTGACTGTCGGTATTCTGACAGCCGAAAGCTGGGATCCCATACCCAACCCCAAGCAAACACATATAGTAGCACCTTGCATCAGGAGCACAAGTGTCATTGGAGTTAGTGCATACTGGCGTTAGTTTCTGACACTCATCGATGACGCTACAGGGATGAGAAACGCTTATTTCTTGAAGAAAAAAAGTGAAGTAACAAGTAGGGTCCAAAGAATCTCACTGAAAATCAAACAGGTCAGAAGCTGGGAAAGTTGTAACATCTGCAAACGGTGGAAAGTACGAGAATGGGGAACTAGCCATATACTTCAAAGAAACTGCAGTCCAGCGTCAGCTGACTATTGCCTAAACACCATGACAAAATGGAGTCCAGCGTCAGCTAAGTATTGCCTAAACACCAGGACAAAATGGAGTCCAGCGTCAGCTAAGTATTGCCTAAACACCAGGACAAAATGGAGTCCAGCAGCAGCTAAGTATTGCCTAAACACCAGTACAAAATGGAGTCCAGCGTCAGCTAAGTATTGCCTAAACACCAGGACAAAATGGAGTCCAGCGTCAGATAAGTATTGCCTAAACACCAGGACAAAATGGAGTCCAGCGTCAGCTAAGTATTGCCTAAACACTAGGACAAAATGGAGTCCAGCATCAGCTGACTATTGCCTAAACACCAGGACAAAATGGAGTCCAGCGTCAGCTACGTATTGCCTAAACACCATGACAAAATGGAGTCAGTGAAAGGGATAACAGAACAATAGCTGAGAGAACCAGAGCTATGCTGTGATTCAAGTCTTGGCAACTAATTTTCGGCTGAAGCAGTAAGTATGGATCACCTATAGAGGCAGTCATGGAGATTACACCACTGGGAGCGTGGACTGGTAAAAAGCCAAATATCGGCCATCTGTGTGTGTCTGGAAGTGGAGTTTATGCTCATGTACCCAAGGAGAGAAGACACAACCTTGATTTATAATCCATCGAATGCATCAGGCCTGGATACTGTAATCAGAGCAAAGGCTACCGTCTAAGGGCCTAACAGAAAACTTATACTATCACAGGACGTCGTGTTTCATGAGACTACTTCACTAAGTGCTAACAGGAGTATCGTACAGTCACAGGGACCTGCGGTGCTGGGTATACTTGTAGCTGAAGGCGTGTCTGGGAGAGGAGAAATAATAAAAGTACACAAACATTCGGGGAACAAGAGTTCTATAAGGAGAACCCACCAACAAAGATTAGTGAGGAGTTTGCTGGACTTGTTCATGGTGTAGCTCAGAGACTTCATGGTTCCAAACCAACCTATGATTGGCAAGAATGGAAGTGCACTATTATCCCAATACACGTGCCTGGAGAGCGTGACCGTGTGTACACAAATGGAAAGGAGGGAAGCGCACTATTATCCCAATACACGGTCACGCTCTCGAGGCACGTGTGTGTACACACATGGAAAGGAGGGAAGCGTACTATTATCCCAATACACGTGCCTGGAGAGTGTGACCGTGTGTGTACACAAATGGTAAGGAGGGAAGCGCACTATTATCCCAATACACGTGCCTGGAGAGCGTGAACGTGTGTACACAAATGGAAAGGAGGGAAGCGCACTATTATCCCAATACACGTGCCTCGAGAGCGTGACCGTGTGTGTACACACATGGAAAGGAGGGAAGCGTACTATTATCCCAATACACGTGCCTGGAGAGTGTGACCGTGTGTGTATACAAATGGTAAGGAGGGAAGCGCACTATTATCCCAATACACGTGCCTGGAGAGCGTGACCGTGTGTGTACACAAATGGAAAGGAGGGAAGCGTACTATTATCCCAATACACGTGCCTGGAGAGCGTGACCGTGTGTGTACAAAAATAGAAAGGAGGGAAGAGTACTATTATCCCAATACACGTGCCTGGAGAGCGTGACCGTGTGTGTACACAAATAGAAAGGAGGGAAGCGTACTATTATCCCAATACACGTGCCTGGAGAGCGTGACCGTGTGTGTACACAAATAGAAAGGAGGGAAGCGTACTATTATCCCAATACACGTGCCTGGAGAGCGTGACCGTGTGTGTACACACATAGAAAGGAGGGAAGCGTACTATTATCCCAATACACGTGCCTGGAGAGCGTGACCGTGTGTGTACACAAATGGAAAGGAGGGAAGCGTACTATTATCCCAATACACGTGCCTGGAGAGCGTGACCGTGTGTGTACACACATAGAAAGGAGGGAAGCGTACTATTATCCCAATACACGTGCCTGGAGAGCGTGACCGTGTGTGTACACAAATAGAAAGGAGGGAAGCGTACTATTATCCCAATACACGTGCCTGGAGAGCGTGACCGTGTGTGTACACACATGGAAAGGAGGGAAGCGTACTATTATCCCAATACACGTGCCTGGAGAGCGTGACCGTGTGTGTACACACATGGAAAGGAGGGAAGCGTACTATTATCTCAATACACGTGCCTGGAGAGCGTGACCGTGTGTGTACACACATGGAAAGGAGGGAAGCGTACTATTATCCCAATACAAGTGCCTGGAGAGCGTGACCGTGTGTGTACACACATGGAAAGGAGGGAAGCGTACTATTATCCCAATACACGTGCCTGGAGAGCGTGACCGTGTGTGTACACACATAGAAAGGAGGGAAGCGTACTATTATCCCAATACACGTGCCTGGAGAGCGTGACCGTGTGTGTACACAAATGGAAAGGAGGGAAGCGTACTATTATCCCAATACACGTGCCTGGAGAGCGTGACCGTGTGTGTACACAAATGGAAAGGAGGGAAGTAGAAGTTTTCCTGCAGCTGCTTTTCTGGTTCCTGAAACGTAATGTCATGTAGACTTGTTTAGGTCAGAGAGAGCCATCAGCATTGCTACTGAGGCCACTTTATCAGAGCAATTCATGTTTCCAGTGACACGTTGAGCAAATGTCTGAGTTCTCATGCTCCCAGTATTCTTCTGCAGGAAGGTCCTAGAACATGTAAAAATTGCTCATACTTTGTTTTTCCAAATGTCTTTGCCTAACCCTCCATGTCTTCCATTGCAGGAAAGTGACGTCAAATCTTATCTACCACCCGGGACCACCTCTGTATTGTGACTCCTACTCTGCCTCATCTGCCACCCAGGATGACCTCTGTATTGTGACTCCTACTCTGCCTTATCTGCCACCCAGGATGACCTCTGTATTGTGACTCCTACTCTGCCTCATCTGCCACCCGGGACCACCTCTGTATTATGACTCCTACTCTGCCTTATCTGCCACCCAGGATGACCTCTGTATTATGACTCCTACTCTGCCTTATCTGCCACCCAGGATGACCTCTGTATTGTGACTCCTACTCTGCCTTATCTGCCACCCAGGATGACCTCTGTATTGTGACTCATACTCTGCCTTATCTGCCACCCAGGATGACCTCTGTATTGTGACTCCTTCTCTGCCTAATCTGCCACCCAGGATGACCTCTGTATTGTGACTCATACTCTGCCTTATCTGCCACCCAGGATGACCTCTGTATTGTGACTCCTACTCTGCCTAATCTGCCACCCAGGATGACCTCTGTATTGTGACTCCTACTCTGCGTTATCTGCCACCCGGCCCAACCTCTGTATTGTGACTCCTACTCTGCCTTATCTGCCACAAGGCCCAACCTCTGTATGGTGACTCCTATTCTGCCTTATCTACCAACCGGGACGACCTCTGTATTGTGACTCCTACTCTGCCTTATCTACCAACCGGGACGACCTCTGTATTGTGACTCCTACTCTGCCTCATCTGCCACCCGGGACTACCTCTGTATTATGACTTATACTATGCCTTATCTGCCACCTAGGATGACCTCTGTATTGTGACTCCTACTCTGCCTTATCTACCAACCGGGAAGACCTTTGTATTGTGACCTACTCTGCCTTATCTGCCACTTGGGATGACCTCTGTACTGTGACTCCTACTCTGCCTCATCTACCAACCGGGACGACCTCTGTATTGTGACTCATACTCTGCCTTATCAGCTACCCGGGACCACCTCTGTATTGTGACTCCTACTCTGCCTAATCTGCCACCTAGGATGACCTCTGTATTGTGACTCCTACTCTGCCTTATCTACCAACCGGGAAGACCTTTGTATTGTGACCTACTCTGCCTTATCTGCCACCCGGGATGACCTCTGTACTGTGACTCCTACTCTGCCTCATCTACCAACCGGGACGACCTCTGTATTGTGACTCATACTCTGCCTTATCTGCCACCCAGGATGACCTCTGTATTGTGACTCCTACTCTGCCTAATTTGCCACCCAGGATGACCTCTGTATTGTGACTCATACTCTGCGTTATCTGCCACCCGGCCCAACCTCTGTATTGTGACTCCTACTCTGCCTTATCTGCCACAAGGCCCAACCTCTGTATGGTGACTCCTACTCTGCCTTATCTACCAACCAGAACGACCTCTGTATTGTGACTCCTACTCTGCCTTATCTACCAACCGGAACGACCTCTGTATTGTGACTCCTACTCTGCCTCATCTGCCACCCGGGACTACCTCTGTATTATGACTTATACTATGCCTTATCTGCCACCTAGGATGACCTCTGTATTGTGACTCCTACTCTGCCTTATCTACCAACCGGGAAGACCTTTGTATTGTGACCTACTCTGCCTTATCTGCCACCCGGGATGACCTCTGTACTGTGACTCCTACTCTGCCTCATCTACCAACCGGGACGACCTCTGTATTGTGACTCCTACTCTGCCTTATCAGCTACCCGGGATGACCTCTGTATTGTGACTCCTACTCTGCCTAATCTGCCACACAGGATGACCTCTGTATTGTGACTCATACTCTGCCTCATCTGCCACCCGGGACCACCTCTATATTATGACTCCTACTCTGCCTTATCTGCCCCCCGGCCCGACCTCTGGTGATTCCCATTATATTAAACCCCTCACCCCTGAGGTTGGGCTTGTTTTTCCTTCATCAGCTTGTTTTTAGAGATTTACATTTGGGAGGGGGGTGTCCAAGCTGAAATCTATATTGCAGTGTAAAAATAAAGTTGTGCAGTATTTGTGGGCAACGTGCAAAATAAATGTAAGTATCTGCCCCCCTTGTATTGCAGCATGATATGTCCAGGTTCACAGTTACTGGTTATATCTTACTCTATTCCCAAAGCTGAATCAGGCACAGAGTGAGTGGGGGGGGGGCACCGGTCAAAGTGGGGAACCGGTCAAAGTGGGGAGTGGGCACTGGTCAGAGGGGGGGGGGCAATATTAGGACAGGAGAGTCGCTCACCTGATGGGCTGCAGATCTCGGTGAGGTAATAACCGTACTGGAAGGGCTGCTCGCAGTGCCAGGGAAGTCTCGCCACGGTTACAGCGCCATAGAGATTCTGAGTCTGCCAGCTCTGCTCCTACATCTCCTACATATTGCGGCAATTCCCGTAAATGGATGCTCTCAAGTGTGGGTCGAGGAAGGTTCTCCAGATGTTTGGGAAGTTTGAACAGTTGAGAGGGGTCGGGGGGGAAGGCTGCGCACAGAGCGCTCGGTATATCCAAGTCACTAAGGAGGAGTCTATGGCACTCGTACTCACTGTTCACTCTCTCCAGAGCTGGAAAGAGGATGGCGCGTTCACGTGCCAAATGTTCCCCGAATGGGCGCAGGAGTCTGAGAATATCAAGCAGCTGTAGCCACCATTCACGGTCAAAGCCCTCAACAGGCCCTGAAAGGAACCGTACCACGTCACCGGCCAGCACCGAGACGTCAAAAGCAGCGCCACGACTAGGCGACGGTACCTGCTCCAACAGGCGAGAACGCAGCTCCCTGTACTGGAACAGTGCTTTATACTTACTGCAGCCAGCAGTATGGTGCTCAGCAATACCTGTCAGGATCACATAAAGTAACATTTCATGTATGCGAGACGGAAAAACACATCCTAAATGTGCCATGGCACCATACCAGCCGCACCTCACAGCATCACCTCACAGCCTCACAGCGTCACCTCACAGCCTCACAGCGTCACCTCACAGCATTACCTCTCAGCCGCGTCTCACAGCGTCACCTCACAGCCGCGACTCACAGCGTCACCTTACAGCCTTACAGCGTCACCTCTACGCCGCGCCTCACAGCGTCACCTCTCAGCCGCGCCTCACAGCGTCACCTCACAGCCACGACTCACAGCGTCACCTCACAGCCTTACAGCGTCACCTCTACGCCGCGCCTCAGTGTCACCTCTCAGCCACGCCTCACAGCGTCGCCTCACAGCATCACCTCTCCGCCGCGCCTCACAGTGTCACCTCTACGCCGCGCCTCACAGCGTCACCAATACGCCGCGCCTCACAGCGTCACCTCTATACCACACCTCACAGCGTCACCTCTCAGCCTTACAGCGTCACCTCTACGCCGCGCCTCACAGCATCACCTCTATGCCACGCCCCACAGCGTCACCTCTCAGCCTTACAGCGTCACCTCTATGCCGCGCCTCTCAGCATCACCTCTCCGCCGCGCCTCACAGAGTCACCTCTACGCCACGCCCCACAGCGTCACCTCTCAGCCTTACAGCGTCACCTCTATGTCGCACCTCACAGCGTCTCCTCTACGCCGCACCTCACCGCTCAGTCACATGATACCACCACACATTACAGTCACATATTCCTACATCACCGCTCAGTCACATGATACCACCACACTATACAGCCACATATTCCTACATCACCGCTCAGTCACATGATACCACCACACTATACAGTCACATATTCCTACATCACCGCTCAGTCACATGATACCACCACACTATACAGCCACATATTCCTACATCACCGCTCAGTCACATGGTACCACCACACTTTACAGCCACATATTCCTACATCACCGCTCAGTCACATGATACCACCACACTATACAGCCACATATTCCTACATCACCGCTCAGTCACATGGTACCACCACACTATACAGCTACATATTCCTACATCACCGCTCAGTCACATGGTACCACCACACTATACAGCCACATATTCCTACATCACCGCTCAGTCACATGGTACCACCACACATTACAGCCACATATTCCTACATCACCGCTCAGTCACATGGTACCACCACACATTACAGCCACATATTCCTACATCACCGCTCAGTCACATGATACCACCACACATTACAGTCCCATATTCCTACATCACCGCTCAGTCACATGGTACCACCACACTATACAGCCACATATTCAAACATCACCGCTCAGTCACATGGTACCACCACACTATACAGCCACATATTCCTACATCACCGCTCAGTCACATGATACCACCACACTATACAGCCACATATTCCTACATCACCGCTCAGTCACATGATACCACCACACTATACAGCCACATATTCCTACATCACCGCTCAGTCACATGATACCACCACACTATACAGCCACATATTCCTACATCACCGCTCAGTCACATGATACCACCACACTATACAGTCACATATTCCTACATCACCGCTCAGTCACATGATACCACCACACTATACAGCCACATATTCCTACATCTACGCTCAGTCACAAGGTACCACCACACTATACAGCCACATATTCCTACATCACCGCTCAGTCACATGGTACCACCACACTATACAGTCACATATTCCTACATCACCGCTCAGTCACATGGTACCACACTATACAGCCACATATTCCTACATCACCGCTCAGTCACATGGTACCACCACACTATACAGCCACATATTCCTACATCATCGCTCAGTCACATGATACCACCACACTATACAGCCACATATTCCTACATCACCGCTCAGTCACATGGTACCACCACACTATACAGTCACATATTCCTACATCACCGCTCAGTCACATGATACCACCACACTATACAGCCACATATTCCTACATCACCGCTCAGTCACATGATACCACCACACTATACAGCCACATATTCCTACATCACCGCTCAGTCACATGATACCACCACACTATACAGCCACATATTCCTACATCACCGCTCAGTCACATGGTACCACCACACTATACAGCCACATATTCCTACATCACCGCTCAGTCACATGATACCACCACACTATACAGTCACATATTCCTACATCACCTCCCAGTCACATGGTACCACCACACTATACAGCCACATATTCCTACATCACCGCTCAGTCACATGGTACCACCACACTATACAGTCACATATTCCTACATCACCGCTCAGTCACATGATACCACCACACTATACAGCCACATATTCCTACATCACCGCTCAGTCACATATTCCTACATCACCGCTCAGTCACATGGTACCACCACACTATACAGTCACATATTCCTACATCACCGCTCAGTCACATGATACCACCACACTATACAGCCACATATTCCTACATCACCGCTCAGTCACATATTCCTACATCACCGCTCAGTCACATGGTACCACCACACTATACAGCCACATATTCCTACATCACCGCTCAGTCACATGGTACCACCACACTATACAGCCACATATTCCTACATCACCTCCCAGTCACATGGTACCACCACACTATACAGTCACATATTCCTACATCACCTCTCAGTCACATGATACCACCACACTATACAGCCACATATTCCTACATCACCGCTCAGTCACATGATACCACCACACTATACAGCCACATATTCCTACATCACCGCTCAGTCACATGATACCACCACACTATACAGCCACATATTCCTACATCACTGCTCAGTCACATGATACCACCACACTATACAGTCCCATATTCCTACATCAACGCTCAGTCACATGGTACCACCACACTATACAGCTACATATTCCTACATCACCGCTCAGTCACATGGTACCACCACACTATACAGCCACATATTCCTACATCACCGCTCAGTCACATGGTACCACCACACTATACAGTCACATATTCCTACATCATCGCTCAGTCACATGGTACCACCACACTATACAGCCACATATTCCTACATCACCGCTCAGTCACATGATACCACCACACTATACAGCCACATATTCCTACATCACCGCTCAGTCACATGGTACCACCACACTATACAGCCACATATTCCTACATCACCGCTCAGTCACATATTCCTACATCACCGCTCAGTCACATGGTACCACCACACTATACAGTCACATATTCCTACATCACCGCTCAGTCACATGGTACCACCACACTATACAGTCACATATTCCTACATCACCTCTCAGTCACTTGGTACCACCACACTATACAGCCACATATCCCTACATCACCGCTCAGTCACATGGTACCACACTATACAGTCACATATTCCTACATCACCGCTCAGTCACATGGTACCACCACACTATACAGCCACATATTCCTACATCACCGCTCAGTCACATGGTACCACCACACATTACAGTCCCATATTCCTACATCAACGCTCAGTCACATGGTACCACCACACTATACAGCTACATATTCCTACATCACCGCTCAGTCACATGATACCACCACACTATACAGCCACATATTCCTACATCACCGCTCAGTCACATGATACCACCACACATTCCTACATCACCGCTCAGTCACATGATACCACCACACTATACAGCCACATATTCCTACATCACCGCTCAGTCACATGGCACCACCACACTATACAGCCACATATTCCTACATCACCGCTCAGTCACATTGTACCACCACACTATACAGCCACATATTCCTACATCACCGCTCAGTCACATGGTACCACCACACTATACAGCCACATATTCCTACATCACCGCCCTGTCACATGATACCACCACACTATACAGCCACATATTCCTACATCACCGCCCAGTCACATGATACCACCACACTATACAGCCACATATTCCTACATCACCGCTCAGTCACATGATACCACCACACTATACAGCCACATATTCCTACATCACCGCTCAGTCACATGATACCACCACACTATACAGCCACATATTCCTACATCACCGCTCAGTCACATGGTACCACCACACTATACAGTCCCATATTCCTACATCAACGCTCAGTCACATGGTACCACCACACTATACAGCCACATATTCCTACATCACCGCTCAGTCACATGGTACCACCACACTATACAGTCACATATTCCTACATCATCGCTCAGTCACATGATACCACCACACTATACAGCCACATATTCCTACATCACCGCTCAGTCACATGATACCACCACACTATACAGCCACATATTCCTACATCACCGCTCAGTCACATGGTACCACCACACTATACAGCCACATATTCCTACATCACCGCTCAGTCACATATTCCTACATCACCGCTCAGTCACATGGTACCACCACACTATACAGTCACATATTCCTACATCACCGCTCAGTCACATGGTACCACCACACTATACAGTCACATATTCCTACATCACCTCTCAGTCACATGGTACCACCACACTATACAGCCACATATCCCTACATCACCGCTCAGTCACATGGTACCACACTATACAGTCACATATTCCTACATCACCGCTCAGTCACATGGTACCACCACACTATACAGCCACATATTCCTACATCACCGCTCAGTCACATGGTACCACCACACATTACAGTCCCATATTCCTACATCAACGCTCAGTCACATGGTACCACCACACTATACAGCTACATATTCCTACATCACCGCTCAGTCACATGATACCACCACACTATACAGCCACATATTCCTACATCACCGCTCAGTCACATGATACCACCACACATTCCTACATCACCGCTCAGTCACATGATACCACCACACTATACAGCCACATATTCCTACATCACCGCTCAGTCACATGGCACCACCACACTATACAGCTACATATTCCTACATCACCGCTCAGTCACATTGTACCACCACACTATACAGCCACATATTCCTACATCACCGCTCAGTCACATGGTACCACCACACTATACAGCCACATATTCCTACATCACCGCCCTGTCACATGATACCACCACACTATACAGCCACATATTCCTACATCACCGCCCAGTCACATGATACCACCACACTATACAGCCACATATTCCTCCATCACCGCTCAGTCACATGGTACCACCACACTATACAGCCACATATTCCTACATCACCGCTCAGTCACATGATACCACCACACTATACAGCCACATATTCCTACATCACCGCTCAGTCACATGATACCACCACACTATACAGCCACATATTCCTACATCACCGCTCAGTCACATGATACCACCACACTATACAGCCACATATTCCTACATCACCGCTCAGTCACATGGTACCACCACACTATACAGCCACATATTCCTACATCACCGCTCAGTCACATGGTACCACCACACTATACAGCCACATATTCCTACATCACCGCTCAGTCACATGGTACCACCACACTATACAGCCACATATTCCTACATCACCGCTCAGTCACATGGTACCACCACACTATACAGCCACATATTCCTACATCACCGCTCAGTCACATGGTACCACCACACATTACAGCCACATATTCCTACATCACCGCTCAGTCACATGATACCACCACACTATACAGCCACATATTCCTACATCACCGCTCAGTCACATGATACCACCACACTATACAGCCACATATTCCTACATCACCGCTCAGTCACATGGTACCACCACACTATACAGCCACATATTCCTACATCACCGCTCAGTCACATGATACCACCACACTATACAGCCACATATTCCTACATCACTGCTCAGTCACATGATACCACCACACTATACAGCCACATATTCCTACATCACCGCTCAGTCACATGGTACCACCACACTATACAGCCACATATTCCTCCATCACCGCTCAGTCACATGGTACCACCACACTATACAGCCACATATTCCTACATCACCGCTCAGTCACATGGTACCACCACACATTACAGCCACATATTCCTACATCACCGCTCAGTCACATGATACCACCACACATTACAGTCCCATATTCCTACATCACCGCTCAGTCACATGATACAGCCACATATTCCTACATCACTGCTCAGTCACATGATACCACCACACATTACAGACATGCAATTATCACCACTTCTTCCTGCTGTCACGTTTGCCGATATCCGATACCTGTGTGTGGTTGGGTCACATGTTTTGGAAGAGGAGGCAGACGCGTTCCTCCATATTTCTGTGGAGATTCCATTGCTGTAACAGGCAGAAGAGTGTCCCAGGGACAGAACTGCTGTAAATCTCTATAGGGTTAGAGAGGCCACACAATAATAATAATAATAATACTAATACTAATACTAATATGACAAGTAATCCATACCGCAATACCCAAAGGACCCGTATTCCAAAGAACTGTAAGTCAGATCCTCTGGACTCCGCGTAGGCGCATTTATGGCGATACCACAAAGTGCGCAATACTATCACTTGGTTGATTGAACTGTCCAATTACAACACAAATGGCACAATACAATCATTCATGAATAGCCATGAAATATCCACACAGGACCATAACTAGGGTAGTGAAACCAGAGCCGTAACTAGACTTTTTGGTGCCTTGTGCCAGAGAGCATTGGCGCCCCCCCCCATTTTTTAAATAGGGACATAAGATAGTGCACCTGAAAAAGGGCCATGGCTTCCTGGGGAAGGGTCTGGAAAGAGATAGGGGTACTCATGGGGCAGCCAGCAGATGATGTGGATAACAGAAGAGGAACCCTAGTTATGGCCCTGAGTGCAACCACTGCCATGGCACAGGGCACTGCGGGGTAAGGGGCGCAGTTTGGGTCTGTCAATTTTCCTGTTTATTATCATTCTCACTTGTAGCTTCCTCTTCTTTTATCCCCAGATAATCCCACATTCAGGAACCTGCATTATACAAAGCACTTCCCTGCTTCTACAATCGCCATCTCAGTACTACAATGCCACATCCAGAGTAATGAAAGGGTCCACAGGGATACCATGGGGATAATGTGGTTGGAGACCAGCCACCAAACAGTTAAAGCCTCTGCTCCCAGAATGCCCTGGGTCCTTACTCATATATAACTCACCCCTAGCCATAGGATTTCAGTTCTGCAAACAAGCCTTAAGGCAGGAGAAGGAAAGAGGAGAAGAAAGAACAATCGTACACCAGAAACACACACACACACACACACACACACACACACACACACACACACACACACACGATGAAGGAAACTGTGCCCGAAAGGAAAATGTACCCATGCATCAAGGTGCGTCAGGGTGGGTGCCCTGTGGACCTTGAAGAAAAGGAGTTATCTAGGTAAATCTACCATAACTCTAATTTTCTTCTTCAGTATCCATAGGGATCCACAGGGATACCCAAAGCAGTTCCCCTAAGGGTGGGGGACGCTCCTGAGCAGAAAGGAGAACTCGTCGCCCAAAGGAAGCATCCTGAGAGGCCAAAGTATGAAAGGCATAGAACCTTATAAAAGTGTGGACAGAAGACCACGTGGCTGCCTTGCACAATTGTTCAGCAGAGTCACCGCGACTAAATGCCCATGATGGCCCCACAGACCGAGCTGAATGGGCTGTTGCCATGTTTGGGATAGATTAGCCTGAGTGTACACCTGATAGTTATACGTAACCATCGAGCCAGGGTCTGCTTATTAGCTGGCCATCCTCGTTTGTGAAAATCATATAATACAAAAAGAGGATCTGATTTTCTACCAGAGTTTGTACGTTCCACATAGATACAGAGAGCACAAACTACATACAGGGAGGCTTCACCTACAGAGAGGTCTGAAGCCTGAAACGCTGGAACAACAATTTCTTCATTCACATGAAAACGGGACACTACCTTAGGAAGGTAACCCTCCTTTGAACGAAGAAAAATCATGAGTGACAAGAGAGTGCTGCCAAATCAGAGACTCTGCATGCAGGAGACATAGTGAGGAGAAAATGTGTCTTCACAACAAGAGGTTCAAATGGGGCGCTTCTAGCCCCTTAAGAATCAAAGTAAGATCCCACAGTGCTAACGGTGGGACAAAATGATGCTAACCCTAAAACCCTTCGGGTCATACTTTCTGTGGGCAAACCACTGACCAAAAGAATGCCAAACCCTGTAATAGATGCGGGCAGAGGAAGGCATCATTTGAATCACAGAGCAGGAGAAACCTTTGGCTCTTAAGATGGAAGATTCAAGAGCCACGCCGTCAAAGCCAGACAAGGCAAGTCCGGATGCCGGCAGGGGCGCTGCGTTAACAGGTCCTGCCATAGAAAAAGAGGATACGGGCTGTCTATGGATATACTCTGTATGTCAGTGGACCAATGACGTCTGGGCAAAGCCGGAGTCACCAGTATTACGGTTCCGCCTTCCTGCTTCTATTTCCTGAGGACTCTTGGGAGGAGGGAAATTGGAGGAAAGAGATACACAAACTTGAAGTCCCATCTTATTGTCAGAGCATCCACGAATGCGGCTGATGGGTCTCTGGACCTGGACCCGTACCTGGAGACCTTGTGGCTGTGACATGAAGCCATGAGGCCTACTGTATGTCTGGTAGACCCCTTTTGTTCACCAAGAGCCGAAACACTCCCGGGTGGAGAGATCACGCTCCAGCATGTATGTCCTGGTGACTTAGGAAGTCTGATTCCCAATTGAGGACTCCCAGTATGAATATTGCCAAGATGGCCGGAAATGGAAGTTCTGTCCAAATCAAAACCATTGTCACATCCTTCATGGCTGCATGACTTTGCGTGCCTCACTGATGATTAAGATAGGCCACTGTAGTCGCGTTGTTGGATTTTATAGTACCGTAAAGGGCAGACCTGCAGACTTTGAAGCCGCCAGAGTAGTTATTATCTTATCTAACTCTGCTCCAAAAAGTATATTTCCATAGAATGGTAATGAGTCCAGAGCCTTCTTTGATCCTGTATGAGGCATTCCAGGATCTTAACCAAAGGACCCTGCGAGCCACTATTGAAGCAGCTGATGCTTTAGAAGCTAATATTCCAGCATTTACTGCAACTCCTCCCAAATAGGAGGCCGCTTCGTGTATGTGGGAGATTTACTTCATCTGTTCTCTAGTAGCATCTGGTAGAGAGTCTTCCAATGCCCCCATCCATTCTTCAACAGCTTTGGCTACCCAGGCTCCAGCCATAGCTGGACGAGTAACAGCCCCCGATAATGAAAATATTGCCTTAAGACAGGCTTCAATTTACCTATCTGTAGAATCCTTGAGAAGATGCTGACGGAACAGGCAAAGTAGCATTTCTCACTATAACGGTTTTATGTGCATAAAAGAGTAACATCGTTGTATCCTTTCCCAGCTTCTGAATGTACCAAGTCGGAGATACCTCCTACTGTGATGCTCACGTGACACAGCTACAGCAGTGCATCGATAGTGGACTGTGAGGGTCTCATATACACGAGGCGGGTAGAAGGAGCGACCCAGACGTGCAAAAAACCTTTGAAGGGACTGCGTCGGGGTCGAGGGAGAAGCTGCCAAGGGAGCACCTACCTCCCCTAAGCTGCATCAACCAGCCGGTTATGCTGGCCTCATGGCAGCAGAAGCGTCTGCTGACGATCCCCGGTGTCAGATGATAATGCACGGTAGTCTAGCGAGGACATGGACACTCCAGGCCCTGACTGCAATGGCTCCAGGTGTGTCTACTGCACCGGAAGCAAGGACTGCCATGCACGATTCCCCATAAGTGAGGAATCGCCTTACCTGACCTCTCCATGCGTCGGTTGCAGTCCGGGTCCCAGCATCGCTGCTAGCAATCTCACCAGAGACCCGCCGGAATCACCAGCCCTGTTACTAGTGTTGCAGCCCGGCAGAGGTAGACGGAGTGGCAGTACATGCGTCTTAATGCTGACGCTCAGTACCGCCAAACGAAAAACATAGAAAATAAAAGCTTATGACTGCCTGAGCATCCCCGTGACAAAGGTGCTTCTGATCCTGCGGCACCAAACAACTAACTGAAGGCCTGTGCAGTGGCGTAACTAGGGCAGGGCAAGCGGGGCACGTGCCCTGGGCGCCGTGGGACCGGCGGCGTTTGGGGCGCACGGCCGGCCATGGTACAGGCTCGCCCTAGTTAGTCAGTGTAGCGCCGACCGCAGTGAGTGCGGTCAGCGCTACACATTTACACATGGCTTCCAGCCGGTCCTGTGCTGCACAGCCGAGCCCCTTTCCTCCCCCTGAGCGCTTGCCCAATAGTGCCAGGAGGAGGGTGGCAGTGGGCAGTCTCAGGCTGTGCTGACACACACATCGCCGCCAGCGTTGGCAGTGATGTGTGTGTTAACCAGCAGCCAATAAGAGTCAGACAGACGCTCATTATCTGCTGCAGCGCCCACTGCAAGAGCCAGCTCCCTTCCAGCTCCTGCAGTGGGTAATGGGATGATAGACGTCATGACGTCTCTCCCATAATGCAGAGCGCGCCAGCCCGGGAGGACTGACGTGCGGACGGCGTGGGAGCGTGGATTCAGGTAAGAATTTTTCTTAATTCTTTTATTTATTGTTTATTTTCTGTGTGAATTTATCATGGGGGAGGGAACTACTACTGGGGGGATACTACGGGGGGCACTGCATTGGGGGGGACCGCATTGGGGGGGGACCACTACTGGAGACTAATACTGGGGGGGATACTACTGTGGACTACTACAGGGGGCACTGCATCAAGGGGGACTCCTACTGGGGCACTGTATAAAGGGCTTACTACTGGGGGTAATGAAAAGAGAGAACCACTACAGGGGGCACTGCATATTGGGGACCACTACTGGGGGCACTGTATAAGAGGAACTTATCGGGGGCTGCATAAAGGGGACCACTACTGGGGGTACTGTATAAGGGGCACTACTGGGGGCATTGTATACTGCGGGTACTATTTAAGGGGTACTACTGGGGGCCTCTATAAGGGGGACTACTACTAGGGGCACTGCATAGGGGGGACTGCATAATTTGCCCTGGGCTCCAAATACCCTAGTTACGCCACTGGGCCTGTGGCTGGGGTATATATGGAGGAGGACCCGATGCATCCTGGGAGCTGAAGCTTTAGCTGTTTGGTGCCTGAATCTCTACAACCACATTACCCCCATGGTATCCCTGTGGATTCCTATGGACCCTGAAGAAGAAATAACTCATATAGTAATAATAACATTCCTTTTTTAATTAATTAATACAACTATTTAAGCACCTTTACTATGTAATCTCCTGACAAAGAGGAGGAAGCTCTCTACAATCCACTGTATCAGACTTCTGAATGATTACGCTGACATCATATAAGATGCTCCCAGCCCAAGCCCAGCAGCATTAGTGTCAGACGTATGTCAGAGTATATTTACATCTAGCAAAAGGATAATGAGGAGGTGGCAAAAGGATTACTTACAAGTAACAGGTGACATAGAGAAAGCGTACAACACCCAGAGAGATGATATAGAGGAGGCACAGTGACAACAATGAGATAATGAGGGGATAATACAGAGAGACGATATAGCGGAGGCACAGTGACAACAATGAGATAATGAGGGGATAATACAGAGAGACGATATAGCGGAGGCACAGTGACAACAATGAGCTAATGAGGGGATAATACAGAGAGACGATATAGAGGAGGCACAGTGACAACAATGAGATAATGAGGGGATAATACAGAGATATGATATAGAGGAGGCACAGTGACAACAATGAGCTAATGAGGGGATAATACAGAGAGACGATATAGAGGAGGCACAGTGACAACAATGAGATAATGAGGGGAAAATACAGAAAAAGAATATGGAGGAGAGGGGGAAGGGATAACGTAGAGATGGGGGGGAGGGATAACGTATAGATGGGGGGGAAGGGACAACGTAGAGATGGGGAAGGGATAGCGTAGAGATGGGGAAGGGATAGCGTAGAGATGGGGGAAGGGATAGCGTAGAGATGGGGGGGAGGGATAACGTAGGGGGGGAAGGGATAGCGTAGAGATGGGGGAAGGGATAACGTAGAGATGGGGGATAGCGTAGAGATGGGGGAAGGGATAGCGTAGAGATGGGGGAAGAAGGGATAACATAGAGATGGGGGAAGAAGGGATAACGTAGAGATGGGGGGGAAGGGATAACGTAGAGATGGGGGGGAAGGGATAACGTAGGGGGGGAAGGGATAGCATAGAGATGGGGGGAAGGGATAACGTAGAGATGGGGGAAGAAGGGATAACGTAGAGATGGGGGGAAGGGATAACGTAGGGGGGAAGGGATAACGTAGAGATGGGGGGGAAGGGATAACGTAGAGATGGGGAAGGGATAATCTAGAAATGGGGGCGAGGGATAACGTAGAGATGGGGGGGAGGGATAACGTAGGTGGGGAAGGGATAGCGTAGAGATGGGGGGAAGGGATAACGTAGAGATGGGGGAAGGGATAACGTAGAGATGGGGGAAGGGATAACGTAGAGATGGGGGAAGAAGGGATAACGTAGAGATGGGGGAAGAAGGGATAACGTAGAGATGGGGGAAGAAGGGATAACGTAGAGATGGGGGGAGGGATAACATAGAGATGAGGGGGAAGGGATAACGTAGAGATGGGGGGGAGGGATAACGTAGGGGGGGAAGGGATAGCGTAGAGATGGGGGGAAGGGATAACGTAGAGATGGGGGATAGCGTAGAGATGGGGGAAGGGATAGCGTAGAGATGGGGGATGGGATAGCGTAGAGATGGGGGAAGGGATAACGTAGAGATGGGAGGGAGGGATAACGTAGAGATGAGGGGGAAGGGATAACGTAGAGATGAGGGGGAAGGGATAACGTAGAGATGGGGGGGAAGGGATAACATAGAGATGGGGGAAGGGATAGCGTAGAGATGGGGGAAAGGGATAACGTAGAGATGGGGTGAAGGGATAACGTAGAGATGGGGGAAGGGATAGCGTAGAGATGGAGGGAAGGGATAACGTAGAGATGGGGGGGATGGGATAACGTAGAGAGGAGGGGGAAGGGATAACGTAGAGATAGGGGGGATGGGATAACGTAGAGATGGCGGGGAAGGGATAACGTAGAGATGGGGGAAGGGATAACGTAGAGATGGGGGGAAGGGATAACGTAGAGATGGGGGGGAAGGGATAACGTAGAGATGGGGGAAGGGATAGCGTAGAGATGGGGGAAGGGATAGCGTAGAGATGGGGGAAGGGATAGCGTAGAGATGGCGGAAGGGATAGCGTAGAGATGGGGGGAAGGGATAACGTAGAGATGAGGGGGTAAGGATAACGTAGAGATGGGGAGAAGGGATAACGTAGAGATGGGGGGAAGGGATAACGTAGAGATGGGGGGAAGGGATAACGTAGAGATGGGGGAAGGGATAACGTAGAGATGGGGGGGAAGGGATAACGTAGAGATGATGGGGAGGGATAACGTAGAGATGATGGGGAGGGATAACGTAGAGATGGGGGGAGGGATAACGTAGAGATGGGGGAGGGATAATGTAGAGATGGGGGGGATGGGATAACGTAGAGATGGGGGGAAGGGATAACATAGAGATGGGGGGAAGGGATAATCTAGAGATGGGGGAAGGGATAACGTAGAGATGGGAGGAAGGGATAACGTAGAGATGGGGGAAGGGATAACGTAGAGATGGGGGGAAGGGATAACGTAGAGATGGGGGGGAAGGGATAGCGTAGAGATGGGGGAAGAAGGGATAACGTAGAGATGGGGGAAGAAGGGATAACGTAGAGATGGGGGAAGGGATAACGTAGAGATGGGGGGAAGGGATAATCTAGAGATGGGGGAAGGAATAAAGTAGAGATGGGGGAAGGGATAACGTAGAGATGGGGGAAGAAGGGATAACGTAGAGATGGGGGAAGAAGGGATAACATAGAGATGGGGGAAGAAGGGATAACGTAGAGATGGGGGGAGGGATAACGTAGAGATGGGGGGAGGGATAACGTAGAGATGAGGGGGGAGGGATAATGTAGAGATGAGGGGGGAGGGATAACGTAGGGGGGGAAGGGATAGCGTAGAGATGGGGGGAAGGGATAACGTAGAGATGGGGGATAGCGTAGAGATGGGGAAGGGATAGCGTAGAGATGGGGAAGGGATAGCGTAGAGATGGGGAAGGGATAGCGTAGAGATGGGGGAAGGGATAATGTAGAGATGGGGGAAGGAATAACGAAGAGATGGGGGGGAAGGGACAACGTAGAGATGGGGGAAGGGATAGCGTAGAGATGGGGGGAAGGGATAACGTAGAGATGGGGGGAAGGGATAACGTAGAGATGGGGGAAGGGATAACGTAGAGATGGGGGGAGGGATAACGTAGAGATGGGGGAGGGATAACGTAGAGATGGGGGGGATGGGATAACGTAGAGATGGGGGGAAGGGATAACGTAGAGATGGGGGGAAGGGATAATCTAGAGATGGGGGAAGGGATAACGTAGAGATGGGGGGGAAGGGATAACGTAGAGATGGGGGGAAGGGATAACGTAGAGATGGGGGGAAGGGATAGCGTAGAGATGGGGGAAGAAGGGATAACGTAGAGATGGGGGAAGAAGGGATAACGTAGAGATGGGGGAAGGGATAACGTAGAGATGGGGGGAAGGGATAATCTAGAGATGGGGGAAGGAATAAAGTAGAGATGGGGGAAGGGATAACGTAGAGATGGGGGAAGAAGGGATAACGTAGAGATGGGGGAAGAAGGGATAACGTAGAGATGGGGGAAGAAGGGATAACGTAGAGATGGGGGGAGGGATAACGTAGAGATGGGGGGAGGGATAACGTAGAGATGAGGGGGGAAGGATAACGTAGGGGGGGAAGGGAGAGCGTAGAGATGGGGGGAAGGGATAGCGTAGAGATGGGGGGAAGGGATAACATAGAGATGGGGGATAGCGTAGAGATGGGGGAAGGGATAGCGTAGAGATGGGGAAGGGATAGCGTAGAGATGGGGGAAGGGATAGCGTAGAGATGGGGGAAGGGATAATGTAGAGATGGGGGAAGGAATAACGTAGAGATGGGGGGGAAGGGACAACGTAGAGATGGGGGAAGGGATAGCGTAGAGATGGGGGGAAGGGATAGCGTAGAGATGGGGGGAAGGGATAGCGTAGAGATGGGGGGAAGGGATAGCGTAGAGATGGGGGGAAGGGATAACGTAGAGATGGGGGGAAGGGATAACGTAGAGATGGGGGGGAAGGGATAATCTAGAGATGGGGGAAGGGATAACGTAGAGATGGGGGAAGAAGGGATAACGTAGAGATGGGGGGAGGGATAACATAGAGATGAGGGGGAAGGGATAACGTAGAGATGGGGGGGAGGGATAACGTAGGGGGGGAAGGGATAGCGTAGAGATGGGGGAAGGGATAACGTAGAGATGGGGGATAGCGTAGAGATGGGGGAAGGGATAGCGTAGAGATGGGGGAAGAAGGGATAAAGTAGAGATGGGGGAAGAAGGGATAACGTAGAGATGGGGGGGAAGGGATAACGTAGAGATGGGGGGGAAGGGATAACGTAGAGATGGGGGGGAAGGGATAGCATAGAGATGGGGGGAAGGGATAACGTAGAGATGGGGGAAGAAGGGATAACGTAGAGATGGGGGGAAGGGATAACGTAGTGGGGAAGGGATAACGTAGAGATGGGGGGGAAGGGATAATGTAGAGATGGGGAAGGGATAATCTAGAGATGGGGGCGAGGGATAACGTAGAGATGGGGGGGAGGGATAACGTAGGGGGGGAAGGGATAGCGTAGAGATGGGGGGAAGGGATAACGTAGAGATGGGGGAAGGGATAACGTAGAGATGGGGGAAGGGATAACGTAGAGAAGGGGAAAGAAGGGATAACATAGAGATGGGGGAAGAAGGGATAACGTAGAGATGGGGGGAGGGATAACATAGAGATGAGGGGGAAGGGATAACGTAGAGATGGGGGGGAGGGATAACGTAGGGGGGGAAGGGATAGCGTAGAGATGGGGGAAGGGATAACGTAGAGATGGGGGATAGCGTAGAGATGGGGGAAGGGATAGCGTAGAGATGGGGGAAGGGATAGCGTAGAGATGGGGGAAGGGATAACGTAGAGATGGGAGGGAGGGATAACGTAGAGATGAGGGGGAAGGGATAACGTAGAGATGAGGGGGAAGGGATAACGTAGAGATGGGGGAAGGGATAACGTAGAGATGGGGGGAAGGGATAGCGTAGAGATGGGGAAAGGGATAACGTAGAGATGGGGGGAAGGGATAGCGTAGATGGGGGGAAGGGATAACGTAGAGATGGGGGGGAAGGGATAACGTAGAGATGGGGGGAAGGGATAACGTAGAGATGGGGGGAAGGGATAACGTAGAGATGGGGGGAAGGGATAACGTAGAGATGGGGGATGGGATAACGTAGAGATGGGGGAAGAAGGGATAACGTAGAGATGGGGGGGAAGGGATAACGTAGAGATGGGGGGGAAGGGATAACGCAGGGGGGGAAGGGATAGCATAGAGATGGGGGAAGGGATAACGTAGAGATGGGGGAAGAAGGGATAACGTAGAGATGGGGGGAAGGGATAACGTAGTGGGGAAGGGATAACGTAGAGATGGGGGGGAAGGGATAACGTAGAGATGGGGAAGGGATAATCTAGAGATGGGGGCGAGGGATAACGTAGAGATGGGGGGGAGGGATAACGTAGGGGGGGAAGGGATAGCGTAGAGATGGGGGGAAGGGATAACGTAGAGATGGGGGAAGGGATAACGTAGAGATGGGGGAAGGGATAACGTAGAGAAGGGGAAAGAAGGGATAACATAGAGATGGGGGAAGAAGGGATAACGTAGAGATGGGGGGAGGGATAACATAGAGATGAGGGGGAAGGGATAACGTAGAGATGGGGGGAAGGGATAACGTAGAGATGGGGGGAAGGGATAGCGTAGAGATGGGGAAAGGGATAACGTAGAGATGGGGGGAAGGGATAACGTAGAGATGGGGGGGAAGGGATAACGTAGAGATGGGGGGAAGGGATAACGTAGAGATGGGGGGAAGGGATAACGTAGAGATGGGGGGAAGGGATAACGTAGAGATGGGGGAAGGGATAACGTAGAGATGGGGGAAGAAGGGATAACGTAGAGATGGGGGGGAAGGGATAACGTAGAGATGGGGGGGAAGGGATAACGCAGGGGGGGAAGGGATAGCATAGAGATGGGGGGATGGGATAACGTAGAGATGGGGGAAGAAGGGATAACGTAGAGATGGGGGGAAGGGATAACGTAGTGGGGAAGGGATAACGTAGAGATGGGGGGAAGGGATAACGTAGAGATGGGGAAGGGATAATCTAGAGATGGGGGCGAGGGATAACGTAGAGATGGGGGGGAGGGATAACGTAGGGGGGGAAGGGATAGCGTAGAGATGGGGGGAAGGGATAACGTAGAGATGGGGGAAGGGATAACGTAGAGATGGGGGAAGGGATAACGTAGAGAAGGGGAAAGAAGGGATAACATAGAGATGGGGGAAGAAGGGATAACGTAGAGATGGGGGGAGGGATAACATAGAGATGAGGGGGAAGGGATAACGTAGAGATGGGGGGGGAGGGATAACGTAGAGATGGGGGGGGAGGGATAACGTAGGGGGGGAAGGGATAACGTAGAGATGGGGGATAGCGTAGAGATGGGGGAAGGGATAGCGTAGAGATGGGGGAAGGGATAGCGTAGAGATGGGGGAAGGGATAACGTAGAGATGGGAGGGAGGGATAACGTAGAGATGAGGGGGAAGGGATAACGTAGAGATGAGGGGGAAGGGATAACGTAGAGATGGGGGGAAGGGATAACGTAGAGATGGGGGGAAGGGATAGCGTAGAGATGGGGAAAGGGATAACGTAGAGATGGGGGGAAGGGATAGCGTAGAGATGGGGGGAAGGGATAACGTAGAGATGGGGGGAAGGGATAACGTAGAGATGGGGGGAAGGGATAACGTAGAGATGGGGGGAAGGGATAACGTAGAGATGGGGGGAAGGGATAACGTAGAGATGGGGGAAGGGATAACATAGAGATGGAGGGAAGGGATAACGTAGAGATGGGGGGGATGGGATAACGTAGAGAGGAGGGGGAAGGGATAACATAGTGATGGGGGGATGGGATAACGTAGAGATGGCGGGGAAGGGATAACGTAGAGATGGGGGAAGGGATAATGTAGAGATGGGGGGAAGGGATAACGTAGAGATGGGGGAAGGGATAGCGTAGAGATGGGGGGAAGGGATAATGTAGAGATGGGGGAAGGGATAGCGTAGAGATGGGGGGAAGGGATAACGTAGAGATGGGGGGGAAGGGATAACGTAGAGATGGGGGGAAGGGATAACGTAGAGATGGGGGGAAGGGATAACGTAGAGATGGGGGGGAAGGGATAATGTAGAGATGGGGGAAGGGATAACGTAGAGATGGGGGAAGGGATAACGTAGAGATGGGGGGGAAGGGATAACGTAGAAATGATGGGGAGGGATAACGTAGAGATGATGGGGAGGGATAACGTAGAGATGGGGGGAGGGATAACGTAGAGATGGGGGAGGGATAACGTAGAGATGGGGGGGATGGGATAACGTAGAGATGGGGGGGATGGGATAACGTAGAGATGGGGGGAAGGGATAACGTAGAGATGGGGGGAAGGGATAATCTAGAGATGGGGAAGGGATAACGTAGAGATGGGGGAAGGGATAACGTAGAGATGGGGGAAGGGAAAACGTAGAGATGGGGGGAAGGGATAACGTAGAGATGGGGGGGAAGGGATAGCGTAGAGATGGGGGAAGAAGGGATAACGTAGAGATGGGGGAAGAAGGGATAACGTAGAGATGGGGAAAGGGATAACGTAGAGATGGGGGGAAGGGATAATCTAGAGATGGGGGAAGGAATAAAGTAGAGATGGGGGAAGGGATAACGTAGAGATGGGGGAAGAAGGGATAACGTAGAGGTGGGGGAAGGGAAGAAGGGATAATGTAGAGATGGGGAAGAAGGGATAACGTAGAGATGGGGGAAGGGATAACGTAGAGATGGGGGAATGGATAACGTAGAGATGGGGGGGAAGGGATAACGTAGAGATGATGGGGAGGGATAACGTAGAGATGATGGGGAGGGATAATGTAGAGATGGGGGGGAGGGATAACGTAGAGATGGGGGAGGGATAACGTAGAGATGGGGGGGATGGGATAACGTAGAGATGGGGGGAAGGGATAACGTAGAGATGGGGGGAAGGGATAATCTAGAGAAGGGGGGAAGGGATAACGTAGAGAAGGGGGGAAGGGATAACGTAGAGATGGGGGAAGGGATAACGTAGAGATGGGGGAAGGGATAACGTAGAGATGGGGGGGAAGGGATAGCGTAGAGATGGGGGAAGAAGGGATAACGTAGAGATGGGGGAAGAAGGGATAACGTAGAGATGGGGAAAGGGATAACGTAGAGATGGGGGGAAGGGATAATCTAGAGATGGGGGAAGGAATAAAGTAGAGATGGGGGAAGGGATAACGTAGAGATGGGGGAAGAAGGGATAACGTAGAGGTGGGGGAAGAAGGGATAATGTAGAGATGGGGGAAGAAGGGATAACGTAGAGATGGGGGAAGGGATAACGTAGAGATGGGGGAATGGATAACGTAGAGATGGGGGGGAAGGGATAACGTAGAGATGATGGGGAGGGATAACGTAGAGATGATGGGGAGGGATAACGTAGAGATGGGGGGGAGGGATAACGTAGAGATGGGGGAGGGATAACGTAGAGATGGGGGGGATGGGATAACGTAGAGATGGGGGGAAGGGATAACGTAGAGATGGGGGGAAGGGATAATCTAGAGAAGGGGGGAAGGGATAACGTAGAGAAGGGGGGAAGGGATAACATAGAGATGGGGGAAGGGATAACGTAGAGATGGGGGAAGGGATAACGTAGAGATGGGGGGGAAGGGATAGCGTAGAGATGGGGGAAGAAGGGATAACGTAGAGATGGGGGAAGAAGGGATAACGTAGAGATGGGGGAAGGGATAACGTAGAGATGGGGGGAAGGGATAATCTAGAGATGGGGAAGGAATAAAGTAGAGATGGGGGAAGGGATAACGTAGAGATGGGGGAAGAAGGGATAACGTAGAGATGGGGAAGAAGGGATAACGTAGAGATGGGGGAAGAAGGGATAACGTAGAGATGGGGGGAGGGATAACGTAGAGATGGGGGGAGGGATAACGTAGAGATGAGGGGGGAGGGATAACGTAGAGATGAGGGGGGAGGGATAACGTAGGGGGGGAAGGGATAGCGTAGAGATGGGGGGAAGGGATAACGTAGAGATCGGGGATAGCGTAGAGATGGGGGAAGGGATAGCGTAGAGATGGGGAAGGGATAGCGTAGAGATGGGGGAAGGGATAGCGTAGAGATGGGGGAAGGGATAGCGTAGAGATGGGGGAAGGAATAACGTAGAGATGGGGGGGAAGGGACAACGTAGAGATGGGGGAAGGGATAGCGTAGAGATGGGGGGGAAGGGATAGCGTAGAGATGGGGGGAAGGGATAGCGTAGAGATGGGGGGAAGGGATAACGTAGAGATGGGGGGAAGGGATAACGTAGAGATGGGGGGGGAAGGGATAACGTAGAGATGGGGGGGATGGATAACGTAGAGATGGGGGGAAGGGATAATCTAGAGATGGGGGAAGGGATAACGTAGAGATGGGGGGAAGGGAGAACGTAGAGATGGGGGAAGGGATAACATAGAGATGGGGGGAAGGGATAACGTAGAGATGGGGGGGAAGGGATAGCGTAGAGATGGGGGGAAGGGATAATGTAGAGATGGGGGAAGAAGGGATAACGTAGAGATGGGGGAAGGGATAATGTAGAGATGGGCGGAAGGGATAATCTAGAGATGGGGGGGGGGATAACGTAGAGATGGGGGGAAGGGATAATCTAGAGATGGGGAAGGGATAATCTAGAGATGGGGGAAGGGATAACATAGAGATGGGGGAGAGGGATAACGTAGGGGGGAAAAGAATCGCGTAGAGATGGGGAAAGGGGATAGCGTAGAGATGGGGGAAGAAGGGATAACGTAGAGATGGGAAGGATAATGTAGAGATGGGGAAGGGATAATGTAGAGAAGGGGAAGGGATAATGTAGAGATGGGGGAAGGGATAACATAGAGATGGGGGAGAGGATAACGTAGGGGGGAAGGGATAGCGTAGAGATGGGGGAAGGGATAGCGTAGAGATGGGGGAAGAAGGGATAACGTAGAGATGGGGAAGGGATAATGTAGAGATGGGGAAGGGATAATGTAGAGAAGGGAAGGGATAATGTAGAGATGGGAGAAGGGATAACGTAGAGATGGGGGGAAGGGATAACGTAGAGATGGGGGGGAAGGGATAACGTAGAGATGGGGGAAGGGATAACGTAGAGATGGGGGAAGGGATAATGTAGAGATGGGGGGAAGGGGATAACGTAGAGATGGGGGGGAGGGATAACGTAGAGATGGGGGGGAGGGATAGCGTAGAGATGGGGGGAGGGATAGCGTAGAGATGGGGAGGGATAGCGTAGAGATGGGGGAAGGGATAATGTAGAGATGGGGTGAAGGGATAACGTAGAGATGGGGGAAAGGGATAATGTAGAGATGGGGGAAGGGATAGCGTAGAGATGGGGGAAGGGATAGCGTAGAGATGGGGGGAAGGGATAACGTAGAGATGGGGGGGAAGGGATAATGTAGAGATGGGGAAGGGATAGCGTAGAGATGGGGGGAAGTGATAACCTAGAGATGGGGGGGAAGGGATAACCTAGAGATGGGGGAAGGGATAACCTAGAGATGGGGGAAGGGATAACCTAGAGATGGGGGAAGGGATAACGTAGAGATGGGGTAGGGATAATGTAGGGATAACGTAGGGATGGGGGAAGGAATAAAGTAGAGATGGGTATGGATAAATGTAAAGATGGGGTAGGGATAATGTAGGGATAACGTAGAGATGGGGTAGGGATAATGTAAGAACTCTCTCCCTCTCAGACTCTCCATCTCTCTACAAATCTTCAAACGGGTTCTCAAGACCCACTACTACTTCATCATAGCCTTCCAGCTCTCATCCTAACCCACCTCATGCTCTTTCCTCCCTGTCTTCCCCTTCTGTGTCACTCCTGTCTGTCTGCCCCTCCCCTTCTGTGTCACGCCTGTCTGTCAGCCCCTCCCCTTCTGTGTCATGCCTGTCTGTCAGCTCCTCCCCTTCTGTGTCACTCCTGTCTGTCTGCCCCTCCCCTTCTGTGTCATGCATGTCTGTCTGCCCCTCCCCTTCTGTGTCACTCCTGTCTGTCTGCCCCTCCCCTTCTGTGTCACTCCTGTCTATCTGCCCCTCCCCTTCTGTGTCATGCATGTCTGTCAGCTCCTCCCCTTCTGTGTCACTCCTGTCTGTCTGCCCCTCCCCTTCTGTGTCATGCCTGTCTGTCAGCCCCTCCCCTTTTGTGTCACGCCTGTCTGTCTGCCCCTCCCCTTCTGTGTCACCCGTCTGTCTGCCCCTCACCTTCTGTGTCACTCCTGTCTGTCTGCCCCTCCCCTTCTGTGTCATGCCTGTCTGTCAGCCCCTCCCCTTTTGTGTCACGCCTGTCTGTCTGCCCCTCCCCTTCTGTGTCACGCCTGTCTGTCTGCCCCTCCCCTTCTGTCACGCCTGTCTGTCTGCCCCTCCCCTTCTGTGTCACGCCTGTCTGTCCCTCCCCTTCTGTGTCACGCCTGTCTGCCCCTCCCCTTCTGTGTCACGCCTGTCTGTCCCTCCCCTTTAGAATGTAAGCTCTCACGAGCAGGGCCCTCTTCCCTCATGTGCTTCTCCTTTGTCCCCATAAGGGCACCTAACATGTGACTGCTGACTCCCGGCTGCTTGCTGTGAGTGTAATAATGGCTATTGCAGTAATGTATATAAATCGTGTCCTTGTCCTGCACTGTAATGTCCTGTAAGTTACTTGTTCACTTATTAGTTTCTGTACTCTGTAAGGCGCTGCGGAATAAAGGATAATAACAATAATAAAATGAGAATGTATAATGCCTGTACATACCCAGCACTCCCACCCTGTGCACAGCTGCTGCACTTTGCAGAAATGAGAGAAGAATAATCTGTCCTATAAAGAATAATATCCTGCATAAAGCAGATACTTACTGCTCTGAGAAGTCTCTATGCAGCACTGTGTACACTGCACAGAACTGGTAACTAGGGACTCTGCACGGTTGTTAGGGACAGATGGGGGCAGGGCTAGGCAGAGTCACAGCAGACACACCCACTGCCAGGTCCATTATCAGAGTGCAGGGGAGTGACTGACACATTCATGGTGTAACTCACACTATGGCCAGAAGGGGGCGCTGCAGGGTTAATGAAATACCTAAATAAGAAAATGTATCCTGCATGTTATACTGTATATTGCCATCATTGGGGGATATTGAACCTACATTATTTAAATTGTATAAAGTTTATTATTTTTAATGAAGGGCCTGGGTGCACTTCATACAGTGGGCCCGATTCAGACCCACTTGCAGCGAGCTGATGCTTTGCCATCTGCACATGTGTATAAGTCGCAACGCGCATGCGTGAACCAGTCCGTGCGATCACCCCTTGCATGCAGACGCCTCGCTAGAATGAGTGACAGGACGTGCCATTTGTGGGTGGTGACAGGGGTTGGTCGATGGAAACGAGGGTGTAGATGTGGGAATGCAGGTGTGTGTGAGTGTCTTAACGCCGTTTCAGAGGCGTGCAAAATTAAGACGCAGCGTCATAGAACACGTCACATGGCTGAATTACACACAGCAGCACTCGCAGTGCTTGCAGTAGGGTATGGTCAGCCACAAGTGCTGCGTACGGGTCCGATGTTACCGATTGTTACATACACATATGTTACTAAGGGAAAGCGGGCGTCTAAGACAGGCTGGTGGGTGTCTAAATACACACCACGATCGCACGCCTAGACATAGTGGGCGTGCTAATGTCTTGCTAGCGATGGCGGGATTTGCATACTTTGGCAGCTGACGGCTGCGATCGTGCGCATCTAGCGAGCGGGTCTGAATCGCTCCCCGTATCCTGTCTTTTTTCTCACTTTCTGATAGAATATATTTCCCCTTACTGGCTACAATAGTAGATGCCCTTCTTTGGGACCTTCTGCAGCTCACCTGAGAGGGTTCACAGGATCGCTAGATCCCTTTCCGGCAGGGCTGCCCTACTGCAGGTGATAGCTACTGCCAGATGAAGATGGTGTTAGCCCACACAGGAAAAATCTACAAATGGATAGAAGACTATGGGGACAGCTGCTGGGGGGCTGCCAGACGGAAAGCAGGAGATATGTTCGATATCTCCTGGTTTCCTATGTGGTACATTTAAGGTATACGTATCTCTGCCCTGCTCACCCTGGCTGGGATCCGGAGGCTGGACTCCTGGGAAAACTGCTCACCCTGGCCGGGATCCGGAGGCTGGACTCCTGGGAAGACTGCTCACCCTGGCCGGGATCCGGAGGCTGGACTCCTGGGAAGACTGCTCACCCTGGCCGGGATCCGGAGGCTGGACTCCTGGGAAGACTGCTCACCCTGGCCGGGATCCGGAGGCTGGACTCCTGAGAAGACTGCTCACCCTGGCCGGGATCCGGAGGCTGGACTCCTGGGAAGACTGCTCACCCTGGCTGGGATCCGGAGGCCGGACTCCTGGGAAGACTGCTCACCCTAGCCGGGATCCGGAGGCTGGACTCATGGGAAGACTGCCCACCCTGGCTGGGATTTGGAGGACGGAGTATTATCAGGACTCCTCTCACTGGCAGGGTATGACACATGCAGCACCCACAGCTGGTTGTCCCCCTGTAAGTTTCCTGAAAGAGATTTTCTAATTGTGGGAGATGGAAGGAGAGGTTCTAATGATGGAATGGGTATGTAATGCTGGCTGTCGGGGTGCCTCCTGTCAGAATACCAACAGCGGCATCTCGATGGATGGTACCCCGAAACGGGTCAGGTAAGTATACTTCCCGTTCCACCCCAAAAGCCTCCCATTTTGTAGCCTCCCCCCAGTAGTGCCTAACCTTCCCCCCCCAAAACTTAACACTGATATGCTCCATAAACATAACCCCCCTCCCATAGCTGCCACTAACTTTAAGGGCGCCCCAGACTTGCCTAGTTTGGGCTGGTGTCCTTCGGCATTCCAGTGTCGGGATTAAGATAGATGTCGGTATTTCGACGCCCATCTTAAGTACCTTGTTGGGATTTCCTTGTCGGTATTGAGACTGGCGGCATCGCGGCCGCCGGTCTCATAACTACATCCCATAATAACAAGCAGGCTGTTTGCCGTATTACTGGATAATTGAACAATGCAGGAACCGACACTTAAATTCACAGATGAAATTGAATGATGTAAATTGCCTCCCGATGTGTATGTGAGGTCAGCCAGCTTCATGATAAGCCTGACGATACATATACAGGTCATACATCTATAGAATTCCTTTATTACACCCTTAATGCATATAATAATAATATCCAAAAGTCTAGAACTAGACTGTCCGATTTTTGGAAATTACTGCAGAAACCCCTGATACAGTGACAGAAGAGCTAACACTCCATGCTAATTATGTGGTCACATGAAGGGGCTGATTCTAAATTGAACCTGGCTGTGTCCATTGGTGGTCACCTGTCTGGCATTGTATGCAAACGTCGCTACAAAGCCCTTCCCTGGTGTACGTTCCTGTGCATGAGTGTCTGTGTGCATGAGTGTCTGTGCGCATGAGTGTCTGTGTGTAGTAACAGCGCACACAGGTAGCTTTGCAATTACCTCCTTGCTTTTATGCAAATGCAGCAAGGAGGTGTATGAGACCCCCTGTACAAGACCCTCTGCTGCACTTGCGATCCCAACACTGCGTCAGAGGTCGCAGTGCTGGGATCACCTTCGCTACCATTGGTGGTCGATAGTCACCATGGTGGACAGCGCCCCTCGGACAGCCAGCTCAGTAAGCCTCCACTTACTCAGTCTGGCCGGCTTGCGAGCCCAGGACACTGCGCCGGCTGACATAGTTCCTGGGCTTGCCACTCCCGGAAAACGGGGCAGACATTAACCATTTCCAGGAATGCTGGCTGACCCCGCCCCTTAAATGCTTCTGCCTGTCAATCAGGCATAGAAGGGTCTATGTGTGACTACACAGAAGCCATTCTGCAGACTCGCACTATGGGTCCTGTGCACGCTTAGATTCCCGATAATCGTGAATCTGCAATCAGCAGTGCACTTATGTGTAATGCGGAGTCAGGCCCTGTGTACGCAAACTCTCCCATATCACCATCTCCGCGTGTCCACTAGGACGCGCCCAGGAACATTTCCGGGACTGTGTTCCCCGTGTGCCTCTGTGCGCTCGCTATCTGGATGCATGCGCAGAATTAAATTAATTGCTCCACTGTGTCCATCATCTCTGCAACATCTGACGCAATATCAGGCCCCAAGTCTGTATGAGCACAAAATGGCAGGGGCTGGTTATCCGCCAGTTATGGTTTGTCTATCGGGATTAAAGAGCCCGTGACCTGTTTGCATGTATTCTTTTGTTAAATAGTCATTGAGGCAAAACGCGTCAGGGGTTTGTTTTATTACTTTGTGGTTATTGTATCCCTGACAGACCTGTGAAAGTGGTGGCTCCACCTTGGGAATACTGTAAGTGCTATCTGAGGATGCCGCCTTCACTCTTTCATGTACAGCAGGGGTGGGGAACCTTTTTCTGCCGAGGGCCATTTTGAGATATAGAACATTATTTGTGGGCCCGTCCGTGTGACGTCACATGGGGGCGGGGCCACAATCGCCGGTGATTACAGCAATGTCCGGTGCATACGGAGGATTCTCCGGGGAGCTGTAAGGGCAGCGGTGTCACCGTATGAAGCACAGGCGGCACGGCTGCATAGATTCTGACTACAATGTGCCATTCTAGGCACCCTGCTATCCAAATGAGGCTAGCAGAAAAAAGCTCAGAGGGCCAGACCAAATGATACCGAGGGCCTTATATGGCCCCCGGGCAGGAGGTTCCCCATACCTGCAACATGTAGGCTGGAAGCCAGACCGTGTGGATTTTATGACCAATGACAGAACCAAACTAATATCTCCCGTGACTGAAAGTTCGGACAAAACCACACACACACACACACACACACACGAGATATGGTAAGAACTTGCCTTTGTTATCTCTGTTTCTACGAGGTCCACAGGGTTGACCTTGGGGTATAGCTGGATCTGGATCCATGGGCACCACACAGTTAAAGCTTTTGCTGCTCCAAGGATGCACTTGGGTCCATCCTCCTCTATACCCGCCCCTGAACCACAGGCACCTCAGTTGGTAAGCAGCCAAGGCCGGAGGAGGAGACTAAACAGAGAGAAGGAAGACTGGAACACACAAGAACCATACTCACAGAAAAGGGAGACGGAAAACCGGTGACCAGCCACACAGCCCATTTGAAGCCAGGTGCGTCAGGGTGGGCGCCATGTGGACCCTATGGATCTCGTAGAAAGAGTTTACAAAAGTTCTTACCATATCTCTTGTTTTCTACTTCAGGTTCCATAGGGGGTCCACAGGGTTGACCTTGGGGATGTCCCAAAGCAGTTCAAGTAAGGGCGGGGACGCTCTGCGTTGAAAGGAGAATCCGGCGCCCGAAGGATACATCCTGAGAGGCGAAGGTGTCAAACGCATAGAACCTTAGAAAAGTCTGTATGGAAGACCAGGTGGCCGCCTTACACAGCTGAACAGCGGAGGCGCCACGGCCAGCAGCCCACAAGGGACCCACAGACCGAGTGGCATGAGCCTTAACAGAGGCCAGAACAGGTAAACCCTCCTGTGAATAAGCCTCACAAATAACCAAACGGGCCAAAGTTTGCTTGTTGGCAGGCCAACCCCTCTTGTGAAAACCAAAGACGACAAACAAAGAATCAGACTTCCGAATGGAACTAGTCTGGTCCACATAAACTTTGAGAGCACGTACAACATCGAAGAAAGCCTCACCAGCCGAAAGATCAGGTGACTGAAATTCCAGCACATCTATTTCCTGATTAATTTGGAACTTAGAGAACACCTTAGGAAGAAAACCCGGACGGGTGCGAAGCACTGCCCTGTCCTGGTGAATAATCAGAAAAGGAGAACGGCAAGAAAGCGCGCCTAATTTTGACACTCTTCTGGCCGAAGCAATCGCCAGGAGAAAACAGTCTTAACTGTCAACCACTTGAGTTCCACTGACTCAAGAGATTTAAATGGTGCACCACTGCCAAATCCCAAGGAGCCATTGGGGGAACAAAGGGAGGCTGAATCTTGAGAACACCCTCGAAAAAGGTGCGGACATCAGGCAGAGTAGTGATCCTACACTGGAACCACACAGACACGTGAACCTTCAAAGAAGCTAGGCGTAAGCCTAGGTCCAACCCAGACTGAAGGAACGCCCAAATCCTAGAAACACGAAACGCTTGAGGATTGTAGTTTCTGGACGCACACCATTGAAAATAAGTATGCCACACTCTGTGGTAAATCCTTGCGGAAGCAAGCTTGCGCCCCTATAGCATTGTGCTGATAACGGAGCTGGAAAAACCCCGGGACCTTAAGAATTTCCGAAGGACCAGAGGCAGCAGGGATATCGGAGGGAATAGATACGCCAGCTGAAATGTCCATTTCACTGACAGCGCGTTCACCAGGCTTGCGCCGGCATCTCTTGTCCTGGACCGGTACACAGGCAGCTTGCGATTGTGATGGGAGGCCATGAGGTCCACCTCCGGTCGTCCCCACCTGTCCATGAGTAGTTGAAATACCTCTGGGTGAAGGGACCATTTCCCGGGATGCACGTCGTGACGGCTGAGGAAGTCCGCTTCCCAAATGAGAACTCCTGGAATGAAGACTGCCAAGATGGCCGGAAGGTGGCACTCCACCCAAGACAGGATGTGTGACATCTCCGACATTACTGCTCGACTGCGAGTCCCCCCTTGACGGTTGATGTACACCACCGTGGTGGCGTTGTCAGACTGAACTTGCACTGCCCTTCCTTGAAGAGTGTGACCGGACAACTGGAAGGCTCTGTACACGGCCCGAAGTTCCAGAATATTGATGGGAAGAACAGTTTCTTCTGCAGTCCAACGGCCCTGAAGTGAAAGTGGGGCCGACACTGCCTCCAACCCCGGAGGCTGGCATCTGTCGTGAGCAGAACCCAACCCGGGATCCAAAAGGGGCGACCTTTGGTGAGATGAGATGTCTGAAGCCAGCAACAGGCGCACCTCCGGAGACAACACCAGCATCTGAGTCCTGATCCGGTGTAGTAACCCGTTCCATTTGTATAGAATCAGCCCCTGAGGGGGCCGGGAATGAAACTGGGCATAGTCCACCATGTCGAATGTCGACACCATGGACCCCAGAACTCTAATTGCCGAGTGAACCGACACCTGGGAACTCATCAGACAACTGCTCACTCGTAGTTGTAGGGAGTCCACAAGGGCTCCCAAATGAACCATCCTCTGTGACGGAATGAGGGAGGACTTCTTCCAGTTAATCAGCCACCCGTGTGCTTGTAGACAAGCAATCGTCAGGTGCAGATGGTGCAAAAGTACCTCCGAAGAGCCTTGCAGCAATAGGAGGTCGTCCAGATATGGCAGAAGCCGTATACCCTGGCTGCGCAGATGGGCATCCATGACAGCCATAATTTTGGTGAACACCCTTGGAGCTGTGGAAAGGCCAAAGGGCAGAGCCTGAAACTGGAAGTGAAGCTGACATATAGCAAGCCTCAGATACGGCAGGTGTGAAGGTGCTATAGGAACATGGAGGTAGGCGTCCTGGATGTCCAGGGAGATCATATACATCCCCCAGTTCCATAGCCAGAATGATGGAACGCAAAGTTTCCATCCTGAAAGTGGGCACTCTGAGGAACTTGTTCAATGATTTCACGTTGAGAATAGGTCGATGAGGCCCATTGGGTTTCGGAACCAGAAATAGAGAAGAGTAGTAACCCGTCTCGCGTTGAGAAAGCGGAACGGGAACAACCACTCCTGCTTTCAGCAAGGACTCTATAGATTCCTGATTCTGCAAGGCCTTGTTCTTGTCCTGAGAAAGACTTGTGCTGAAGAACTGTTGGGGTGGGGGGACTGTGACGGAAGGACAGGGTGTACCCCTGAGAGACCACTTCTCATACTCAAGTATCTGTGGTGGTATTGCACCAGCCCTGGGCAAATTGAAGAAGTTGGCCTCCCACTCTGGGATCCCCCAGGGAGAGGCCCGTCCCATCAGGCTGAAGGCTTATCTTCTGGCTTGGAAGCAGGGCATCTAGTGCTCCAGGCCTGCTTCTTTGGTTTAGGGGCAGCCTTGGTTGACAACTGCCTCGGGAAGGACTGACCCTTGGACCCTGAGTCTGAAAGGCCGAGGTCCTAGCCTTAGAAGGCGCAGCTGCTGATGGCAGAAATGCCGACTTAGACTTTGCTAAGGTATCAACAATTTTCTCCAGGTCAGGACCGAACAAAATCTCCCCATTAAAGGGTAAGGCCTCCAGGCCCTTCTTGGAATCTGCATCCACTCTCCAAGAATGAAGCCACAAAGACCGGTGAGCAGACACTGCTGCTGCAGAAACACTAGAAGTCAGAAGACTGGCATCCAAAGATGCTTCTCCAATATAGGAAGTGGCATCCCTCATCTGTCCCACTAAAGCTCTCTGAACCTCCGGAGCTTCCTCAGGAAAAGTATCTTCCAGTACATTGGCCCAGCTCTCAATGGCTTTAGCCACCCAAGGGATGGCCATGGACGGATGGGCCACCGCCCGAGAGAGAATAAATGGATTTCAAACAAGTCTCCACTTTCCTGTCCGTGGGTCCTTTAGGGATGAAATGGAAGGCATAGGCAAGTTGGCACTTTTAATCAAGCGAGTAACGTGAGAATCCACCGCAGGCGGGGTTTCCCACATTTTGCAATTACTGGCAGGAAACGGATAAGTAAATGCTAAACGTTTCTGCGGCTGGAACCTCTTACTAGGTGACTGCCAGGCCTCCGCCATATGATCAGTGAGGAAAAACTGCCAAAGCCACTTTTGCCTGCTTAAAATTTGGATACTTGGACTTAAGGTCCGGTGCATCATCCTTTAGATCAAAAATGGACAGCTGGGCAGACTGGGATGACATAACCGTGCGTTTTGACGCCTTGTGAGGCTTCTCACTACACAACAGTTTGAAAGGCAGAAGATGAGGCTGCCAAACTCTGGACTGAACTGGAGAACACATCCACCCAAGGTGGTTGACCAGCCTGCGAGAGACCCTGGAAGGGAATGACAGACTGCTGCGTCACTGGAGGAGACTGAATATACATAGGGAACCCCGTGTATGGATGAACAGTCTGAGGCCCAGGGGAATCCTGCAATAATTGCGGTATACCCGGAGAAGGGGGGGATGGCTGGTTGGGGTAACCCGTATGGGGGAGAGCGATGGAAGTCAGCACCTGAGAAAACAGGAGGATCCTGTCCCGAAGTTGGGGGGTTAGAGGGGCCAGGTAACTGACGGCACCTCACACACAGCCCATCCTGTGATCCTCCCATAGTCCCCCCTGCAGTGCAGGGTCTCCAGGAGAGCAGAGTGGGAGGCGCAGAGCGCTCAACTTCCTCATCACACATGATTATATATATATACCCAAATATATATAGCAACACAACAGGGAAGCTCAGTGTATACCCCTGGCGCGCCCACAAGTATGCAGCACACAAGCCCACAAATATGGCACCGTGTAGCACACAACGACCTCACAAATACATGAATTTATATAAGTGAGATCAGAGAAAAGCCCCTCCCGCACACACCTGCCAGGGCTGTAGGAGAAGGAAAGGGATAGTCATAGACTGACAGTAAGGAGATACAAGTCACAGACAGGCAGCACTAGTAAAAGTCACATACAGAGCAGAAAGTAATAGTCACTGTACTTTGTCACTACAATCACCCTGCCCAGAGTCAGTGTCTGGGAGGGCTATAGTGCTGTGTACACTGACTACCAGGGGAGAGGTACACAGGGGGGACCGACCACACACTGCCTGCAAGATCTGCGCTGCCACCGGAGAGAAGATGGCCGCCAGAGACCTCAGAGGAGTCGTCACAGGAGGAAGCAGCTCAGCGTCGCCAGACCTAAGCTGAAAGGCGCTAAACAGGGAAGGCTGCCTCCCCCGGCTAGCGATTAACCCCAGGGATGCTGGCTCCTGCTGCCGCATAATACCCTGGTGGTCTAGTGGTCCCGCGGGCTATGCCTCCGGAGAGGAGGAGCCCGCCACCACTGCTAGTGCCTGCGGTCCATCCCCAGGGACCGTAGGCATGCGACTGCATAGACCCGCGGCTTACCTTATCCCCGGTGCTCCAGCAGCAGTCGTGGGAGAGCCCAGAGCCCGTGCTAGTACAGATTCTAGGGTCCCGCCGCGATCCCCAGATGTGTACTGGTGTTGCGGCGCCAGCGGGTTGTAGGAGCGGCAGCTTGGACATCCAATGGACAGCCTGATGCTGCCGCTCTGAAGAGTCAATACATTGTTTGTTTGTTTTTAAAACTCTAAAAAGAAGCTTAGGGGCTGCTAAGCAGCCCCCCTGCGCAAGGTGACCCGACTCCGGCCAGGCACCAGCTAAAACTAAGGTGCCTGTGGTGGGGTATAAAGAAGGATGGACCCAGTGCATCCTGGTAGCAGCAAAAGCTTTAACTGCGTGGTGCCCGTGGATCCGGATCCAGCTATACCCAAGGTCAACCCTGTGGACGCCTTATGAAACCTGAAGTAGAATATATATATAACACATACATACACCAGTGGTTCTCAGACTCGCTCCTCAGGACCCTACACAGTTCACATTTCCCAGGTCACCCAGCAGGTGCACAGGTCTAATCATTGCTCACTGACCCATTTCCCAGCAGGAGCACAGGTGTAATCATTACTCACTGACACATTTCCCAGGTCACCCAGCAGGAGCACAGGTGTAATCATTACTCACTGACACATTTCCCAGGTCACCCAGCAGGAGCACAGGTGTAATCATTACTCACTGACACATTTCCCAGGTCACCCAGCAGGAGCACAGGTGTAATCATTACTCAGTGACACATTTCCCAGGTCACCCAGCAGGAGCCCAGGTGTATTCATTACTCACTGACACATTTCCCATGTCACCCAGCAGGAGCACAGGTGTAATCATTACTCACTGACACATTTCCCAGCAGGAGCACAGGTGTAATCATTACTCACTGACACATTTCCCAGGTCACCCAGCAGGAGCACAGGTGTAATCATTACTCACTGACACATTTCCCAGGTCACCCAGCAGGAGCACAGGTGTAATCATTACTCAGTGACACATTTCCCAGGTCACCCAGCAGGAGCCCAGGTGTATTCATTACTCACTGACACATTTCCCATGTCACCCAGCAGGAGCACAGGTGTAATCATTACTCACTGACACATTTCCCAGCAGGAGCACAGGTGTAATCATTACTCACTGACACATTTCCCAGGTCACCCAGCAGGAGCACAGGTGTAATCATTACTCACTGACACATTTCCCAGGTCACCCAGTAGGAGCACAGGTGTAATCATTACTCACTGACACATTTCCCAGGTCACCCAGCAGGAGCACAGGTGTACTCATTACTCACTGACACATTTCCCAGGTCACCCAGCAGGAGCACAGGTGTAATCATTACTTACTGACACATTTCCCAGGTCACCTAGCAGGAGCACAGGTGTAATCATTACTCACTGACACATTTCCCAGGTCACCCAGCAGGAGCACAGGTGTACTCATTACTCACTGACACATTTCCCAGGTCACCCAGCAGGAGCACAGGTGTAATCATTACTTACTGACACATTTCCCAGGTCACCTAGCAGGAGCACAGGTGTAATCATTACTCACTGACACATTTCCCAGGTCACCCAGCAGGAGCACAGGTGTAATCATTACTCACTGACACATTTCCCAGGTCACCCAGCAGGAGCACAGGTGTTATCATTACTCACTGACACATTTCCCAGGTCACCCAGCAGGTGCACAGGTGTACTCATTACTCAGTGACATTTCCCAGGTCACCCAGCAGGTGCACAGGTGTAATCATTACTCACTGACACATTTCCCAGGTCACCCAGCAGGTGTACAGGTGTAATCATTACTCACTAACACATTTCCCAGGTCACCCAGCAGGTGCACAGGTGTAATCATTACTCACTGACACATTTCCCAGGTCACCCAGCAGGTGTACAGGTGTAATCATTACTCACTGACACATTTCCCAGGTCACCCAGCAGGTGTACAGGTGTACTCATTACTCAGTGACACATTTCCCAGGTCACCCAGCAGGTGCACAGGTGTAATCATTACTCACTGACACATTTCCCAGGTCACCCAGCAGGTGCACAGGTGTAATCATTACTCACTGACACATTTTAAAAGATCCACAGGTGGAGCTAATTATTTCACTTGTGATTCTGTGAGGAGACCTGGAAAACATGCACTGTTTTTGGTCCTGGGGGCATAGTTTGAGAACCTGTGATCTACAAAATAATAAAAAAGTGATTATCAAACCTCAGTCCTCAGAACCCCACACAGTTCAAGTTTTCCAGGTCACCCAGCAGGTGTATTCATTAGTCACTGACATTTTAAAATATCCACAGGTGGAGCTAATGATTTCACTTGTGACTGTGAGGAGACCTGGAAAACATGCACTGTTTGGAAACCTATGCAATAACTGAACAATTGCTATATATTGGATATATTTATCATAGTACTTTGACTTTAGTATATAACAATAAAATGTAATTTTGTATGTGATTGTGCCTGGTGATAACTTCTGCCGTGTCTAAAATAGGTTTCTATCAATTCTGTTTATTTGGATGTTTTCTCTATAGCTCAGATACATTTATTTTATTATTATTGTTGTACATTTCATAGGAACTTTTTTGCATGGTAACTTTGTATGTAATTTTTTTATTGTTTTACTAAATTGTATCTTCTCATATTAACCCCTTCACTACTAAGAATGGGTGGGACTCATCCAAAGCACTGCAGGGGTTCAAATGGGTAAAAGATAACTAAAAGTACTCTCTTAATAGTTGATGGCACTGGGAGTCGGGAGAGGGTGGGGCTTTGTCCCTTTTGCGCTGAGAGAGGAAGGGTGATGACATCATTAAGCTCCGCCCCATACAGGAAATACCCTAAAGAAATGGCTGAGAAGCAGGAAGTGGGGGAGAGTACAATAGGAGTGATATAGACCATCCTCTCTGGCACCCACCTTACACATGGTGATCCTGGGGACGTGAGAACCAGAAGACACCACAGCTGTGCCCGCAGTAGGGACTAACTCTTGTGATCACCCTGCACACGTCCCTCAGCCTGGGGAGACCCCCTCTCATACACTAATTATTTTCCGGTGATCACCAGACACCGCCCCGTGCTACAGAGAGCGCTAGCAGACCCAGAGATGGGCACTGCTAGTGCCCAGATCCACCCATCGTGGTATAAAGATACAGGGAACCCTGACATGATTCCAACACTCTATGCATCTTATACACAGACAGAATGCACTCTCATTATCAAGGGCAGGTCCTATTGTGAATCCCCAGGCAGAGAACCCAGCGTGGTATAAAGATACAGAGAACCCTGACATGATTCCAACACTCTATGCATCTTATACACAGACAGAATGCACTCTCATCCTCAAGGTCACGTCCTATTGTGAATCCCCAGGCAGAGAACCCAGCGAGCTGCTGTACTGGAAAGAGGAATTAGTGCCCAGGCCAGAACCACAAGGTAGCTCTAGGTGGTGGTAAATTAAAGTAGCTATATGGTATGAACTTACCCTTGTTATCTCTTTTTCTACGAGGTCCATAAGGTCCACAGGAAACCTTGGAAGATAGGTGATGTCGAAGACATCCGGCAGCATGCAGTTAATTTTTTTCTCCCAGGAAGCAACGGGGTCTACCCCTATACCTCGCCCCCGGGCCGGAGGCTCCTCAGTTACGTAGCAAGCCAAAGGCCGGAGGAGGATAAGAGAGAGAAGAAAGTCAAGAACACACTAGAATCACATTCTCACACCAAAAGGAGATGGAAAACCGGTGACCAGAGCGAGGCCAATCTGAAGCACAGGTGCGTGGACCCTATGGACCCCATAGAAAGAGATAAGTGTAAGTTCTTATCTCTCTACTTTTCTACTTCAGGGTCCATAGAAGGTCCACACGAAACCTTGGGTAATCCCAAAGCAGTACTCTCAAGGGCGGGGACGCTCCTGTGCAGAAAGGAGAATCCGCCGCCCGAAGGAAGCATCCTGAGTGGCAAAGGTATCAAAGGCATAATACCTCAACAAGGTCTGGATAGAAGACCACGTGGCCACCTTACAAAGCTGTACAGCCGAGGCACCACGATTAACTGCCCACGAAGGGCCTACAGACCAAGTAGAATGAGCAGTAACAGAGGGCGGGACTGGAAGGCCCTCATGAATGTAAGCCTCAGAGACAGTCATGCTAAGCCATCTAGCCAAAGTTTATTAGCTGTCCAACCGCTCTTGTGGAAACCATAAAGAAAAAAGTCAGATTTCCGAAGAGAACTGGTACGATCCACATAAATCCTGAGGGCACGTACCACAACCAATTAGGCTTCCCCTGCCAGAGAGGTCTGAGGAATTAAAGGCCGGCACAATCATTTCTTCATTAATGTGGAAAATAGAGACCACCTTAGTAAGGAACCCAGGGCGAGTTCGAAGCACTGTCCTGTCCCTATGGAAAACTAGGTATGGGGGACGACGAGAGAGCCCCTAAATCAGAAACTCTTCTGGCAGAAGCAATGGCCAGAAGAAAAAGGCGGAGACCAAGGTCTAAACCCACTTGCAGGAAAGCCAACACTCTAGGTATCCTAAACACTGAGGAGTCGTAATCTTTGGGACAACACCATTCAAAGTAGGTATGCCACACCCTGTGGTAAATCCTGACAGAGGCAGGTTTCCATGTTCTGAGCATGGTGTTAACCACAGAACCGGAAAAACCTTTGGACCTTAAGAGGGATGTCTCAAGAGCCACGCCGTCAAAGACAGACGACCCAGATCTGGGTAGAGGCAAGGAGCCCGAGACAACAGGTCCGGACGTTGAGGCAACAGCCATGGAGTGTCGATGAAGAGACTCCGAAGATCTGAGTACCATGGACGTTGGGGCCATGTTGGGAGTCACCAGCAGGACCATGCCTCCCTCGTTTGAACTTCCTAAAATCTCCCTCCTTCCTCAAGTAATTCGGAACAGGCACAGAAACTTGAAAGTCTACTTGACTGACAGAGTCCACCAAGAGAGCACTGGCGTCTCTTGTCCTGGACCCGTACTGAAGTAGCTTGTGATCTAGTCAAGAGGCCATGAGATCCATATCTGGAAGGCCCCACCTTTCCACTAAGAGTTGAAACACTTCTTGGTGAAGAGACCATTCTCCGTTGTGACGGCTGAGGAAGTCCGCTTCCCAATTCAGCACTCCTGGTATGAACACGCCCATATGGCTGGTAGATGGCCTTCCGCCCATGTCAGAATGCGTGACACCTCTGTCATTGCTGACTGACTTAGAGTTCCTCCTTGACGGTTTAGATAACACACTGTCGTGGCATTGTCCGACTGTACTTGCACGGGTTTTCCATGAAGCAACAGCCTGGCTTGCTGCAGAGCCCTGAAGACTGCCCGCAGTTCCAATATATTGATTAGAAGCGCAGATTCCTCTGCGGTCCACCTTCCCTGAAAGATGTGTGGGCCAGTCACTGCGCCCCAGCCCCGAAGACTGGCATCCGTCGTCAGAAGGACCCAGTCTGAGGTAAAGAAGGAATGCCCCTTGGCGAGGTGTGCCGTCTGTAGCCACCAGGTCAGCGACAGGCGTACCTCCGGAGAGAGCACCATCATTTGAGTCCGGGTATGATGGGGGAATCCATCCCACTTGGAGAGGATCAATAGCTGCAGAGGCCGGGAATGAAACTGGGCATACTCCACCATGTCGAATGTCGACACCATGGATCCCAGAAACTGCACTGCTGAGTGGACTGACACTCTGCGATTGTGAAGGCATCTGTGTACACGCGTCTGCACAGTGGAGATCATTTCTGCCGTCAAAAAAATCATTTGCTGTTGTGAATCCAACAGGGCTCCCAAATGGAGCATCCTTTGAGACAGAATCAGTGAGGACTTTTTCCAATTTATCAACCACCCGTGTACCTGGAGCACAAATATCGATAGCTGCAGGTGGTGGTAAAGTACTTCTGAGGACCCTGCTAGTAGCAAGAGGTCATCCAGGTATGGTAACAGAGAGATCCTCTGCAGCCGCAGATGGGCTGCCATTACAAACATGACCTTTGTAAACACCCGAGGTGCAGTTGCAAGGCCAAACGGCAGAGCCTAAAACTGGAAATGTTTTTGTGACACCAGGAACCTGAGAAAACATTGGTAAGCTGAAACAATAGGAATATGCAGGTATACATCCTGAATATCCAGGGATACCATAACATCCCCAGGTTCCATAGCCAGTATAACAGAGCATAGGGTCTCCATTCTGAACCTGGGTACCCTGAGGAATTAGTTCAGGGACCTGAGATTGAGAATAGGACGGTAAGAACAGTTTGGCTTCTGGACTAGAAAAAGGCTGGAATAATACCCAGCTTCCCTTTGGGACAACGGGACCGGTACAATGACTCCTGCCTATAGTATGGATTGTACCACCTCTTGAATAGCCACAGCCTTGTTCACATTTTTCGGAAGCTCTGTGCAAAAGAATTGATTGGGAGGCCTTCTGCAAAAGGAGAGGGCATACCCCAGAGAGACCACTTCCCTCCAGTACTGGGCAAACTGAAGTCGGCCTCCCACCCTGTGGTCCCCCAGGAGCAGGCCCGACCCATCAAGCCTGGGGTGTCCCTCTGAATTTAAGAGCGGCCTCCTGGCCGCTCGCATAGCTGTGGGTGACCACACACAGCTATAGCGAGCGGCCAAAATGATGACCACGATGGTCAAGACCATCGCGACCATCGGGCTTGCGACGAGACCCTTGCTGTAGGTTCTCGTCTGCCGCAAGCCCAGGAGTGCTTTTGGCTCTATCAGAGCCAAAAGCACTCCCACTGACATTACTTGTCATGTCAGTGGGGCCGGCCCCAGACGATAGGCGTTCCCATGGGAACGCCTCCGTCTGGCCAGCCACGCCCCCGGGATGCCCACCAAAGGGGGCGTGCTGTCACTCACCATTGACAGCACGCCCCCTTTGGTGCGAGACCCATAGCAATGGTTTGGCCGTCGTTATTCGGGTCTTGCGCATGCGCACGACGGAGCCTGCTCCGTCGTGCGCATGCGCACTTGGCCAACATCGACCAGCTTGCGAGTGCTCAGCGCTCGCGAGTGGGTCTGAATCAGGCCCTGCGTTCTAGCCTTACCTGGGGCCAGATAGGTTCGAAAGGACGGAGTCCGAACCCCCGAAGAAACTGGAGCAGAAGGCAATCTTATCCAAATCAGGGCCAAACATGACTTTACAGTCATAAGGCAAACATTCCAACCCCTTCTTGGATTCTGCATCAGCTCTCCAAGAACGGAGCCACAGAGAACGGCGAGCAGCAATGGCCGCTGAGGAAACCCTGGCATTTAGTAGGCCATTATCCAAAGCTGCCTTGTTTATATAGGTAGCAGAATCTCTGAGATTTCCCACCAGATTCAGCTTTTCCCTGGTAGCATTAGAGGCTAAGGATGTTTCAAGGCAATTAGCCAAACATTCCATGGCCCGAGCCAGCCAGCAAATGGCCATAGCTGGTCTGCACTCAGCCCCCAAAAGGGAATAAACAGATATAAGGCAGACCTCTACCTTCCTATCCGTAACATCCTTCAGGGACAACATGGAAGGCATAGGAAGCGTGTGACATGGGAATCCACCACCGGTGTTGTCTCCTATTTGGAAAAATAATTCTCAGCAAAAGGGTAAGCAGAGACTAGACGCTTCTGCAGTTGATAACACTTTCCAGGCGTTTTCCAAGCTACCTCCAAGTGATTCACCAATTGGTCAGACAATGGGAATGTGGCCTCAGTTACCTTTGCTTCCATGAAATTAGCATGCGCAGGAGGCTCATCCTCCTCATTGATCAGGGCTGCTCTTACGGCTTGTATTAGCCCTGGAACATATATATCAGACTTTACCTCCCGCCTCTAGAGGAGGTAGCTCAGAGTCAGACTCATCCAGAAGCAGTCCATCATCAGATGATACATCATCATCATCATCATCATCATCCCATACAGTAGATTGTGACGTTACAAGACTCTTTTAGCTGGTCTGCTGATAGCTGCGTTCTGCTGGCGTATCTCAGTTGCACCCTGCAATATAGCAGGAACTGTATTAACCCACCGAGAGGGCAAAGCCTGTGAAGGTGTAGGAGGTTGCAGGTTTTGCGCACCACACACGCGCTTATGACCCAGAATAGGTACAGGGATAGCAACAAAAGAATATACTTTTTAGCAAAGAAAACAGACAGAGGGCTTGATTCAGAGCCGGACGCTCTGAACAAGCGCCTGCTCTGAATCAGGGCGTCTTTTTTTTTTTTTTTAATAGTGCGGCCTCTTAGACGCTCGCATAGCTGTGGGTTACCACCCACAGCTTATGCGAGCGTCCATGATGATGGTCGCGATGGTCAAGACCATCGGGCTTGCGACGAGACCCTGCGGTAGGGTTTCGTTGCCGCAAGCAAAGGAGTGCTTTTGGCTCTATCAGACACTAGTGATGTCAGTGGGGCCGGACCCAGACGGTAGGCGTTCCCATGGGAATGCCTCCGTCTGGCCAGCCACACCCCCGGCATGCCCACCAAAGGGGGCGTGCTGTCACTCACCCTTGACAGCACGCCCCCCTTTGGTGCGAGACCCATTGCAACGGCTTGGCCGTCGTTATTCGGGTCTCGCGCATGGCACAACGGAGCCACCTCCATCGTGCGCATGCGCACTTGGGCACCATCGACCAGCTTGTGAGCGCTCAGCGCTCGCAAGCGGGTCTGAATCAGGCCCAGAGCTAGCATACAGTCACAAACAAATGCAGAAAACGATAATACCTGCACTTAATGGCACTTCCTTAAATCAACTACAGAGACTTAGCGTCTAGTAGGACAAAAGTGCTACATACACTGACCACCAATTAGAGGAGAGGTCTGTAGGGGGACCCGTACTCCGCACCGCCTGTGGAGATCAGCGACACACAGCCAGGAGAATGACCGGCGAAGAACTCATGGGGAGACGGAGCCGGAAACAGGAAGCTTTCACAGATCAAGCCAGACCGCAGCGCAAAGGCGTGTCCACCAGCTGGGAGGAGCCAGCTGTCAAACAGGGAAGGCTGCCTCCCCTGGCCAGCATGTAACCCCTGGGACGCTGGAGTCTTCCGCAGAACTCCAGTCCTAGGTGCCTTAGTGTGGACGCAGGACTCAGTGCCTGGCGACACTTGCTGTCATCCCCAGGGTGTCCCCCAACCCTGGAGGAAAAAGACTGCATCTCGGCACGCACCACCGCGTCGCTTACCTGCACCCCGTAGCAGCCAGCCACAGTCTAGGAATCCTCCGGGGTCCCTGCTAGCCAAGACCCCTGTGGCCCGACGAGAAGCATGGATCAGTACCGGCGTCTCAGCACCAGCGGGTGATGATGCAGGCATGCGAACTTCCACTGGACTGTTCACGCTGACCGCACTTACAAAAACTTGACATTTTCAGGGCTGTTCATAACAGCCCCACTGCAATACAGTGACCCGACTCCGGCCGGGGACCAAACGAAACTGCGGAGCCTCCGGCCAAGGGGCGGGGTATAGAGGGAGGGCCCGTTGCATCCTGGAAGAAAAAAACTAATTTAATTGCACGGTGCCCGGATGTCTACGTCATCACCTATACCCCAAGGTTTCCTGTGGATTTCTACGGACCCTGAAGAGTAAAAAAAAAAAAAAACCACTGGCTTTTTTTTTTTTTATTAACTTTTTGGTAGACTCGGTAAAACATTTTTTCGGGTAAGTGGTTTTTGCCAGGTGAGAAGAAATAAGCTGATAATTTTTTTGCTGGAAATGTGAAGGCGTAAGAAAAACCAAACATAAATCAGGTATAAATTGTGTGGGTGCCACAGAATTATTTATAGTGATGTGTAGAATATGAGCAGCCAATGTAATGTAATTAAATACATTATATTTCTGTGTCCTCATGAGTTGATGTTCCGGAAACTGGCGTGGCACTGCTTTAGTACTAAGCTGACCCAGGCTCTGATCATTACAGTAAGGGTGAGGGCTCAGTGGGGAGGAGGCAGGGTGAGCGGGGGGCTTGCTGGGTAAGAGGGGTCACACAGACCTTAGCAGAAGCTGGGAGTGATCATTACAGTAAGGGTGAGGGCTCAGTGGGGAGGAGGCAGGGTGAGCGGGAAGCTTGCTGAGTAACAGGGGTCACACAGACCTTAGCAGAAGCTGGGAGTGATCTTACAGTAAGGGTGAGGGCTCAGTGGGGATGAGGCAGGGTGAGCGGGGGGCTTGCTGGGTAAGAGGAGTCACACAGACCTTAGCAGTAGCTGGGAGTGATCATTACAGTAAGGGTGAGGGCTCAGTGGGGATGAGGCAGGGTGAGCGGGAGGCTTGCTGGGTAAGAGGGGTCACACAGACCTTAGCAGAAGCGTGGAGTGATCATTACAGTAAGGGTGAGGGCTCAGTGGGGATGAGGCAGGGTGAGCGGGGGGCTTGCTGGGTAAGAGGGGTCACACAGACCTTAGCAGAAGCTGGTACTGATCATTACAGTAAGGGTGAGGGCTCAGTGGGGATGAGGCAGGGTTAGCGGGAGGCTTGCTGGGTAAGAGGGGTCAGACAGACATTAGCAGAAGCTGGGAGTGATCTTACAGTAAGGGTGAGGGCTCAGTGGGGATGAGGCAGGGTGAGCAGGAGGCTTGCTGGGTAAGAGGGGTCACACAGACCTTATCAGAAGCTGGGAGTGATAATTACAGTAAGGGTGAGGGCTCAGTGGGGAGGAGGCAGGGTGAGCGGGGGGCTTGCTGGATAAGAGGGGTCACACAGACCTTGGCAGAAGCTGGGAGTGATCATTACAGTAAGGGTGAGGGCTCAGTGGGGATGAGGCAGGGTGAGCGGGGGGCTTGATGGGTAAGAGGGTCACACAGACCTTAGCAGAAGCTGGGAGTGATCATTACAGTAAGGGTGAAGGCTCAGTGGGGATGAGGCAGGGTGAGCGGGAGGCTTGCTGGATAAGAGGGGTCACACAGAGCTTAGCAGAAGCTGGGAGTGATCATTACAGTAAGGGTGAGGGCTCAGTGGGGATGAGGCAGGGTGAGCGGGGGGCTTGCTGGGTAAGAGGGGTCACACAGACCTTAGCAGAAGCTGGGAGTGATTACAGTAAGGGTGCTGGCACAGTGGGCAGGAGGCGGGGTGAGCGGGGGGCTTGCTGGGTAAGAGGGGTCAGACAGACATTTGCAGAAGCTGGGAGTGATCTTACAGTAAGGGTGAGGGCTCAGTGGGGAGGAGGCAGGGTGAGCGGGAGGCTTGCTGGGTAAGAGGGGTCAGACAGACATTAGCAGAAGCAGGGAGTGATCATTACAGTAAGGGTGAGGGCTCAGTGGGGATGAGGCAGGGTGAGCAGGAGGCTTGCTGGGTAAGAGGGGTCACACAGACCTTAGCAGAAGCTGGGAGTGATCATTACAGTAAGGGTGAGGGCTCAGTGGGGAGGAGGCAGGGTGAGCGGGGGGCTTGCTGGGTAAGAGGAGTCACACAGACCTTAGCAGAAGCTGGGAGTGATCATTACAGTAAGGGTGAGGGCTCAGTGGGATGAGGCAGGGTGAGCGGGGGGCTTGCTGGGTAAGAGGGGTCACACAGACCTTAGCAGAAGCTGGGAGTGATCATTACAGAAAGGGTGAGGGCTCAGTGGGGATGAGGCAGGGTGAGCAGGAGGCTTGCTGGGTAAGAGGGGTCACACAGACCTTAGCAGAAGCTGGGAGTGATCATTACAGTAAGGGTGAGGGCTCAGTGGGGATGAGGCAGGGTGAGCGGGGGGCTTGCTGGGTAAGAGGGGTCACACAGACCTTAGCAGAAGCTGGGAGTGATCATTACAGTAAGGGTGAGGGCTCAGTGGGGAGGAGGCAGGGTGAGCGGGAGGCTTGCTGGGTGAGAGGGGTCACACAGACCTTAACAGAAGCTGGGAGTGATCATTACAGAAAGGGTGAGGGCTCAGTGGGGATGAGGCAGGGTGAGCGGGAGGCTTGCTGGGTAAGAGAGGTCACACAGACCTTAGCAGAAGCTGGGAGTGATCATTACAGAAAGGGTGAGGGCTCAGTGGGGATGAGGCAGGGTGAGCGGGGGGCTTGCTGGGTAAGAGGGGTCACACAGACCTTAGCAGAAGCTGGTACTGATCATTACAGTAAGGGTGAGGGCTCAGTGGGGATGAGGCAGGGTGAGCGGGAGGCTTGCTGGGTAAGAGGGGTCAGACAGACATTAGCAGAAGCTGGGAGTGATCTTACAGTAAGGGTGAGGGCTCAGTGGGGAGGAGGCAGGGTGAGCGGGAGGCTTGCTGGGTAAGAGGGGTCACACAGACCTTAGCAGAAGCTGGGAGAAATCATTACAGTAAGGGTGAGGGCTCAGTGGGGATGAGGCAGGGTGAGCGGGAGGCTTGCTGGGTAAGAGGGGTCACACAGACCTTAGCAGAAGCTGGGAGTGATCATTACAGTAAGGGTGAGGGCTCAGTGGGGAGGAGGCAGGGTGAGCGGGAGGCTTGCTGGGAGAGAGGGGTCACACAGACCTTAGCAGAAGCTGGGAGTGATCATTACAGTAAGGGTGAGGGCTCAGTGGGGATGAGGCAGGGTGAGCGGGGGGCTTGCTGGGTGAGAGGGGTCACACAGACCTTAGCAGAAGCTGGGAGTGATCATTACAGTAAGGGTGAGGGCTCAGTGGGGAGGAGGCAGGGTGAGCAGGGGGGGGGACCTTAGCAGAAGCTGGGGGTGAATAGTCAGCCAGGGATATAATGGGGGGGGGGGTATTTGCCATGTATTATACCTGATCACTGAGCCATGTATATATTATACTGGGGTACAGACTATTCTACTTGTACTGAAACCTTTAGAAATATCTATAAACAGTAGAAATGAGGCAGCGAGAGGCCCCGGAGCCTCCGCTGCCACCAGAAGCCAATGAGAAAGCAGGAGGGTCTCTGAGCGCTGGGCTGGCAGCATGATTAGCGAGAACTGGCAGTAGAGGAGCTGGGCACTGACCTGGGGATAGTATACAGGGGGGGATATAAGGAGGACAACACTAGGACAAGTAACAGGAGAGATAACAGGAGCTGGGCACTGACCTGGGGATAGTATACAGGGAGATATAAGGAGGACAGCACTGGGACCAGTAACAGGAGAGATAACAGGAGCTGAGCACTGACCTGGGGATAGTATACAGGGGAGATATAAGGACGTCAGAGGGAGGACAGCACTGGGACCAGTAACAGGAGAGATAACAGGAGCTCAGCACTGACCTGGGTATAGTATACAGGGGGGGATATAAGGAGGACAGCACTGGGACCAGTAACAGGAGAGATAACAGGAGCTGGGCACTGACCTGGGGATAGTATACAGGGGGAGATATAAGGACGTCAGAGGGAGGACAGCACTGGGACCAGTAACAGGAGAGATAACAGGAGCTGAGAACTGACCTGGGGATAGTATACAGGGGGAGATATAAGGAGGACAGCACTGGGACCAGTAACAGGAGAGATAACAGGAGCTGGGCACTGACCTGGGGATAGTATACAGGGGGAGATATAAGGACGTCAGAGGGAGGACAGCAGTGGGACCAGTAACAGGAGAGATAACAGGAGCTGGGCACTGACCTGGGGATAGTATACAGGGGGGATATAAGGACGTTAGAGGGAGGACAGCACTGGGACCAGTAATAGGAGAGATAACAGGAGCTGGGCACTGACCTGGGGATAGTATACAGGGGAGATATAAGGAGGACAGCACTGGGACCAGTAACAGGAGAGATAACAGGAGCTGGGCACTGACCTGGGTATAGTATACAGGGGGAGATATAAGGAGGACAGCACTGGGACCAGTAACAGGAGAGATAACAGGAGCTGGGCACTGACCAGGGGATAGTATACAGGGGAGATATAAGGAGGTCAGAGGGAGGACAGCACTGGGACAAGTAACAGGAGAGATAACAGGAGCTGGGTACTGACCTGGGGATAGTATACAGGGGGGGATATAAGGAGGACAGAGGGAGGACAGCACTGGGACCAGTAACAGGAGAGATAACAGGAGCTGAGCACTGACCTGGGGATAGTATACAGGGGGAGATATAAGGACGTCAGAGGGAGGACAGCACTGGGACCAGTAACAGGAGAGATAACAGGAGCTGAGAACTGACCTGGGGATAGTATACAGGGGGAGATATAAGGAGGACAGCACAGGGACCAGTAACAGGAGAGATAACAGGAGCTGGGCACTGACCTGGGGATAGTATACTGGAGGGGATATAAGGAGGACAGAGGGAGGACAGCACTGGGACCAGTAACAGGAGAGATAACAGGAGCTGAGCACTGACCTGGGGATAGAATACAGGGGGGGATATAAGGAGGACAGCACTGGGACCAGTAACAGGAGAGATAACAGGAGCTGGGGACTGACCTTGGGATAGTATACAGGGGGGATATAAGGAGGACAGCACTGGGACCAGTAACAGCAGAGATAACAGGAGCTGGGCACTGACCTGGGGATAGTATACAGGAGGGATATAAGGAGGACAGAGGGAGGACAGCACTGGGACCAGTAACAGGAGAGATAACAGGAGCTGGGCACTGACCTGGGGATAGTATACAGGGGAGATATAAGGAGGACAGAGGGAGGACAGCACAGGGACCAGTAACAGGAGAGATAACAGGAGCTGGGCACTGACCTGGGGATAGTATACAGGGGGAGATATAAGGACGTCAGAGGGTGTACAGCACTGGGACCAGTAACAGGAGAGATAACAGGAGCTGGGCACTGACCTGGGGATAGTATACAAGGGGGGATATAAGGAGGACAGAGGGAGGACAGCACTGGGACCAGTAACAGGAGAGATAACAGGAGCTGGGCACTGACCTGGGGATAGTATACAGGGGGAGATATAAGGAAGACAGAGGGAGGACAGCACTGGGACCAGTAACAGGAGAGATAACAGGAGCTGGGCACTGACCTGGGGATAGTATACAGGGGGGATATAAGGAGGACAGAGAAAGGACAGCACTGGGACCAGTAACAGGAGAGATAACAGGAGCTGGGCACTGACCTGGGGATAGTATACAGGGGGAGATATAAGGAGGACAGAGGGAGGACAGTACTGGGACCAGTAACAGGAGAGATAACAGGAGCTGGGTACTGACCTGGGGATAGTATACAGGGGAGATATAAGGAGGACAGCACTGGGACCAGTAACAGGAGAGATAACAGGAGCTGGGCACTGACCTGGGGATAGTATACAGGGGGACAGAGGACAGAGGGAGGACAGCACTGGGACCAGTAACAGCAGAGATAACAGGAGCTGGGCACTGACTTGGGGATAGTATACAGGGGGAGATATAAGGAAGACAGAGGGAGGACAGCACTGGGACCAGTAACAGGAGAGATAACAGGAGCTGGGCACTGACCTGGGGATAGTATACAGGGGGGATATAAGGAGGACAGAGGGAGGACAGCACTGGGACCAGTAACAGGATAGATTACAGGAGCTGAGCACTGACCTGGGGATAGTATACAGGGGGAGATATAAGGAGGACAGAGGGAGGACAGCACTGGGACCAGTAACAGGAGCTGAGCACTGACCTGGGGATAGTATACAGGGGAGATATAAGGAGGTCAGAGGGAGGACAGCACTGGGACCAGTAACAGGAGCTGAGCACTGACCTGGGGATAGTATACAGGAGGGATATAAGGAGGACAGAGGGAGGACAGCACTGGGACCAGTAACAGGAGAGATAACAGGAGCTGGGCACTGACCTGGGGATAGTATACAGGGGGAGATATAAGGACGTCAGAGGGAGGACAGCACTGGGACCAGTAACAGGAGAGAAAACAGGAGCTGGGCACTGACCTGGGGATAGTATACAGGAGGGGATATAAGGAGGACAGAGGGAGGACAGCACTGGGACCAGTAACAGGAGAGATAACAGGAGCTGAGCACTGACCTGGGGATAGTATACAGGGGGGGATATAAGGAGGACAGCACTGGGACCAGTAACAGGAGAGATAACAGGAGCTGGGCACTGACCTGGGGATAGTATACAGGGGGGATATAAGGAGGACAGCACTGGGACCAGTAACAGCAGAGATAACAGGAGCTGGGCACTGACCTGGGGATAGTATACAGGGGGGATATAAGGAGGACAGCACTGGGACCAGTAACAGCAGAGATAACAGGAGCTGGGCACTGACCTGGGGATAGTATACAGGGGGAGATATAAGGAGGTCAGAGGGAAGATAGCACTGGGACCAGTAACAGGAGAGATAACAGGAGCTGGGCACTGACCTGGGGATAGTATACAGGGGGAGATATAAGGAGGTCAGAGGGAGGACAGCACTGGAACCAGTAACAGGAGAGATTACAGGAGCTGAGCACTGACCTGGGGATAGTATACAGGGGGAGATATAAGGAGGACAGAGGGAGGACAGCACTGGGACCAGTAACAGGAGAGATAACAGGAGCTGAGCACTGACCTGGGGATAGTATACAGGGAGGGATATAAGGAGGACAGCACTGGGACCAGTAACAGGAGAGATAACAGGAGCTGGGCACTGACCTGGGGATAGTATACAGGGGGGGATACAAGGAGGACAGCACTGGGACCAGTAACAGGAGCTGGGCACTGACCTGGGGAAAGTATACAGGGGAGATATAAGGAGGACAGAGGGAGGACAGCACTGGGACCAGTAACAGGAGAGATAACAGGAGCTGGGCACTGACCTGGGGATAGTATACAAGGGGAAGATATAAGGAGGACAGAGGGAGGACAGCACTGGGACCAGTAACAGGAGAGATAAGAGGAGCTGGGCACTGACCTGGGGATAGTATACAGGGGGAGATATAAGGAAGACAGCACTGGGACCAGTAACAGGAGAGATAACAGGAGCTGAGCACTGACCTGGGGATAGTATACAGGGGGATATAAGGAGGACAGAGGGAGGACAGCACTGGGACCAGTAACAAGAGAGATAACAAGAGCTGGGCACTGACCTGGGGATAGTATACAGGGGGGATATAAGGAGGACAGAGGGAGGACAGCACTGGGACCAGTAACAGGAGAGATAACAGGAGCTGGGCACTGACCTGGGGATAGTATACAGGGGGGATATAAGGAGGACAGAGGGAGGACAGCACTGGGACCAGTAACAGGAGAGATAACAGGAGCTGGGCACTGACCTGGGGATAGTATACAGGGGGGATATAAGGAGGACAGAGGGAGGATAGCACTGGGACCAGTAACAGGAGAGATAACAGGAGTTGGGCACTGACCTGGGGATAGTATACAGGGGGGGATATAAGGAGGACAGAGGGAGGACAGCACTAGGACCAGTAACAGGAGAGATAACAGGAGCAGGGCACTGACCTGGGGATAGTATACAGGGGGGATATAAGGAGGACAGAGTGAGGACAGCACTGGGACCTGTAACAGGAGAGATAACAGGAGCTGGGCACTGACCTGGGGATAGTATACAGGGGGGATATAAGGAGGACAGAGGGAGGATAGCACTGGGACCAGTAACAGGAGAGATAACAAGAGCTGGGCACTGACCTGGGGATAGTATACAGGGGGGATATAAGGAGGACAGAGTGAGGACAGCACTGGGACCAGTAACAGGAGAGATAACAGGAGCTGGGCACTGACCTGGGGATAGTATACAGGGGGGATATAAGGAGGACAGAGGGAGGATAGCACTGGGACCAGTAACAGGAGAGATAACAGGAGGTGGGCACTGACCTGGGGATAGTATACAGGGGGAGATATAAGGAGGACAGAGGGAGGACAGCACTGGGACCAGTAACAGGAGAGATAACAGGAGCTGGGCACTGACCTGGGGATAGTATACAGGGGGGGATATAAGGAGGACAGAGGGAGGACAGCACTGGGACCAGTAACAGGAGAGATAACAGGAGCTGGGCACTGACCTGGTGATAGTATACAGGGGGGGATATAAGGAGGACAGCACTGGGACCAGTAACAGGAGAGATAACAGGAGCTGGGCACTGACCTGGGGATAGTATACAGGGGGGGATATAAGGAGGACAGCACTGGGACCAGTAACAGGAGCTGGGCACTGACCTGGGGAAAGTATACAGGGGAGATATAAGGAGGACAGAGGGAGGACAGCACTGGGACCAGTAACAGGAGAGATAACAGGAGCTGGGCACTGACCTGCGGATAGTATACAAGGGGAAGATATAAGGAGGACAGAGGGAGGACAGCACTGGGACCAGTAACAGGAGAGATAAGAGGAGCTGGGCACTGACCTGGGGATAGTATACAGGGGGAGATATAAGGAAGACAGCACTGGGACCAGTAACAGGAGAGATAACAGGAGCTGGGCACTGACCTGGGGATAGTATACAGGGGGGATATAAGGAGGACAGAGGGAGGACAGCACTGGGACCAGTAACAGGATAGATTACAGGAGCTGGGCACTGACCTGGGGATAGTATACAGGAGGGGATATAAGGAGGACAGAGGGAGGACAGCACTGGGACCAGTAACAGGAGAGATAACAGGAGCTGAGCACTGACCTGGGGATAGTATACAGGGAGGGATATAAGGAGGACAGCACTGGGACCAGTAACAGGAGAGATAACAGGAGCTGGGCACTGACCTGGGGATAGTATACAGGGGGGATATAAGGAGGACAGCACTGGGACCAGTAACAGCAGAGATAACAGGAGCTGGGCACTGACCTGGGGATAGTATACAGGGGGGGATATAAGGAGGACAGAGGGGGGACAGCACTGGGACCAGTAACAGGAGAGATAACAGGAGCTGGGCACTGACCTGGGGATAGTATACAGGGGGAGATATAAGGACGTCAGAGGGAGGACAGCACTGGGACCAGTAACAGGAGTGATAACAGGAGATGAGCACTGACCTGGGGATAGTATACAGGGGGGATATAAAGAGGACAGAGGGAGGACAGCACTGGGACCAGTAACAGGAGAGATAACAGGAGCTGGGCACTGACCTGGGGATAGTATACAGGGGGGGATATAAGGAGGACAGAGGGAGGACAGCATTGGGACCAGTAACAGGAGAGATAACAGGAGCTGAGCACTGACCTGGGGATAGTATACAGGGGGGGATATAAGGAGGACAGAGGGAGGACAGCACTGGGACCAGTAACAGGAGAGATTACAGGAGCTGAGCACTGACCTGGGGATAGTATACAGGGGGACAGAGGACAGAGGGAGGACAGCACTGGGACCAGTAACAGGAGAGATAACAGGAGCTGGGCACTGACCTGGGGATAGTATACAGGGGGAAATATAAGGACGTCAGAGGGTGTACAGCACTGGGACCAGTAACAGGAGAGATAACAGGAGCTGGGCACTGACCTGGGGATAGTATACAAGGGGGGATATAAGGAGGACAGAGGGAGGACAGCACTGGGACCAGTAACAGGAGAGATAACAGAAGCTGGGCACTGACCTGGGGATAGTATACAGGGGGGATATAAGGAGGACAGAGGGAGGACAGCACTGGGACCAGTAACAGGAGAGATAACAGGAGCTGGGCACTGACCTGGGGATAGTATACAGGGGGGATATAAGGAGGACAGAGGGAGGATAGCACTGGGACCAGTAACAGGAGAGATAACAGGAGCTGGGCACTGACCTGGGGATAGTATACAGGGGGAGATATAAGGAGGTCAGAGGGAAGATAGCACTGGGACCAGTAACAGGAGAGATAACAGGAGCTGGGCACTGACCTGGGGATAGTATACAGGGGGAGATATAAGGAGGTCAGAGGGAGGACAGCACTGGAACCAGTAACAGGAGAGATTACAGGAGCTGAGCACTGACCTGGGGATAGTATACAGGGGGAGATATAAGGAGGACAGAGGGAGGACAGCACTGGGACCAGTAACAGGAGAGATAACAGGAGCTGAGCACTGACCTGGGGATAGTATACAGGGGGATATAAGGAGGACAGAGGGAGGACAGCACTGGGACCAGTAACAGGAGAGATAACAAGAGCTGGGCACTGACCTGGGGATAGTATACAGGGGGGATATAAGGAGGACAGAGGGAGGACAGCACTGGGACCAGTAACAGGAGAGATAACAGGAGCTGGGCACTGACCTGGGGATAGTATACAGGGGGGATATAAGGAGGACAGAGGGAGGACAGCACTGGGACCAGTAACAGGAGAGATAACAGGAGCTGGGCACTGACCTGGGGATAGTATACAGGGGGGATATAAGGAGGACAGAGGGAGGATAGCACTGGGACCAGTAACAGGAGAGATAACAGGAGCTGGGCACTGACCTGGGGATAGTATACAGGGGGGGATATAAGGAGGACAGAGGGAGGACAGCACTAGGACCAGTAACAGGAGAGATAACAGGAGCAGGGCACTGACCTGGGGATAGTATACAGGGGGGATATAAGGAGGACAGAGTGAGGACAGCACTGGGACCTGTAACAGGAGAGATAACAGGAGCTGGGCACTGACCTGGGGATAGTATACAGGGGGGATATAAGGAGGACAGAGGGAGGATAGCACTGGGACCAGTAACAGGAGAGATAACAAGAGCTGGGCACTGACCTGGGGATAGTATACAGGGGGGATATAAGGAGGACAGAGTGAGGACAGCACTGGGACCAGTAACAGGAGAGATAACAGGAGCTGGGCACTGACCTGGGGATAGTATACAGGGGGGATATAAGGAGGACAGAGGGAGGATAGCACTGGGACCAGTAACAGGAGAGATAACAGGAGCTGGGCACTGACCTGGGGATAGTATACAGGGGGAGATATAAGGAGGACAGAGGGAGGACAGCACTGGGACCAGTAACAGGAGAGATAACAGGAGCTGGGCACTGACCTGGGGATAGTATACAGGGGGGGATATAAGGAGGACAGAGGGAGGACAGCACTGGGACCAGTAACAGGAGAGATAACAGGAGCTGGGCACTGACCTGGGGATAGTATACAGGGGGGGATATAAGGAGGACAGCACTGGGACCAGTAACAGGAGAGATAACAGGAGCTGGGCACTGACCTGGGGATAGTATACAGGGGGGGATATAAGGAGGACAGCACTGGGACCAGTAACAGGAGCTGGGCACTGACCTGGGGAAAGTATACAGGGGAGATATAAGGAGGACAGAGGGAGGACAGCACTGGGACCAGTAACAGGAGAGATAACAGGAGCTGGGCACTGACCTGGGGATAGTATACAAGGGGAAGATATAAGGAGGACAGAGGGAGGACAGCACTGGGACCAGTAACAGGAGAGATAAGAGGAGCTGGGCACTGACCTGGGGATAGTATACAGGGGGAGATATAAGGAAGACAGCACTGGGACCAGTAACAGGAGAGATAACAGGAGCTGGGCACTGACCTGGGGATAGTATACAGGGGGGATATAAGGAGGACAGAGGGAGGACAGCACTGGGACCAGTAACAGGATAGATTACAGGAGCTGGGCACTGACCTGGGGATAGTATACAGGAGGGGATATAAGGAGGACAGAGGGAGGACAGCACTGGGACCAGTAACAGGAGAGATAACAGGAGCTGAGCACTGACCTGGGGATAGTATACAGGGGGGGATATAAGGAGGACAGCACTGGGACCAGTAACAGGAGAGATAACAGGAGCTGGGCACTGACGTGGGGATAGTATACAGGGGGGATATAAGGAGGACAGCACTGGGACCAGTAACAGCAGAGATAACAGGAGCTGGGCACTGACCTGGGGATAGTATACAGGGGGGATATAAGGAGGACAGCACTGGGACCAGTAACAGCAGAGATAACAGGAGCTGGGCACTGACCTGGGGATAGTATACAGGGGGGGATATAAGGAGGACAGAGGGGGGACAGCACTGGGACCAGTAACAGGAGAGATAACAGGAGCTGGGCACTGACCTGGGGATAGTATACAGGGGGAGATATAAGGACGTCAGAGGGTGTACAGCACTGGGACCAGTAACAGGAGAGGTAACAGGAGCTGGGCACTGACCTGGGGATAGTATACAGGGGGGGATATAAGGAGGACAGAGGGAGGACAGCACTGGGACCAGTAACAGGAGTGATAACAGGAGATGAGCACTGACCTGGGGATAGTATACAGGGGGGATATAAAGAGGACAGAGGGAGGACAGCACTGGGACCAGTAACAGGAGAGATAACAGGAGCTGGGGACTGACCTGGGGATAGTATACAGGGGGGGATATAAGGAGGACAGAGGGAGGACAGCATTGGGACAAGTAACAGGAGAGATAACAGGAGCTGAGCACTGACCTGGGGATAGTATACAGGGGGGGATATAAGGAGGACAGAGGGAGGACAGCACTGGGACCAGTAACAGGAGAGATTACAGGAGCTGAGCACTGACCTGGGGATAGTATACAGGGGAGATATAAGGAGGACAGAGGGAGGACAGCACTGGGACCAGTAACAGCAGAGATAACAGAAGCTGGGCACTGACCTGGGGATAGTATACAGGGGGGATATAAGGAGGACAGAGGGAGGACAGCACTGGGACCAGTAACAGCAGAGATAACAGAAGCTGGGCACTGACATGGGGATAGTATACAGGGGGATATAAGGAGGACAGCACTGGGACCAGTAACAGGAGAGATAACAGCAGCTGCGCACTGACCTGGGGATAGTATACAGGGGGAGATATAAGGAGGTCAGAGGGAGGACAGAACTGGGACCAGTAACAGGAGAGAAAACAGGAGCTGGGCACTGACCTGGGGATAGTATACAGGGGGAGATATAAGGAGGACAGCACTGGGACCAGTAACAGGAGAGATAACAGGAGCTGAGCACTGACCTGGGGATAGTATACAGGGGGAGATATAAGGAGGACAGAGGGAGGACAGCACTGGGACCAGTAACAGGAGATGGGCACTGACCTGGGGATAGTATACAGGGGGGGGATATAAGGAGGACAGAGGGAGGACAGCACTGGGACCAGTAACAGGAGAGATAACAGGAGCTGGGCACTGACCTGGGGATAGTATACAGGGGGGGATATAAGGAGGACAGCACTGGGACCAATAACAGTAGAGATAACAGGACCTGGGCACTGACCTGGGGATAGTATACAGGGGGGGATATAAGGAGGACAGCACTCTGACCAATAATAGTAGAGATAACAGGAGCTGAGCACTGACCTGGGGATAGTATACAGGGGGAGATATAAGGAGGACAGAGGGAGGACAGCACTGGGACCAGTAACAGGAGAGATAACAGGAGCTGGGCACTGACCTGGGGATAGTATACAGGGGGGATATAAGGAGGACAGAGGGAGGATAGCACTGGGACCAGTAACAGGAGAGATAACAGGAGCTGGGCACTGACCTGGGGATAGTATACAGGGGGGGATATAAGGAGGACAGAGGGAGGACAGCACTAGGACCAGTAACAGGAGAGATAACAGGAGCTGGGCACTGTCCCGGGGATAGTATACAGGGGGATATAAGGAGGACAGCACTGGGACCAGTAACAGGAGAGATAACAGGAGCTGGGAACTGACCTGGGGATAGTATACAGGGGGAGATATAAGTATGTCAGAGGGAGAAGGGACTGGGACCAGTAACAGGAGAGATAACAGGAGCTGGGCACTGACCTGGGGATAGTATACAGGGGGAGATATAAGGAGGACAGAGGGAGGACAGCACTGGGACCAGTAACAGGAGAGATAACAGGAGCTGGGCACTGACCTGGGGATAGTATACAGGGGGAGATATAAGGAGGACAGAGGGAGGACAGCACTGGGACCAGTAACAGGAGAGATAACAGGAGCTGGGCACTGACCTGGGGATAGTATACAGGGGGGATATAAGGAGGACAGAGGGAGGACAGCACTGGGACCAGTAACAGGAGAGATAACAGGAGCTGGGCACTGACCTGGGGATAGTATACAGGGGGGGATATAAGGAGGACAGAGGGAGGACAGCACTGGGACCAGTAACAGCAGAGATAACAGAAGCTGGGCACTGACCTGGGGATAGTATACAGGGGGATATAAGGAGGACAGAGGGAGGACAGCACTGGGACCAGTAACAGGAGAGAAAACAGGAGCTGGGCACTGACCTGGGGATAGTATACAGGGGGAGATATAAGGAGGACAGCACTGGGAAAAGTAACAGGAGAGATAACAGGAGCTGAGCACTGACCTGGGGATAGTATACAGGGGGAGATATAAGGAGGACAGAGGGAGGACAGCACTGGGACCAGTAACAGGAGCTGGGCACTGACCTGGGGATAGTATACAGGGGGGGATATAAGGAGGACAGAGGGAGGACAGCACTGGGACCAGTAACAGGAGAGATAACAGGAGCTGGGCACTGACCTGGGGATAGTATACAGGGGGGGATATAAGGAGGACAGCACTGGGACCAATAACAGTAGAGATAACAGGAGCTGGGCACTGACCTGGGGATAGTATACAGGGGGGGATATAAGGAGGACAGCACTGGGACCAATAACAGTAGAGATAACAGGAGCTGAGCACTGACCTGGGGATAGTATACAGGGGGGATATAAGGAGGACAGAGAAAGGACAGCACTGGGACCAGTAACAGGAGAGATAACAGGAGCTGGGCACTGACCTGGGGATAGTATACAGGGGGGATATAAGGAGGACAGAGAAAGGACAGCACTGGGACCAGTAACAGGAGAGATAACAGGAGCTGGGCACTGACCTGGGGATAGTATACAGGGGGGGATATAAGGAGGACAGCACTGGGACCAGTAACAGGAGAGATAACAGGAGCTGGGCACTGACCTGGGGATAGTATACAGGGGGGGATATAAGGAGGACAGCACTGGGACCAGTAACAGGAGCTGGGCACTGACCTGGGGAAAGTATACAGGGGAGATATAAGGAGGACAGAGGGAGGACAGCACTGGGACCAGTAACAGGAGAGATAACAGGAGCTGGGCACTGACCTGGGGATAGTATACAAGGGGAAGATATAAGGAGGACAGAGGGAGGACAGCACTGGGACCAGTAACAGGAGAGATAAGAGGAGCTGGGCACTGACCTGGGGATAGTATACAGGGGGAGATATAAGGAAGACAGCACTGGGACCAGTAACAGGAGAGATAACAGGAGCTGGGCACTGACCTGGGGATAGTATACAGGGGGGATATAAGGAGGACAGAGGGAGGACAGCACTGGGACCAGTAACAGGATAGATTACAGGAGCTGGGCACTGACCTGGGGATAGTATACAGGAGGGGATATAAGGAGGACAGAGGGAGGACAGCACTGGGACCAGTAACAGGAGAGATAACAGGAGCTGAGCACTGACCTGGGGATAGTATACAGGGGGGGATATAAGGAGGACAGCACTGGGACCAGTAACAGGAGAGATAACAGGAGCTGGGCACTGATGTGGGGATAGTATACAGGGGGGATATAAGGAGGACAGCACTGGGACCAGTAACAGCAGAGATAACAGGAGCTGGGCACTGACCTGGGGATAGTATACAGGGGGGATATAAGGAGGACAGCACTGGGACCAGTAACAGCAGAGATAACAGGAGCTGGGCACTGACCTGGGGATAGTATACAGGGGGGGATATAAGGAGGACAGAGGGGGGACAGCACTGGGACCAGTAACAGGAGAGATAACAGGAGCTGGGCACTGACCTGGGGATAGTATACAGGGGGAGATATAAGGACGTCAGAGGGTGTACAGCACTGGGACCAGTAACAGGAGAGGTAACAGGAGCTGGGCACTGACCTGGGGATAGTATACAGGGGGGGATATAAGGAGGACAGAGGGAGGACAGCACTGGGACCAGTAACAGGAGTGATAACAGGAGATGAGCACTGACCTGGGGATAGTATACAGGGGGGATATAAAGAGGACAGAGGGAGGACAGCACTGGGACCAGTAACAGGAGAGATAACAGGAGCTGGGCACTGACCTGGGGATAGTATACAGGGGGGGATATAAGGAGGACAGAGGGAGGACAGCATTGGGACAAGTAACAGGAGAGATAACAGGAGCTGAGCACTGACCTGGGGATAGTATACAGGGGGGGATATAAGGAGGACAGAGGGAGGACAGCACTGGGACCAGTAACAGGAGAGATTACAGGAGCTGAGCACTGACCTGGGGATAGTATACAGGGGAGATATAAGGAGGACAGAGGGAGGACAGCACTGGGACCAGTAACAGCAGAGATAACAGAAGCTGGGCACTGACCTGGGGATAGTATACAGGGGGGATATAAGGAGGACAGAGGGAGGACAGCACTGGGACCAGTAACAGCAGAGATAACAGAAGCTGGGCACTGACATGGGGATAGTATACAGGGGGATATAAGGAGGACAGCACTGGGACCAGTAACAGGAGAGATAACAGCAGGTGCGCACTGACCTGGGGATAGTATACAGGGGGAGATATAAGGAGGTCAGAGGGAGGACAGAACTGGGACCAGTAACAGGAGAGAAAACAGGAGCTGGGCACTGACCTGGGGATAGTATACAGGGGGAGATATAAGGAGGACAGCACTGGGACCAGTAACAGGAGAGATAACAGGAGCTGAGCACTGACCTGGGGATAGTTTACAGGGGGAGATATAAGGAGGACAGAGGGAGGACAGCACTGGGACCAGTAACAGGAGATGGGCACTGACCTGGGGATAGTATACAGGGGGGGGATATAAGGAGGACAGAGGGAGGACAGCACTGGGACCAGTAACAGGAGAGATAACAGGAGCTGGGCACTGACCTGGGGATAGTATACAGGGGGGGATATAAGGAGGACAGCACTGGGACCAATAACAGTAGAGATAACAGGACCTGGGCACTGACCTGGGGATAGTATACAGGGGGGGATATAAGGAGGACAGCACTCTGACCAATAATAGTAGAGATAACAGGAGCTGAGCACTGACCTGGGGATAGTATACAGGGGGAGATATAAGGAGGACAGAGGGAGGACAGCACTGGGACCAGTAACAGGAGAGATAACAGGAGCTGGGCACTGACCTGGGGATAGTATACAGGGGGGATATAAGGAGGACAGAGGGAGGATAGCACTGGGACCAGTAACAGGAGAGATAACAGGAGCTGGGCACTGACCTGGGGATAGTATACAGGGGGGGATATAAGGAGGACAGAGGGAGGACAGCACTAGGACCAGTAACAGGAGAGATAACAGGAGCTGGGCACTGTCCCGGGGATAGTATACAGGGGGATATAAGGAGGACAGCACTGGGACCAGTAACAGGAGAGATAACAGGAGCTGGGAACTGACCTGGGGATAGTATACAGGGGGAGATATAAGTATGTCAGAGGGAGAAGGGACTGGGACCAGTAACAGGAGAGATAACAGGAGCTGGGCACTGACCTGGGGATAGTATACAGGGGGAGATATAAGGAGGACAGAGGGAGGACAGCACTGGGACCAGTAACAGGAGAGATAACAGGAGCTGGGCACTGACCTGGGGATAGTATACAGGGGGAGATATAAGGAGGACAGAGGGAGGACAGCACTGGGACCAGTAACAGGAGAGATAACAGGAGCTGGGCACTGACCTGGGGATAGTATACAGGGGGGATATAAGGAGGACAGAGGGAGGACAGCACTGGGACCAGTAACAGGAGAGATAACAGGAGCTGGGCACTGACCTGGGGATAGTATACAGGGGGGGATATAAGGAGGACAGAGGGAGGACAGCACTGGGACCAGTAACAGCAGAGATAACAGAAGCTGGGCACTGACCTGGGGATAGTATACAGGGGGATATAAGGAGGACAGAGGGAGGACAGCACTGGGACCAGTAACAGGAGAGAAAACAGGAGCTGGGCACTGACCTGGGGATAGTATACAGGGGGAGATATAAGGAGGACAGCACTGGGAAAAGTAACAGGAGAGATAACAGGAGCTGAGCACTGACCTGGGGATAGTATACAGGGGGAGATATAAGGAGGACAGAGGGAGGACAGCACTGGGACCAGTAACAGGAGCTGGGCACTGACCTGGGGATAGTATACAGGGGGGGATATAAGGAGGACAGAGGGAGGACAGCACTGGGACCAGTAACAGGAGAGATAACAGGAGCTGGGCACTGACCTGGGGATAGTATACAGGGGGGGATATAAGGAGGACAGCACTGGGACCAATAACAGTAGAGATAACAGGAGCTGGGCACTGACCTGGGGATAGTATACAGGGGGGGATATAAGGAGGACAGCACTGGGACCAATAACAGTAGAGATAACAGGAGCTGAGCACTGACCTGGGGATAGTATACAGGGGGAGATATAAGGAAGACAGAGGGAGGACAGCACTGGGACCAGTAACAGGAGAGATAACAGGAGCTGGGCACTGACCTGGGGATAGTATACAGGGGGGATATAAGGAGGACAGAGAAAGGACAGCACTGGGACCAGTAACAGGAGAGATAACAGGAGCTGGGCACTGACCTGGGGATAGTATACAGGGGGAGATATAAGGAGGACAGAGGGAGGACAGCACTGGGACCAGTAACAGGAGAGATAACAGGAGCTGGGTACTGACCTGGGGATAGTATACAGGGGAGATATAAGGAGGACAGCACTGGGACCAGTAACAGGAGAGATAACAGGAGCTGGGCACTGACCTGGGGATAGTATACAGGGGGACAGAGGACAGAGGGAGGACAGCACTGGGACCAGTAACAGCAGAGATAACAGGAGCTGGGCACTGACTTGGGGATAGTATACAGGGGGAGATATAAGGAAGACAGAGGGAGGACAGCACTGGGACCAGTAACAGGAGAGATAACAGGAGCTGGGCACTGACCTGGGGATAGTATACAGGGGGGATATAAGGAGGACAGAGGGAGGACAGCACTGGGACCAGTAACAGGATAGATTACAGGAGCTGAGCACTGACCTGGGGATAGTATACAGGGGGAGATATAAGGAGGACAGAGGGAGGACAGCACTGGGACCAGTAACAGGAGCTGAGCACTGACCTGGGGATAGTATACAGGGGAGATATAAGGAGGTCAGAGGGAGGACAGCACTGGGACCAGTAACAGGAGCTGAGCACTGACCTGGGGATAGTATACAGGAGGGATATAAGGAGGACAGAGGGAGGACAGCACTGGGACCAGTAACAGGAGAGATAACAGGAGCTGGGCACTGACCTGGGGATAGTATACAGGGGGAGATATAAGGACGTCAGAGGGAGGACATCACTGGGACCAGTAACAGGAGAGAAAACAGGAGCTGGGCACTGACCTGGGGATAGTATACAGGAGGGGATATAAGGAGGACAGAGGGAGGACAGCACTGGGACCAGTAACAGGAGAGATAACAGGAGCTGAGCACTGACCTGGGGATAGTATACAGGGGGGGATATAAGGAGGACAGCACTGGGACCAGTAACAGGAGAGATAACAGGAGCTGGGCACTGACCTGGGGATAGTATACAGGGGGGATATAAGGAGGACAGCACTGGGACCAGTAACAGCAGAGATAACAGGAGCTGGGCACTGACCTGGGGATAGTATACAGGGGGGATATAAGGAGGACAGCACTGGGACCAGTAACAGCAGAGATAACAGGAGCTGGGCACTGACCTGGGGATAGTATACAGGGGGAGATATAAGGAGGTCAGAGGGAAGATAGCACTGGGACCAGTAACAGGAGAGATAACAGGAGCTGGGCACTGACCTGGGGATAGTATACAGGGGGAGATATAAGGAGGTCAGAGGGAGGACAGCACTGGAACCAGTAACAGGAGAGATTACAGGAGCTGAGCACTGACCTGGGGATAGTATACAGGGGGAGATATAAGGAGGACAGAGGGAGGACAGCACTGGGACCAGTAACAGGAGAGATAACAGGAGCTGGGCACTGACCTGGGGATAGTATACAGGGGGGATATAAGGAGGACAGAGGGAGGATAGCACTGGGACCAGTAACAGGAGAGATAACAGGAGCTGGGCACTGACCTGGGGATAGTATACAGGGGGGGATATAAGGAGGACAGAGGGAGGACAGCACTAGGACCAGTAACAGGAGAGATAACAGGAGCTGGGCACTGTCCCGGGGATAGTATACAGGGGGATATAAGGAGGACAGCACTGGGACCAGTAACAGGAGAGATAACAGGAGCTGGGAACTGACCTGGGGATAGTATACAGGGGGAGATATAAGTATGTCAGAGGGAGAAGGGACTGGGACCAGTAACAGGAGAGATAACAGGAGCTGGGCACTGACCTGGGGATAGTATACAGGGGGAGATATAAGGAGGACAGAGGGAGGACAGCACTGGGACCAGTAACAGGAGAGATAACAGGAGCTGGGCACTGACCTGGGAATAGTATACAGGGGGAGATATAAGGTAGACAGCTCTGGGACCAGTAACAGGAGAGATAACAGGAGCTGGGCACTGACCTGGGGATAGTATACAGGGGGAGATATAAGGAGGACAGAGGGAGGACAGCACTGGGACCAGTAACAGGAGAGATAACAGGAGCTGGGCACTGACCTGGGGATAGTATACAGGGGGGATATAAGGAGGACAGAGGGAGGACAGCACTGGGACCAGTAACAGGAGAGATAACAGGAGCTGGGCACTGACCTGGGGATAGTATACAGGGGGGGATATAAGGAGGACAGAGGGAGGACAGCACTGGGACCAGTAACAGCAGAGATAACAGAAGCTGGGCACTGACCTGGGGATAGTATACAGGGGGATATAAGGAGGACAGAGGGAGGACAGCACTGGGACCAGTAACAGGAGAGAAAACAGGAGCTGGGCACTGACCTGGGGATAGTATACAGGGGGAGATATAAGGAGGACAGCACTGGGAAAAGTAACAGGAGAGATAACAGGAGCTGAGCACTGACCTGGGGATAGTATACAGGGGGAGATATAAGGAGGACAGAGGGAGGACAGCACTGGGACCAGTAACAGGAGCTGGGCACTGACCTGGGGATAGTATACAGGGGGGGATATAAGGAGGACAGAGGGAGGACAGCACTGGGACCAGTAACAGGAGAGATAACAGGAGCTGGGCACTGACCTGGGGATAGTATACAGGGGGGGATATAAGGAGGACAGCACTGGGACCAATAACAGTAGAGATAACAGGAGCTGGGCACTGACCTGGGGATAGTATACAGGGGGGGATATAAGGAGGACAGCACTGGGACCAATAACAGTAGAGATAACAGGAGCTGAGCACTGACCTGGGGATAGTATACAGGGGGAGATATAAGGAAGACAGAGGGAGGACAGCACTGGGACCAGTAACAGGAGAGATAACAGGAGCTGGGCACTGACCTGGGGATAGTATACAGGGGGGATATAAGGAGGACAGAGAAAGGACAGCACTGGGACCAGTAACAGGAGAGATAACAGGAGCTGGGCACTGACCTGGGGATAGTATACAGGGGGAGATATAAGGAGGACAGAGGGAGGACAGCACTGGGACCAGTAACAGGAGAGATAACAGGAGCTGGGTACTGACCTGGGGATAGTATACAGGGGAGATATAAGGAGGACAGCACTGGGACCAGTAACAGGAGAGATAACAGGAGCTGGGCACTGACCTGGGGATAGTATACAGGGGGACAGAGGACAGAGGGAGGACAGCACTGGGACCAGTAACAGCAGAGATAACAGGAGCTGGGCACTGACCTGGGGATAGTATACAGGGGGGGATATAAGGAGGACAGAGGGAGGACAGCACTAGGACCAGTAACAGGAGAGATAACAGGAGCAGGGCACTGACCTGGGGATAGTATACAGGGGGGATATAAGGAGGACAGAGTGAGGACAGCACTGGGACCTGTAACAGGAGAGATAACAGGAGCTGGGCACTGACCTGGGGATAGTATACAGGGGGGATATAAGGAGGACAGAGGGAGGATAGCACTGGGACCAGTAACAGGAGAGATAACAAGAGCTGGGCACTGACCTGGGGATAGTATACAGGGGGGATATAAGGAGGACAGAGTGAGGACAGCACTGGGACCAGTAACAGGAGAGATAACAGGAGCTGGGCACTGACCTGGGGATAGTATACAGGGGGGATATAAGGAGGACAGAGGGAGGATAGCACTGGGACCAGTAACAGGAGAGATAACAGGAGCTGGGCACTGACCTGGGGATAGTATACAGGGGGAGATATAAGGAGGACAGAGGGAGGACAGCACTGGGACCAGTAACAGGAGAGATAACAGGAGCTGGGCACTGACCTGGGGATAGTATACAGGGGGGGATATAAGGAGGACAGAGGGAGGACAGCACTGGGACCAGTAACAGGAGAGATAACAGGAGCTGGGCACTGACCTGGTGATAGTATACAGGGGGGGATATAAGGAGGACAGCACTGGGACCAGTAACAGGAGAGATAACAGGAGCTGGGCACTGACCTGGGGATAGTATACAGGGGGGGATATAAGGAGGACAGCACTGGGACCAGTAACAGGAGCTGGGCACTGACCTGGGGAAAGTATACAGGGGAGATATAAGGAGGACAGAGGGAGGACAGCACTGGGACCAGTAACAGGAGAGATAACAGGAGCTGGGCACTGACCTGGGGATAGTATACAAGGGGAAGATATAAGGAGGACAGAGGGAGGACAGCACTGGGACCAGTAACAGGAGAGATAAGAGGAGCTGGGCACTGACCTGGGGATAGTATACAGGGGGAGATATAAGGAAGACAGCACTGGGACCAGTAACAGGAGAGATAACAGGAGCTGGGCACTGACCTGGGGATAGTATACAGGGGGGATATAAGGAGGACAGAGGGAGGACAGCACTGGGACCAGTAACAGGATAGATTACAGGAGCTGGGCACTGACCTGGGGATAGTATACAGGAGGGGATATAAGGAGGACAGAGGGAGGACAGCACTGGGACCAGTAACAGGAGAGATAACAGGAGCTGAGCACTGACCTGGGGATAGTATACAGGGAGGGATATAAGGAGGACAGCACTGGGACCAGTAACAGGAGAGATAACAGGAGCTGGGCACTGACCTGGGGATAGTATACAGGGGGGATATAAGGAGGACAGCACTGGGACCAGTAACAGCAGAGATAACAGGAGCTGGGCACTGACCTGGGGATAGTATACAGGGGGGGATATAAGGAGGACAGAGGGGGGACAGCACTGGGACCAGTAACAGGAGAGATAACAGGAGCTGGGCACTGACCTGGGGATAGTATACAGGGGGAGAAATAAGGACGTCAGAGGGAGGACAGCACTGGGACCAGTAACAGGAGTGATAACAGGAGATGAGCACTGACCTGGGGATAGTATACAGGGGGGATATAAAGAGGACAGAGGGAGGACAGCACTGGGACCAGTAACAGGAGAGATAACAGGAGCTGGGCACTGACCTGGGGATAGTATACAGGGGGGGATATAAGGAGGACAGAGGGAGGACAGCATTGGGACCAGTAACAGGAGAGATAACAGGAGCTGAGCACTGACCTGGGGATAGTATACAGGGGGGGATATAAGGAGGACAGAGGGAGGACAGCACTGGGACCAGTAACAGGAGAGATTACAGGAGCTGAGCACTGACCTGGGGATAGTATACAGGGGGACAGAGGACAGAGGGAGGACAGCACTGGGACCAGTAACAGGAGAGATAACAGGAGCTGGGCACTGACCTGGGGATAGTATACAGGGGGAAATATAAGGACGTCAGAGGGTGTACAGCACTGGGACCAGTAACAGGAGAGATAACAGGAGCTGGGCACTGACCTGGGGATAGTATACAAGGGGGGATATAAGGAGGACAGAGGGAGGACAGCACTGGGACCAGTAACAGGAGAGATAACAGAAGCTGGGCACTGACCTGGGGATAGTATACAGGGGGGATATAAGGAGGACAGAGGGAGGACAGCACTGGGACCAGTAACAGGAGAGATAACAGGAGCTGGGCACTGACCTGGGGATAGTATACAGGGGGGATATAAGGAGGACAGAGGGAGGATAGCACTGGGACCAGTAACAGGAGAGATAACAGGAGCTGGGCACTGACCTGGGGATAGTATACAGGGGGAGATATAAGGAGGTCAGAGGGAAGATAGCACTGGGACCAGTAACAGGAGAGATAACAGGAGCTGGGCACTGACCTGGGGATAGTATACAGGGGGAGATATAAGGAGGTCAGAGGGAGGACAGCACTGGAACCAGTAACAGGAGAGATTACAGGAGCTGAGCACTGACCTGGGGATAGTATACAGGGGGAGATATAAGGAGGACAGAGGGAGGACAGCACTGGGACCAGTAACAGGAGAGATAACAGGAGCTGAGCACTGACCTGGGGATAGTATACAGGGGGATATAAGGAGGACAGAGGGAGGACAGCACTGGGACCAGTAACAGGAGAGATAACAAGAGCTGGGCACTGACCTGGGGATAGTATACAGGGGGGATATAAGGAGGACAGAGGGAGGACAGCACTGGGACCAGTAACAGGAGAGATAACAGGAGCTGGGCACTGACCTGGGGATAGTATACAGGGGGGATATAAGGAGGACAGAGGGAGGACAGCACTGGGACCAGTAACAGGAGAGATAACAGGAGCTGGGCACTGACCTGGGGATAGTATACAGGGGGGATATAAGGAGGACAGAGGGAGGATAGCACTGGGACCAGTAACAGGAGAGATAACAGGAGCTGGGCACTGACCTGGGGATAGTATACAGGGGGGGATATAAGGAGGACAGAGGGAGGACAGCACTAGGACCAGTAACAGGAGAGATAACAGGAGCAGGGCACTGACCTGGGGATAGTATACAGGGGGGATATAAGGAGGACAGAGTGAGGACAGCACTGGGACCTGTAACAGGAGAGATAACAGGAGCTGGGCACTGACCTGGGGATAGTATACAGGGGGGATATAAGGAGGACAGAGGGAGGATAGCACTGGGACCAGTAACAGGAGAGATAACAAGAGCTGGGCACTGACCTGGGGATAGTATACAGGGGGGATATAAGGAGGACAGAGTGAGGACAGCACTGGGACCAGTAACAGGAGAGATAACAGGAGCTGGGCACTGACCTGGGGATAGTATACAGGGGGGATATAAGGAGGACAGAGGGAGGATAGCACTGGGACCAGTAACAGGAGAGATAACAGGAGCTGGGCACTGACCTGGGGATAGTATACAGGGGGAGATATAAGGAGGACAGAGGGAGGACAGCACTGGGACCAGTAACAGGAGAGATAACAGGAGCTGGGCACTGACCTGGGGATAGTATACAGGGGGGGATATAAGGAGGACAGAGGGAGGACAGCACTGGGACCAGTAACAGGAGAGATAACAGGAGCTGGGCACTGACCTGGGGATAGTATACAGGGGGGGATATAAGGAGGACAGCACTGGGACCAGTAACAGGAGAGATAACAGGAGCTGGGCACTGACCTGGGGATAGTATACAGGGGGGGATACAAGGAGGACAGCACTGGGACCAGTAACAGGAGCTGGGCACTGACCTGGGGAAAGTATACAGGGGAGATATAAGGAGGACAGAGGGAGGACAGCACTGGGACCAGTAACAGGAGAGATAACAGGAGCTGGGCACTGACCTGGGGATAGTATACAAGGGGAAGATATAAGGAGGACAGAGGGAGGACAGCACTGGGACCAGTAACAGGAGAGATAAGAGGAGCTGGGCACTGACCTGGGGATAGTATACAGGGGGAGATATAAGGAAGACAGCACTGGGACCAGTAACAGGAGAGATAACAGGAGCTGGGCACTGACCTGGGGATAGTATACAGGGGGGATATAAGGAGGACAGAGGGAGGACAGCACTGGGACCAGTAACAGGATAGATTACAGGAGCTGGGCACTGACCTGGGGATAGTATACAGGAGGGGATATAAGGAGGACAGAGGGAGGACAGCACTGGGACCAGTAACAGGAGAGATAACAGGAGCTGAGCACTGACCTGGGGATAGTATACAGGGGGGGATATAAGGAGGACAGCACTGGGACCAGTAACAGGAGAGATAACAGGAGCTGGGCACTGACGTGGGGATAGTATACAGGGGGGATATAAGGAGGACAGCACTGGGACCAGTAACAGCAGAGATAACAGGAGCTGGGCACTGACCTGGGGATAGTATACAGGGGGGATATAAGGAGGACAGCACTGGGACCAGTAACAGCAGAGATAACAGGAGCTGGGCACTGACCTGGGGATAGTATACAGGGGGGGATATAAGGAGGACAGAGGGGGGACAGCACTGGGACCAGTAACAGGAGAGATAACAGGAGCTGGGCACTGACCTGGGGATAGTATACAGGGGGAGATATAAGGACGTCAGAGGGTGTACAGCACTGGGACCAGTAACAGGAGAGGTAACAGGAGCTGGGCACTGACCTGGGGATAGTATACAGGGGGGGATATAAGGAGGACAGAGGGAGGACAGCACTGGGACCAGTAACAGGAGTGATAACAGGAGATGAGCACTGACCTGGGGATAGTATACAGGGGGGATATAAAGAGGACAGAGGGAGGACAGCACTGGGACCAGTAACAGGAGAGATAACAGGAGCTGGGCACTGACCTGGGGATAGTATACAGGGGGGGATATAAGGAGGACAGAGGGAGGACAGCATTGGGACAAGTAACAGGAGAGATAACAGGAGCTGAGCACTGACCTGGGGATAGTATACAGGGGGGGATATAAGGAGGACAGAGGGAGGACAGCACTGGGACCAGTAACAGGAGAGATTACAGGAGCTGAGCACTGACCTGGGGATAGTATACAGGGGAGATATAAGGAGGACAGAGGGAGGACAGCACTGGGACCAGTAACAGCAGAGATAACAGAAGCTGGGCACTGACCTGGGGATAGTATACAGGGGGGATATAAGGAGGACAGAGGGAGGACAGCACTGGGACCAGTAACAGCAGAGATAACAGAAGCTGGGCACTGACATGGGGATAGTATACAGGGGGATATAAGGAGGACAGCACTGGGACCAGTAACAGGAGAGATAACAGCAGCTGCGCACTGACCTGGGGATAGTATACAGGGGGAGATATAAGGAGGTCAGAGGGAGGACAGAACTGGGACCAGTAACAGGAGAGAAAACAGGAGCTGGGCACTGACCTGGGGATAGTATACAGGGGGAGATATAAGGAGGACAGCACTGGGACCAGTAACAGGAGAGATAACAGGAGCTGAGCACTGACCTGGGGATAGTATACAGGGGGAGATATAAGGAGGACAGAGGGAGGACAGCACTGGGACCAGTAACAGGAGATGGGCACTGACCTGGGGATAGTATACAGGGGGGGGATATAAGGAGGACAGAGGGAGGACAGCACTGGGACCAGTAACAGGAGAGATAACAGGAGCTGGGCACTGACCTGGGGATAGTATACAGGGGGGGATATAAGGAGGACAGCACTGGGACCAATAACAGTAGAGATAACAGGACCTGGGCACTGACCTGGGGATAGTATACAGGGGGGGATATAAGGAGGACAGCACTTTGACCAATAATAGTAGAGATAACAGGAGCTGAGCACTGACCTGGGGATAGTATACAGGGGGAGATATAAGGAGGACAGAGGGAGGACAGCACTGGGACCAGTAACAGGAGAGATAACAGGAGCTGGGCACTGACCTGGGGATAGTATACAGGGGGGATATAAGGAGGACAGAGGGAGGATAGCACTGGGACCAGTAACAGGAGAGATAACAGGAGCTGGGCACTGACCTGGGGATAGTATACAGGGGGGGGATATAAGGAGGACAGAGGGAGGACAGCACTAGGACCAGTAACAGGAGAGATAACAGGAGCTGGGCACTGTCCCGGGGATAGTATACAGGGGGATATAAGGAGGACAGCACTGGGACCAGTAACAGGAGAGATAACAGGAGCTGGGAACTGACCTGGGGATAGTATACAGGGGGAGATATAAGTATGTCAGAGGGAGAAGGGACTGGGACCAGTAACAGGAGAGATAACAGGAGCTGGGCACTGACCTGGGGATAGTATACAGGGGGAGATATAAGGAGGACAGAGGGAGGACAGCACTGGGACCAGTAACAGGAGAGATAACAGGAGCTGGGCACTGACCTGGGAATAGTATACAGGGGGAGATATAAGGTAGACAGCTCTGGGACCAGTAACAGGAGAGATAACAGGAGCTGGGCACTGACCTGGGGATAGTATACAGGGGGAGATATAAGGAGGACAGAGGGAGGACAGCACTGGGACCAGTAACAGGAGAGATAACAGGAGCTGGGCACTGACCTGGGGATAGTATACAGGGGGGATATAAGGAGGACAGAGGGAGGACAGCACTGGGACCAGTAACAGGAGAGATAACAGGAGCTGGGCACTGACCTGGGGATAGTATACAGGGGGGGATATAAGGAGGACAGAGGGAGGACAGCACTGGGACCAGTAACAGCAGAGATAACAGAAGCTGGGCACTGACCTGGGGATAGTATACAGGGGGATATAAGGAGGACAGAGGGAGGACAGCACTGGGACCAGTAACAGGAGAGAAAACAGGAGCTGGGCACTGACCTGGGGATAGTATACAGGGGGAGATATAAGGAGGACAGCACTGGGAAAAGTAACAGGAGAGATAACAGGAGCTGAGCACTGACCTGGGGATAGTATACAGGGGGAGATATAAGGAGGACAGAGGGAGGACAGCACTGGGACCAGTAACAGGAGCTGGGCACTGACCTGGGGATAGTATACAGGGGGGGATATAAGGAGGACAGAGGGAGGACAGCACTGGGACCAGTAACAGGAGAGATAACAGGAGCTGGGCACTGACCTGGGGATAGTATACAGGGGGGGATATAAGGAGGACAGCACTGGGACCAATAACAGTAGAGATAACAGGAGCTGGGCACTGACCTGGGGATAGTATACAGGGGGGGATATAAGGAGGACAGCACTGGGACCAATAACAGTAGAGATAACAGGAGCTGAGCACTGACCTGGGGATAGTATACAGGGGGAGATATAAGGAGGACAGAGGGAGGATAGCACTGGGACCAGTAACAGGAGAGATAACAGGAGCTGGGCACTGACCTGGGGATAGTATACAGGGGAGATATAAGGAGGACAGAGGGAGGACAGCACTGGGACCAGTAACAGGAGAGATAACAGGAGCTGGGCACTGACCTGGGGATAGTATATAGGGGGAGATATAAGGAGGACAGAGGGAGGACAGCACTGGGACCAGTAACAGGAGAGATAACAGGAGCTGAGCACTGACCTGGGGATAGTATACAGGGGGGGATATAAGGAGGACAGCACTGGGACCAGTAACAGGAGAGATAACAGGAGCTGAGCACTGACCTGGGGATAGTATACAGGGGGGGATATAAGGAGGACAGAGGGAGGACAGCACTGGGACCAGTAACAGGAGAGATAACAGGAGCTGGGTACTGACCTGGGGATAGTATACAGGGGGGGATATAAGGAGGACAGAGGTAGGACAGCACTGGGACCAATAACAGTAGAGATAACAGGAGCTGGGCACTGACCATGGGATAGTATACAGGGGGGATATAAGGAGGACAGAGGGAGGACAGCACTGGGACCAGTAACAGGAGAGATAACAGGAGCTGGGCACTGACCTGGGGATAGTATACAGGGGGGATATAAGGAGGATAGAGGGAGGACAGCACTGGGACCAGTAACAGGAGAGATAACAGGAGCTGGGCACTGACCTGGGGATAGTATACAGGGGAGATATAAGGAGGACAGCACTGGGACCAATAACAGGAGAGATAACAGGAGCTGGGCACTGACCTGGGGATAGTATACAGGGGAGATATAAGGAGGACAGAGGGAGGACGGCACTGGGACCAATAACAGTAGAGATAACAGGAGCTGAGCACTGACCTGGGGATAGTATACAGGGGGGATATAAGGAGGACAGAGGGAGGACAGCACTGGGACCAGTAACATGAGAGATAACAGGAGCTGGGTACTGACCTGGGGATAGTATACAGGGGGATATAAGGAGGACAGAGGGAGGACAGCACTGGGACCAGTAACAGGAGAGATAACAGGAGCTGGGCACTGACCTGGGGATAGTATACAGGGGAGATATAAGGAGGACAGCACTGGGACCAATAACAGGAGAGATAACAGGAGCTGGGCACTGACCTGGGGATAGTATACAGGGGAGATATAAGGAGGACAGAGGGAGGACGGCACTGGGACCAATAACAGTAGAGATAACAGGAGCTGAGCACTGACCTGGGGATAGTATACAGGGGGGGATATAAGGAGGACAGAGGGAGGACAGCACTGGGACCAGTAACAGGAGAGATAACAGGAGCTGGGCACTGACCTGGGGATAGTATACAGGGGGAGATATAAGGAGGACAGAGGGAGGACAGCACTGGGACCAGTAACAGGAGAGATAACAGGAGCTGGGCACTGACCTGGGGATAGTATACAGGGGGAGATATAAGGAGGACAGCACTGGGACCAGTAACAGGAGAGATAACAGGAGCTGAGCACTGACCTGGGGATAGTATACAGGGGGAGATATAAGGAGGACAGAGGGAGGACAGCACTGGGACCAGTAACAGGAGATGGGCACTGACCTGGGGATAGTATACAGGGGGGGGATATAAGGAGGACAGAGGGAGGACAGCACTGGGACCAGTAACAGGAGAGATAACAGGAGCTGGGCACTGACCTGGGGATAGTATACAGGGGGGGATATAAGGAGGACAGCACTGGGACCAATAACAGTAGAGATAACAGGACCTGGGCACTGACCTGGGGATAGTATACAGGGGGGGATATAAGGAGGACAGCACTTTGACCAATAATAGTAGAGATAACAGGAGCTGAGCACTGACCTGGGGATAGTATACAGGGGGAGATATAAGGAGGACAGAGGGAGGACAGCACTGGGACCAGTAACAGGAGAGATAACAGGAGCTGGGCACTGACCTGGGGATAGTATACAGGGGGGATATAAGGAGGACAGAGGGAGGATAGCACTGGGACCAGTAACAGGAGAGATAACAGGAGCTGGGCACTGACCTGGGGATAGTATACAGGGGGGGGATATAAGGAGGACAGAGGGAGGACAGCACTAGGACCAGTAACAGGAGAGATAACAGGAGCTGGGCACTGTCCCGGGGATAGTATACAGGGGGATATAAGGAGGACAGCACTGGGACCAGTAACAGGAGAGATAACAGGAGCTGGGAACTGACCTGGGGATAGTATACAGGGGGAGATATAAGTATGTCAGAGGGAGAAGGGACTGGGACCAGTAACAGGAGAGATAACAGGAGCTGGGCACTGACCTGGGGATAGTATACAGGGGGAGATATAAGGAGGACAGAGGGAGGACAGCACTGGGACCAGTAACAGGAGAGATAACAGGAGCTGGGCACTGACCTGGGAATAGTATACAGGGGGAGATATAAGGTAGACAGCTCTGGGACCAGTAACAGGAGAGATAACAGGAGCTGGGCACTGACCTGGGGATAGTATACAGGGGGAGATATAAGGAGGACAGAGGGAGGACAGCACTGGGACCAGTAACAGGAGAGATAACAGGAGCTGGGCACTGACCTGGGGATAGTATACAGGGGGGATATAAGGAGGACAGAGGGAGGACAGCACTGGGACCAGTAACAGGAGAGATAACAGGAGCTGGGCACTGACCTGGGGATAGTATACAGGGGGGGATATAAGGAGGACAGAGGGAGGACAGCACTGGGACCAGTAACAGCAGAGATAACAGAAGCTGGGCACTGACCTGGGGATAGTATACAGGGGGATATAAGGAGGACAGAGGGAGGACAGCACTGGGACCAGTAACAGGAGAGAAAACAGGAGCTGGGCACTGACCTGGGGATAGTATACAGGGGGAGATATAAGGAGGACAGCACTGGGAAAAGTAACAGGAGAGATAACAGGAGCTGAGCACTGACCTGGGGATAGTATACAGGGGGAGATATAAGGAGGACAGAGGGAGGACAGCACTGGGACCAGTAACAGGAGCTGGGCACTGACCTGGGGATAGTATACAGGGGGGGATATAAGGAGGACAGAGGGAGGACAGCACTGGGACCAGTAACAGGAGAGATAACAGGAGCTGGGCACTGACCTGGGGATAGTATACAGGGGGGGATATAAGGAGGACAGCACTGGGACCAATAACAGTAGAGATAACAGGAGCTGGGCACTGACCTGGGGATAGTATACAGGGGGGGATATAAGGAGGACAGCACTGGGACCAATAACAGTAGAGATAACAGGAGCTGAGCACTGACCTGGGGATAGTATACAGGGGGAGATATAAGGAGGACAGAGGGAGGATAGCACTGGGACCAGTAACAGGAGAGATAACAGGAGCTGGGCACTGACCTGGGGATAGTATACAGGGGAGATATAAGGAGGACAGAGGGAGGACAGCACTGGGACCAGTAACAGGAGAGATAACAGGAGCTGGGCACTGACCTGGGGATAGTATATAGGGGGAGATATAAGGAGGACAGAGGGAGGACAGCACTGGGACCAGTAACAGGAGAGATAACAGGAGCTGAGCACTGACCTGGGGATAGTATACAGGGGGGGATATAAGGAGGACAGCACTGGGACCAGTAACAGGAGAGATAACAGGAGCTGAGCACTGACCTGGGGATAGTATACAGGGGGGGATATAAGGAGGACAGAGGGAGGACAGCACTGGGACCAGTAACAGGAGAGATAACAGGAGCTGGGTACTGACCTGGGGATAGTATACAGGGGGGGATATAAGGAGGACAGAGGTAGGACAGCACTGGGACCAATAACAGTAGAGATAACAGGAGCTGGGCACTGACCATGGGATAGTATACAGGGGGGATATAAGGAGGACAGAGGGAGGACAGCACTGGGACCAGTAACAGGAGAGATAACAGGAGCTGGGCACTGACCTGGGGATAGTATACAGGGGGGATATAAGGAGGATAGAGGGAGGACAGCACTGGGACCAGTAACAGGAGAGATAACAGGAGCTGGGCACTGACCTGGGGATAGTATACAGGGGAGATATAAGGAGGACAGCACTGGGACCAATAACAGGAGAGATAACAGGAGCTGGGCACTGACCTGGGGATAGTATACAGGGGAGATATAAGGAGGACAGAGGGAGGACGGCACTGGGACCAATAACAGTAGAGATAACAGGAGCTGAGCACTGACCTGGGGATAGTATACAGGGGGGGATATAAGGAGGACAGAGGGAGGACAGCACTGGGACCAGTAACAGGAGAGATAACAGGAGCTGGGCACTGACCTGGGGATAGTATACAGGGGGAGATATAAGGAGGACAGAGGGAGGACAGCACTGGGACCAGTAACAGGAGAGATAACAGGAGCTGGGCACTGACCTGGGGATAGTATACAGGGGAGATATAAGGAGGACAGAGGGAGGACAGCACTGGGACCAGTAACAGGAGATAACAGGAGCTGGGCACTGACCTGGGGATAGTATACAGGGGGATATAAGGAGGACAGAGGGAAGACAGCACTGGGACCAGTAACAGGAGAGATAACAGGAGCTGGGCACTGACCTGGGGATAGTATACAGGGGGGGATATAAGAACGTCAGAGGGAGGACAGCACTGGGACCAGTAACAGGAGAGATAACAGGAGCTGGGCACTGACCTGGGGATAGTATACAGGGGAGATATAAGGACGTCAGAGGGAGGACAGCACTGGGACCAGTAACAGGAGAGATAACAGGAGCTGAGCACTGACCTGGGGATAGTATACAGGGGGAGATATAAGGAGGACAGAGGGAGGACAGCACTGGGACCAGTAACAGGAGAGATAACAGGAGCTGGGCACTGACCTGGGGATAGTATACAGGGGGAGATATAAGGAGGACAGAGGGAGGACAGCACTGGGACCAGTAACAGGAGAGATAACAGGAGCTGGGCACTGACCTGGGGATAGTATACAGGGGGGGATATAAGGAGGATAGAGGGAGGACAGCACTGGGACCAGTAACAGGAGAGATAACAGGAGCTGGGCACTGACCTGGGGATAGTATACAGGGGGGGATATAAGGAGGACAGAGGGAGGACAGCACTGGGACCAGTAACAGGAGAGATAACAGGAGCTGGGCACTGACCTGGGGATAGTATACAGGGGGGATATAAGGACGTCAGAGGGAGGACAGCACTGGGACCAGTAGCAGGAGAGATTACAGGAGCTGGTACAGTATAGAAGGGATATCACGGGGGAGGGGGAGACGGCTGCACCCAACTCACATTCAGTTCCATCGTCTGTGAAATTACCACCGATTGTATCACTAAGGGGAGACACAATGACCCTATTAGAGTAAGGGGCATATTTATTATTTGCGACCAGCCCCCAAAAATAAAGAATCATTATGGCAGCAATAAGGGATCTCTATTCGGGGGGATATATCGGAGCCTGTCCGGGAATTAGAGAGAAGTCATCGCATTGTAATCACTTTACCTCCTCAGCTGCGCTACTGCGAATGTGCTGATGCCCGTCCGGTGCCACCGGGGAGGGAGCATAGAGACTAACGCTGGCGGCCAGGTCCACACATGGTAAACGGGGTAAATTGGGGCTGCTGTTGCTGTCGGAAACGTTAGAACCACAGCTGCAGTGTTGGGGGATATACGGCAAATATACTTTAATCATCCGGCCCCTAAATCTGTCTACACAAAACATCACATGTACCCTTTATGTAACCGTATCGCCCCACAACAGAGTCTCTACCCATCGGCGGCCTGGTCTCTTGTAGTGGGTGGAGCTCATCTCAGTGGTCGGCGGTGCTGTACACAGACACACGGGGGGGGCGGCGGTGCTGTACACAGACACGCACGGGGGAGGCGGCGGTGCTGTACACAGACACGGGGGGGGCGGCGGTGCTGTACACAGACACACGGGTGGGGGGCGGCGGTGCTGTACACAGACACACGGGTGGGGGGCGGCGGTGCTGTACACAGACACACACGGGGGAGGCGGCGGTGCTGTATACAGACACACACGGGGGAGGCGGCGGTGCTGTACACAGACACACACGGGGGAGGCGGCAGTGCTGTACACAGACACACACGGGGGAGGCGGCGGTGCTGTACACAGACACACACGGGGGAGGCGGCGGTGCTGTACACAGACACACGCGGGGGAGGCGGCGGTGCTGTACACAGACACGCGGGGGAGGCGGCGGTGCTGTACACAGACACACGCGGGGGAGGCGGCGGTGCTGTACACAGACACACACGGGGGAAGCGGCGGTGCTGTACACAGACACACGGGGGAGGCGGCGGTGCTGTACACAGACACACGGGGGAGGCGGCGGTGCTGTACACAGGCACACGGGGGAGGCGGCGGTGCTGTACACAGGCACACGGGGGAGGCGGCGGTGCTGTACACAGACACACGGGGGAGGCGGCGGTGCTGTACACAGACACACGGGGGAGGCGGCGGTGCTGTACACAGACACACGGGGGAGGCGGAGGTGCTGTACACAGACACACGGGGGAGGCAGCGGTGCTGTACACAGACACACACGGGGGAGGCGGCGGTGCTGTACACAGACACACGGGAGGGGGCGGTGCTGTACACAGACACACGGGGGAGGCGGCGGTGCTGTACACAGACACACACGGGGAAGGCGGCGGTGCTGTACACAGACACACACGGGGGAGGCGGCGGTGCTGTACACAGACACACACGGGGGAGGCGGCGGTGCTGTACACAGACACACACGGGGGAGGCGGCGGTGCTGTACACAGACACACACGGGGGAGGCGGCGGTGCTGTACACAGACACACACGGGGGAGGCGGCGGTGCTGTACACAGACACACACGGGGGAGGCGGCGGTGCTGTACACAGACACACACGGGGGAGGCGGCGGTGCTGTACACAGACACACACGGGGGAGGCGGCGGTGCTGTACACAGACACACACGGGGGAGGCGGCGGTGCTGTACACAGACACACACGGGGGAGGCGGCGGTGCTGTACACAGACACACACGGGGGAGGCGGCGGTGCTGTACACAGACACACACGGGGGAGGCGGCGGTGCTGTACACAGACACACACGGGGGAGGCGGCGGTGCTGTACACAGACACACACGGGGGAGGCAGCGGTGCTGTACACAGACACACACGGGGGAGGCGGCGGTGCTGTACACAGACACACACGGGGGAGGCGGCGGTGCTGTACACAGACACACACGGGGGAGGCGGCGGTGCTGTACACAGACACACGGGGGAGGCGGCGGTGCTGTACACAGACACACGGGGGAGGCGGCGGTGCTGTAAACAGACACACACGGGGGAGGCGGCGGTGCTGTACACAGACACACACGGGGGAGGCGGCGGTGCTGTACACAGACACACGGGAGGGGGCGGTGCTGTACACAGACACACGGGGGAGGCGGCGGTGCTGTACACAGACACACACAGGGGAGGCGGCGGTGCTGTACACAGACACACACAGGGGAGGCGGCGGTGCTGTACACAGACACACACGGGGGAGGCGGCGGTGCTGTACACAGACACACGGGGGAGGCGGCGGTGCTGTACACAGACACACGGGGGAGGCGGCGGTGCTGTACACAGACACACGGGGGAGGCGGCGGTGCTGTACACAGACACACGGGGGAGGCGGCGGTGCTGTACACAGACACACGGGGGAGGCGGCGGTGCTGTACACAGACACACGGGGGAGGCGGAGGTGCTGTACACAGACACACGGGGGAGGCGGAGGTGCTGTACACAGACACACGGGGGAGGCAGCGGTGCTGTACACAGACACACACAGGGGAGGCGGCGGTGCTGTACACAGACACACGGGAGGGGGCGGTGCTGTACACAGACACACGGGGGAGGCGGCGGTGCTGTACACAGACACACGGGGGAGGCGGCGGTGCTGTACACAGACACACACGGGGAAGGCGGCGGTGCTGTACACAGACACACACGGGGGAGGCGGCGGTGCTGTACACAGACACACACGGGGGAGGCGGCGGTGCTGTACACAGACACACACGGGGGAGGCGGCGGTGCTGTACACAGACACACGGGGGAGGCGGCGGTGCTGTACACAGACACACGGGGGAGGCGGCGGTGCTGTACACAGACACACGGGGGAGGCGGCGGTGCTGTACTCTCTTTATTGAGGTGATTGAAGTGACTGCACTGGAGACACGTCCGTGTTACGGCCACCATCAGACATGGCGGAGCTGCTCTCAGGACTGGCTGCCGGTGACGTCTCTTTGGCCGCTATAACGCTCGCTGAGGCCTCTGTGGTTTGGTTCTCATAATCCGCCATCCTGCGCTGTACGATCCCGGGCATCAGTCCCACGTACGCCGCCATCAGGCGATGATTGGAGCGGATGAGCTTAGACGCGCAACTATCCAGACACAGCTCCTGCGAGACCGGGAGAGAGAGAGGAGATAAAGAGGGAAATATAATAGTGTGACACAAATACCTACAGTGACACTATATACATCCACCCCCGTAATATACAGACAACTCTACACTACACAGAGCGGCAATATCAGGAGCCTGTGTGTAACGTGTCCTTACTGTGTATCACAGCCGCCCCGTACATCTCCGTGTAACGTGTCCTTACTGTGTATCACAGCCGCCCCGTACATCTCCGTGTAACGTGTCCTTACTGTGTATCACAGCCACCCCGTACATCTCCGTGTAACGTGTCCTTACTGTGTATCACAGCCACCCCGTACATCTCCGTGTAACGTGTCCTTACTGTGTATCACAGCCGCCCCGTACATCTCAGGGTAACGTGTCCTTACAGTGTATCACAGCCGCCCAGTACATCTCCGTGTAACGTGTCCTTACTGTGTATCACAGTCACCCCGTACATCTCTGTGTAACGTGTCCTTACTGTGTATCACAGTCACCCCGTACATCTCTGTGTAACGTGTCCTTACTGTGTATCACAGCCACCCCGTACATCTCCGTGTAACGTGTCCTTACTGTGTATCACAGCCGCCCCGTACATCTCCGTGTAGCGTGTCCTTACTGTGTATCACAGCCGCCCCGTACATCTCTGGGTAACGTGTCCTTACTGTGTATCACAGCCGCCCCGTACATCTCCGTGTAGCGTGTCCTTACTGTGTATCACAGCCGCCCCGTACATCTCTGGGTAACGTGTCCTTACTGTGTATCACAGCCACCCCGTACATCTCCGTGTAACGTGTCCTTACTGTGTATCACAGCCGCCCCGTACATCTCTGTGTAACGTGTCCTTACTGTGTATCACAGCCACCCCGTACATCTCCGTGTAACGTGTCCTTACTGTGTATCACAGTCACCCTATACTCAGTCATTCCTGTACCATCCGCACCCCAATACTTTCTCCATAACACATCCTACAAACACTTTAATTACAAATTTGTAAATGGAACCACTAACGCTGAATGTACAAATGGAAATCACTTTCCCAATGAGTCAGCGGGACCGGCAAGCGCTGGGGGCGAGTCAACGGGACCTCCGGGGGCGAGTCAGCGGGACCGCCAAGCGCTGGGGGCGAGTCAGCGGGACAGCCAAGCGCTGGGGGCGAGTCAGCGGGACCGCCAAGCGCTGGGGGCGAGTCAGCGGGGCCGCCAAGCGCTGGGGGCGAGTCAGCGGGGCCGCCAAGCGCTGGGGGCGAGTCAGCGGGACCGCCAAGCGCTGGGGGCCAGGTACCCCATGTGATATGCTGGGCTGTAAGATAAATGTGACACAAGACCCAGGCCTGTTACCCCATGTGATATGCTGGGCTGTATGAGACCATGTGACAAGACCCAGGCCTGGTACCCCATGTGATATGCTGGGCTGTATGAGACCATGTGACAAGACCCAGGCCTGGTACCCCATGTGATATGCTGGGCTGTATGAGACGATGTGACACAAGACCCAGGCCTGGTACCCCATATGATATGCTGGGCTGTATGATTAATGTGCCACAAGACCCAGGCCTGGTACCCCATGTGATATGCTGGGCTGTATGATTAATGTGACACAAGACCCAGGCCTGGTACCCCATGTGATATGCTGGGCTGTATGATGTGACACAAGGCCCAGGCCTGGTACCCCATGTGATATGCTGGGCTGTATGATTAATGTGACACAAGGCCCAGGCCTGGTACCCCATGTGATATACTGGGCTGTATGATAAATGTGACACAAGACCCAGGCGTGGTTCCCCATGTGATTTGCTGGGCTGTATGATAAATGTGACACAAGACCCAGACCTGGTTCCCCATGTGATTTGCTGGGCTGTATGATAAATGTGACACAAGACCCAGACCTGGTACCCCATGTGATATGCTGGGCTGTATGATAAATGTGACACAAGACCCAGGCCTGGTACCCCATGTGGTATGCTGGGCTGTATGAGACCATGTGACACAAGGCCCAGGCCTGGTACCCCATGTGATATGCTGGGCTGTATGATTAATGTGACACAAGGCCCAGGCCTGGTACCCCATGTGATATGCTGGATTGTATGATACAATGTGACACAAGACCCAGACCTGGTACCCCATGTGATATGCTGGGCTGTATGATAAATGTGACACAAGACCCAGGCCAGGTTCCTCATGTGATATGCTGGGCTGTACGATAAATGAGACACAAGACCCAGGCCTGCTACCCCATGTGATATGCTGGGCTGTATGATAAATGTGACACAAGACCCAGGCCTGGTACCCCATGTGGTATGCTGGGCTATATGATACCATGTGACACAAGGCCCAGGCCTGGTACCCCATGTGATATGCTGGGCTGTATGATAAATGTGACACAAGACCCAGGCCTGGTACCCCATGTGATATGCTGGGCTGTATGATTAATGTGACACAAGACCTAGGCCTGGTACCCCATGTGGTATGCTGGGCTGTATGCGACCATGTGACACATGACCCAGGCCTGGTACCCCATGTGATATGCCGGGCTGTATGATAAATGTGACAAGACCCAGGCCTGGTACCCCATGTGATATGCTGGGCTGTATGAGACCATGTGACACAAGGCCCAGGCCTGGTACCCCATGTGATATGCTGGGCTGTATGATTAATGTGACACAAGACCCAGGCCTGGTACCCCATGTGATATGCTGGGCTGTATGATAAATGTGACACAAGACCCAGGCCTGGTACCCCATGTGATATGCTGGGCTGTATGATTAATGTGACACAAGACCCAGGCCTGGTACCCCATGTGATATGCTGGGCTGTATGATAAATGTGACACAAGACACAGGCCTGGTACCCCATGTGATATTCTGGGCTGTATGAGACCATGTGACACATGACCCAGGCCTGGTACCCCATGTGATATGCTGGACTGTATGATAAATGTGACACAAGACCCAGGCCTGGTACCCCATGTGATATGCTGGGCTGTATGATTAATGTGACACAAGACCTAGGCCTGGTACCCCATGTGGTATGCTGGGCTGTATGAGACCATGTGACACAAGGCCCAGGCCTGGTACCCCATGTGATATGCTGGGCTGTATGATAAATGTGACACAAGACCCAGGCCTGGTACCCCATGTGATATGCTGGGCTGTATGAGACCATGTGACACATGACCCAGGCCTGGTACCCCATGTGATATGCTGGTCTGTATGATAAATGTGATACAAGACCCAGGCCTGGTACCCCATGTGATATGCTGGGCTGTATGATTAATGTGACACAAGACCTAGGCCTGATACCCCATGTGGTATCCTGGGCTGTATGATAAATGTGACACAAGACCCAGGCCTGGTACCCCATGTGATATGCTGGGCTGTATGATTAATGTGACACAAGACCCAGGCCTAGTACCCCATGTGATATGCTGGGCTGTATGATAAATGTGACACATGACCCAGGCCTGGTACCCCATGTGATATGCTGGGCTGTAAGATTAATGTGACACAAGGCCCAGGCCTGGTACCCCATGTGATATGCTGGGATGTATGATAAATGTGACACATGACCCAGGCCTGGTACCCCATGTGATATGCTGGGCTGTATGATAAATGTGACACATGACCCAGGCCTGGTACCCCATGTGATATGCTGGGCTGTATGATAAATGTGACAAGGCTCAGGCCTGGTAGTCCATGTGATATGCTGGGCTGTATGATTAATGTGACACAAGACCCAGGCCTGGTACCCCATGTGATATGCTGGGCTGTATGATTAATGTGACACAAGACCCAGGCCTGGTACCCCATGTGATATGCTGGGCTGTATGATAAATGTGACACAAGACCCAGGCCTGGTACCCGATGTGATATGCTGGGCTGTATGATTAATGTGACACAAGACCTAGGCCTGATACCCCATGTGATATGATGGGCTGTATGAGACCATGTGACACATGACCCAGGCCTGGTACCCCATGTGATATGCTGGGCTGTATGATTAATGTGACACAAGACCCAGGCCTGGTACCCCATGTGATATACTGGGCTGTATGATAAATGTGACACATGACCCAGGCCTGGTACCCCATGTGATATGCTGGGCTGTATGATTAATGTGACACAAGACCCAGGCCTGGTACCCCATGTGATATGCTGGGCTGTATGATAAATGTGACACAAGACCCAGGCCTGGTACCCGATGTGATATGCTGGGCTGTATGATTAATGTGACACAAGACCTAGGCCTGATACCCCATGTGATATGCTGGGCTGTATGATAAATGTGACACAAGACCCAGGCCTGGTACCCCATGTGATATGCTGGGCTGTATGATTAATGTGACACAAGACCCAGGCCTGGTACCCCATGTGATATGCTGGTCTGTATGATAAATGTGATACAAGACCCAGGCCTGGTACCCCATGTGATATGCTGGGCTGTATGATTAATGTGACACAAGACCTAGGCCTGATACCCCATGTGGTATCCTGGGCTGTATGATAAATGTGACACAAGACCCAGTCCTGGTACCCCATGTGATATGCTGGGCTGTATGACTAATGTGACACAAGACCCAGGCCTGGTACCCCATGTGATATTCTGGGCTGTATGAGACCATGTGACACATGACCCAGGCCTGGTACCCCATGTGATATGCTGGGCTGTATGATAAATGTGACAAGACCCAGGCCTGGAACCCCATGTGATATGCTGGGCTGTATGATTAATGTGACACAAGACCCAGGCCTGGTACCCCATGTGATATGCTGGGCTGTATGATTAATGTGACACAAGACCCAGGCCTGGTACCCCATGTGATATGCTGGACTGTATGAGACCATGTGACACAAGACCCAGGCCTGGTTCCCCATGTGATATGCTGGGCTGTATGATTAATGTGACACAAGACCTAGGCCTGATACCCCATGTGATATGCTGGGCTGTATGAGACCATGTGACACATGACCCAGGCCTGGTACCCCATGTGATATGCTGGGCTGTATGATTAATGTGACACAAGACCCAGGCCTGGTACCCCATGTGATATGCTGGGCTGTATGATAAATGTGACACATGACCCAGGCCTGGTACCCCATGTGATATGCTGGGCTGTATGATAAATGTGACACATGACCCAGGCCTGGTACCCCATGTGATATGCTGGGCTGTATGATTAATGTGACACAAGACCTAGGCCTGGTACCCCATGTGGTATGCTGGGCTGTATGAGACCATGTGACACATGACCCAGGCCTGGTACCCCATGTGATATGCTGGGCTGTATGATAAATGTGACAAGGCTCAGGCCTGGTAGCCCATGTGATATGCTGGGCTGTATGATTAATGTGACACAAGACCCAGGCCTGGTACCCCATGTGATATGCTGGGCAGTATGGTTAATGTGACACAAGACCTAGGCCTGATACCCCATGTGATATGCTGGGCTGTATGAGACCATGTGACACATGACCCAGGCCTGGTACCCCATGTGATATGCTGGGCTGTATGATAAATGTGACACATGACCCAGGCCTGGTACCCCATGTGATATGCTGGGCTGTATGATTAATGTGACACAAGGCCCAGGCCTGGTACCCCATGTGATATGCTGGGATGTATGATAAATGTGACACATGACCCAGGCCTGGTACCCCATGTGATATGCTGGGCTGTATGATAAATGTGACACATGACCCAGGCCTGGTACCCCATGTGATATGCTGGGCTGTATGATAAATGTGACAAGGCTCAGGCCTGGTAGTCCATGTGATATGCTGGGCTGTATGATTAATGTGACACAAGACCCAGGCCTGGTACCCCATGTGATATGCTGGGCTGTATGATTAATGTGACACAAGACCCAGGCCTGGTACCCCATGTGATATGCTGGGCTGTATGATAAATGTGACACAAGACCCAGGCCTGGTACCCGATGTGATATGCTGGGCTGTATGATTAATGTGACACAAGACCTAGGCCTGATACCCCATGTGATATGCTGGGCTGTATGATAAATGTGACACAAGACCCAGGCCTGGTACCCCATGTGATATGCTGGGCTGTATGATTAATGTGACACAAGACCCAGGCCTGGTACCCCATGTGATATGCTGGTCTGTATGATAAATGTGATACAAGACCCAGGCCTGGTACCCCATGTGATATGCTGGGCTGTATGATTAATGTGACACAAGACCTAGGCCTGATACCCCATGTGGTATCCTGGGCTGTATGATAAATGTGACACAAGACCCAGTCCTGGTACCCCATGTGATATGCTGGGCTGTATGACTAATGTGACACAAGACCCAGGCCTGGTACCCCATGTGATATTCTGGGCTGTATGAGACCATGTGACACATGACCCAGGCCTGGTACCCCATGTGATATGCTGGGCTGTATGATAAATGTGACAAGACCCAGGCCTGGAACCCCATGTGATATGCTGGGCTGTATGATTAATGTGACACAAGACCCAGGCCTGGTACCCCATGTGATATGCTGGGCTGTATGATTAATGTGACACAAGACCCAGGCCTGGTACCCCATGTGATATGCTGGGCTGTATGAGACCATGTGACACAAGACCCAGGCCTGGTTCCCCATGTGATATGCTGGGCTGTATGATTAATGTGACACAAGACCTAGGCCTGATACCCCATGTGATATGCTGGGCTGTATGAGACCATGTGACACATGACCCAGGCCTGGTACCCCATGTGATATGCTGGGCTGTATGATTAATGTGACACAAGACCCAGGCCTGGTACCCCATGTGATATGCTGGGCTGTATGATAAATGTGACACATGACCCAGGCCTGGTACCCCATGTGATATGCTGGGCTGTATGATAAATGTGACACATGACCCAGGCCTGGTACCCCATGTGATATGCTGGGCTGTATGATTAATGTGACACAAGACCTAGGCCTGGTACCCCATGTGGTATGCTGGGCTGTATGAGACCATGTGACACATGACCCAGGCCTGGTACCCCATGTGATATGCTGGGCTGTATGATAAATGTGACAAGGCTCAGGCCTGGTAGCCCATGTGATATGCTGGGCTGTATGATTAATGTGACACAAGACCCAGGCCTGGTACCCCATGTGATATGCTGGGCAGTATGGTTAATGTGACACAAGACCTAGGCCTGATACCCCATGTGATATGCTGGGCTGTATGAGACCATGTGACACATGACCCAGGCCTGGTACCCCATGTGATATGCTGGGCTGTATGATTAATGTGACACAAGACCCAGGCCTGGTACCCCATGTGATATGCTGGGCTGTATGATAAATGTGACACAAGACCCAGGCCTGGTACCCCATGTGATATGCTGGGCTGTATGATTAATGTGACACAAGGCCCAGGTCTGGTACCCCATGTGATATGCTGGGATGTATGATAAATGTGACACATGACCCAGGCCTGGTACCCCATGTGATATGCTGGGCTGTATGATAAATGTGACACATGACCCAGGCCTGGTACCCCATGTGATATGCTGGGCTGTATGATTAATGTGACACAAGACCCAGGCCTGGTACCAGATGTGATATGCTGGGCTGTATGAGACCATGTGACACATGACCCAGGCCTGGTACCCCATGTGATATGCTGGGCTGTATGATAAATGTGACAAGGCTCAGGCCTGGTACCCCATGTGATATGCTGGGCTGTATGATTAATGTGACACAAGACCCAGGCCTGGTACCCCATGTGATATGCTGGGCTGTATGATTAATGTGACACAAGACCCAGGCCTGGTACCCCATGTAATATGCTGGGCTGTATGATTAATGTGACAAGACCCAGGCCTGCTACCCCATGTGGTATGATGGGCTGTATGAGACCATGTGACACATGACCCAGGCCTGGTACCCCATGTGATATGCTGGGCTGTATGATTAATGTGACACAAGACCCAGGCCTGGTACCCCATGTGATATACTGGGCTGTATGATAAATGTGACACATGACCCAGGCCTGGTACCCCATGTGATATGCTGGGCTGTATGATTAATGTGACAAGACCCAGGCCTGGTACCCCATGTGGTATCCTGGGCTGTATGATTAATGTGACACAAGACCCAGGCCTGGTACCCGATGTGATATGCTGGGCTGTATGAGACCATGTGACACAAGGCCCAGGCCTGGTACCCCATGTGATATGCTGGGCTGTATGATTAATGTGACACAAGACCCAGGCCTGGTACCCCATGTGATATGCTGGGCTGTATGATAAATGTGACACAAGACCCAGGCCTGGTACCCCATGTGATATGCTGGGCTGTATGATTAATGTGACACAAGGCCCAGGTCTGGTACCCCATGTGATATGCTGGGATGTATGATAAATGTGACACATGACCCAGGCCTGGTACCCCATGTGATATGCTGGGCTGTATGATAAATGTGACACATGACCCAGGCCTGGTACCCCATGTGATATGCTGGGCTGTATGATTAATGTGACACAAGACCCAGGCCTGGTACCAGATGTGATATGCTGGGCTGTATGAGACCATGTGACACATGACCCAGGCCTGGTACCCCATGTGATATGCTGGGCTGTATGATAAATGTGACAAGGCTCAGGCCTGGTACCCCATGTGATATGCTGGGCTGTATGATTAATGTGACACAAGACCCAGGCCTGGTACCCCATGTGATATGCTGGGCTGTATGATTAATGTGACACAAGACCCAGGCCTGGTACCCCATGTAATATGCTGGGCTGTATGATTAATGTGACAAGACCCAGGCCTGCTACCCCATGTGGTATGATGGGCTGTATGAGACCATGTGACACATGACCCAGGCCTGGTACCCCATGTGATATGCTGGGCTGTATGATTAATGTGACACAAGACCCAGGCCTGGTACCCCATGTGATATACTGGGCTGTATGATAAATGTGACACATGACCCAGGCCTGGTACCCCATGTGATATGCTGGACTGTATGATTAATGTGACAAGACCCAGGCCTGGTACCCCATGTGATATGCTGGGCTGTATGATTAATGTGACACAAGACCCAGGCCTGGTACCCGATGTGATATGCTGGGCTGTATGATGTGACACAAGACCCAGGCGTGGTACCCCATGTGATATGCTGGGATGTATGATAAATGTGACACATGACCCAGGCCTGGTACCCCATGTGATATGCTGGGCTGTATGATAAATGTGACACATGACCCAGGCCTGGTACCCCATGTGATATGCTGGGCTGTATGATTAATGTGACACAAGACCTAGGCCTGATACCCCATGTGATATGCTGGGCTGTATGAGACCATGTGACACATGACCCAGGCCTGGTACCCCATGTGATATGCTGGGCTGTATGATTAATGTGACACAAGACCCAGGCCTGGTACCCCATGTGATATGCTGGGCTGTATGATAAATGTGACACATGACCCAGGCCTGGTACCCCATGTGATATGCTGGGCTGTATGATAAATGTGACACATGACCCAGGCCTGGTACCCCATGTGATATGCTGGGCTGTATGATTAATGTGACACAAGACCTAGGCCTGGTACCCCATGTGGTATGCTGGGCTGTATGAGACCATGTGACACATGACCCAGGCCTGGTACCCCATGTGATATGCTGGGCTGTATGATAAATGTGACAAGGCTCAGGCCTGGTAGCCCATGTGATATGCTGGGCTGTATGATTAATGTGACACAAGACCCAGGCCTGGTACCCCATGTGATATGCTGGGCAGTATGGTTAATGTGACACAAGACCTAGGCCTGATACCCCATGTGATATGCTGGGCTGTATGAGACCATGTGACACATGACCCAGGCCTGGTACCCCATGTGATATGCTGGGCTGTATGATTAATGTGACACAAGACCCAGGCCTGGTACCCCATGTGATATGCTGGGCTGTATGATAAATGTGACACAAGACCCAGGCCTGGTACCCCATGTGATATGCTGGGCTGTATGATTAATGTGACACAAGACCCAGGCCTGGTACCCCATGTGATATGCTGGGCTGTATGATAAATGTGACACATGACCCAGGCCTGGTACCCCATGTGATATGCTGGGCTGTATGATAAATGTGACACATGACCCAGGCCTGGTACCCCATGTGATATGCTGGGCTGTATGATTAATGTGACACAAGACCCAGGCCTGGTACCAGATGTGATATGCTGGGCTGTATGAGACCATGTGACACATGACCCAGGCCTGGTACCCCATGTGATATGCTGGGCTGTATGATAAATGTGACAAGGCTCAGGCCTGGTACCCCATGTGATATGCTGGGCTGTATGATTAATGTGACACAAGACCCAGGCCTGGTACCCCATGTGATATGCTGGGCTGTATGATTAATGTGACACAAGACCCAGGCCTGGTACCCCATGTAATATGCTGGGCTGTATGATTAATGTGACAAGACCCAGGCCTGCTACCCCATGTGGTATGATGGGCTGTATGAGACCATGTGACACATGACCCAGGCCTGGTACCCCATGTGATATGCTGGGCTGTATGATTAATGTGACACAAGACCCAGGCCTGGTACCCCATGTGATATACTGGGCTGTATGATAAATGTGACACATGACCCAGGCCTGGTACCCCATGTGATATGCTGGGCTGTATGATTAATGTGACAAGACCCAGGCCTGGTACCCCATGTGGTATCCTGGGCTGTATGATTAATGTGACACAAGACCCAGGCCTGGTACCCGATGTGATATGCTGGGCTGTATGAGACCATGTGACACAAGGCCCAGGCCTGGTACCCCATGTGATATGCTGGGCTGTATGATTAATGTGACACAAGACCCAGGCCTGGTACCCCATGTGATATGCTGGGCTGTATGATAAATGTGACACAAGACCCAGGCCTGGTACCCCATGTGATATGCTGGGCTGTATGATTAATGTGACACAAGGCCCAGGTCTGGTACCCCATGTGATATGCTGGGATGTATGATTAATGTGACACAAGACCCAGGCCTGGTACCCCATGTAATATGCTGGGCTGTATGATTAATGTGACAAGACCCAGGCCTGCTACCCCATGTGGTATGATGGGCTGTATGAGACCATGTGACACATGACCCAGGCCTGGTACCCCATGTGATATGCTGGGCTGTATGATTAATGTGACACAAGACCCAGGCCTGGTACCCCATGTGATATACTGGGCTGTATGATAAATGTGACACATGACCCAGGCCTGGTACCCCATGTGATATGCTGGACTGTATGATTAATGTGACAAGACCCAGGCCTGGTACCCCATGTGATATGCTGGGCTGTATGATTAATGTGACACAAGACCCAGGCCTGGTACCCGATGTGATATGCTGGGCTGTATGATGTGACACAAGACCCAGGCCTGGTACCCCATGTGATATGCTGGGATGTATGATAAATGTGACACATGACCCAGGCCTGGTACCCCATGTGATATGCTGGGCTGTATGATAAATGTGACACATGACCCAGGCCTGGTACCCCATGTGATATGCTGGGCTGTATGATTAATGTGACACAAGACCCAGGCCTGGTACCAGATGTGATATGCTGGGCTGTATGAGACCATGTGACACATGACCCAGGCCTGGTACCCCATGTGATATGCTGGGCTGTATGATAAATGTGACAAGGCTCAGGCCTGGTACCCCATGTGATATGCTGGGCTGTATGATTAATGTGACACAAGACCCAGGCCTGGTACCCCATGTGATATGCTGGGCTGTATGATTAATGTGACACAAGACCCAGGCCTGGTACCCCATGTAATATGCTGGGCTGTATGATTAATGTGACAAGACCCAGGCCTGCTACCCCATGTGATATGCTGGGCTGTATGAGACCATGTGACACATGACCCAGGCCTGGTACCCCATGTGATATGCTGGGCTGTATGATTAATGTGACACAAGACCCAGGCCTGGTACCCCATGTGATATACTGGGCTGTATGATAAATGTGACACATGACCCAGGCCTGGTACCCCATGTGATATGCTGGGCTGTATGATTAATGTGACAAGACCCAGGCCTGGTACCCCATGTGGTATCCTGGGCTGTATGATTAATGTGACACAAGACCCAGGCCTGGTACCCGATGTGATATGCTGGGCTGTATGAGACCATGTGACACAAGGCCCAGGCCTGGTACCCCATGTGATATGCTGGGCTGTATGATTAATGTGACACAAGACCCAGGCCTGGTACCCCATGTGATATGCTGGGCTGTATGATAAATGTGACACAAGACCCAGGCCTAGTACCCCATGTGATATGCTGGGCTGTATGATAAATGTGACACATGACCCAGGCCTGGTACCCCATGTGATATGCTGGGCTGTATGATTAATGTGACAAGACCCAGGCCTGGTACCCCATGTGATATGCTGGGCTGTATGATTAATGTGACACAAGACCCAGGCCTGGTACCCGATGTGATATGCTGGGCTGTATGAGACCATGTGACACAAGGCCCAGGCCTGGTACCCCATGTGATATGCTGGGCTGTATGATTAATGTGACACAAGACCCAGGCCTGGTACCCCATGTGATATGCTGGGCTGTATGATTAATGTGACACAAGGCCCAGGCCTGGTACCCCATGTGATATGCTGGGATGTATGATTAATGTGACACATGACCCAGGCCTGGTACCCCATGTGATATGCTGGGCTGTATGATAAATGTGACACATGACCCAGGCCTGGTACCCCATGTGATATGCTGGGCTGTATGATTAATGTGACAAGGCCCAGGCCTGGTACCCCATGTGATATGCTGGGCTGTATGATTAATGTGACACAAGACCCAGGCCTGGTACCCCATGTAATATGCTGGGCTGTATGATTAATGTGACAAGACCCAGGCCTGCTACCCCATGTGGTATGATGGGCTGTATGAGACCATGTGACACATGACCCAGGCCTGGTACCCCATGTGATATGCTGGGCTGTATGATTAATGTGACACAAGACCCAGGCCTGGTACCCCATGTGATATACTGGGCTGTATGATAAATGTGACACATGACCCAGGCCTGGTACCCCATGTGATATGCTGGACTGTATGATTAATGTGACAAGACCCAGGCCTGGTACCCCATGTGATATGCTGGGCTGTATGATTAATGTGACACAAGACCCAGGCCTGGTACCCCATGTGATATACTGGGCTGTATGATAAATGTGACACATGACCCAGGCCTGGTACCCCATGTGATATGCTGGGCTGTATGATTAATGTGACAAGACCCAGGCCTGGTACCCCATGTGGTATCCTGGGCTGTATGATTAATGTGACACAAGACCCAGGCCTGGTACCCGATGTGATATGCTGGGCTGTATGAGACCATGTGACACAAGGCCCAGGCCTGGTACCCCATGTGATATGCTGGGCTGTATGATTAATGTGACACAAGACCCAGGCCTGGTACCCCATGTGATATGCTGGGCTGTATGATAAATGTGACACAAGACCCAGGCCTAGTACCCCATGTGATATGCTGGGCTGTATGATAAATGTGACACATGACCCAGGCCTGGTACCCCATGTGATATGCTGGGCTGTATGATTAATGTGACAAGACCCAGGCCTGGTACCCCATGTGATATGCTGGGCTGTATGATTAATGTGACACAAGACCCAGGCCTGGTACCCGATGTGATATGCTGGGCTGTATGAGACCATGTGACACAAGGCCCAGGCCTGGTACCCCATGTGATATGCTGGGCTGTATGATTAATGTGACACAAGACCCAGGCCTGGTACCCCATGTGATATGCTGGGCTGTATGATTAATGTGACACAAGGCCCAGGCCTGGTACCCCATGTGATATGCTGGGATGTATGATTAATGTGACACATGACCCAGGCCTGGTACCCCATGTGATATGCTGGGCTGTATGATAAATGTGACACATGACCCAGGCCTGGTACCCCATGTGATATGCTGGGCTGTATGATTAATGTGACAAGGCCCAGGCCTGGTACCCCATGTGATATGCTGGGCTGTATGAGACCATGTGACACAAGGCCCAGGCCTGGTTCCCCATGTGATATGCTGGGCTGTATGATTAATGTGACAAGACCCAGGCCTGGTACCCCATGTGGTATCCTGGGCTGTATGATTAATGTGACACAAGACCCAGGCCTGGTACCCGATGTGATATGCTGGGCTGTATGAGACCATGTGACACAAGACCCAGGCCTGGTACCCCATGTGATATGCTGGGCTGTATGATAAATGTGACACATGACCCAGGCCTGGTACCCCATGTGATATGCTGGGCTGTATGATTAATGTGACACAAGACCTAGGCCTGGTACCCCATGTGGTATGCTGGGCTGTATGAGACCATGTGACACATGACCCAGGCCTGGTACCCCATGTGATATGCTGGGCTGTATGATAAATGTGACAAGGCTCAGGCCTGGTAGCCCATGTGATATGCTGGGCTGTATGATTAATGTGACACAAGACCCAGGCCTGGTACCCCATGTGATATGCTGGGCAGTATGGTTAATGTGACACAAGACCTAGGCCTGATACCCCATGTGATATGCTGGGCTGTATGAGACCATGTGACACAAGACCCAGGCCTGGTTCCCCATGTGATATGCTGGGCTGTATGATTAATGTGACACAAGACCTAGGCCTGATACCCCATGTGATATGCTGGGCTGTATGAGACCATGTGACACATGACCCAGGCCTGGTACCCCATGTGATATGCTGGGCTGTATGATTAATGTGACACAAGACCCAGGCCTGGTACCCCATGTGATATGCTGGGCTGTATGATAAATGTGACACATGACCCAGGCCTGGTACCCCATGTGATATGCTGGGCTGTATGATAAATGTGACACATGACCCAGGCCTGGTACCCCATGTGATATGCTGGGCTGTATGATTAATGTGACACAAGACCTAGGCCTGGTACCCCATGTGGTATGCTGGGCTGTATGAGACCATGTGACACATGACCCAGGCCTGGTACCCCATGTGATATGCTGGGCTGTATGATAAATGTGACAAGGCTCAGGCCTGGTAGCCCATGTGATATGCTGGGCTGTATGATTAATGTGACACAAGACCCAGGCCTGGTACCAGATGTGATATGCTGGGCTGTATGAGACCATGTGACACATGACCCAGGCCTGGTACCCCATGTGATATGCTGGGCTGTATGATAAATGTGACAAGGCTCAGGCCTGGTACCCCATGTGATATGCTGGGCTGTATGAGACCATGTGACACATGACCCAGGCCTGGTACCCCATGTGATATGCTGGGCTGTATGATTAATGTGACACAAGACCCAGGCCTGGTACCCCATGTGATATACTGGGCTGTATGATAAATGTGACACATGACCCAGGCCTGGTACCCCATGTGATATGCTGGGCTGTATGATTAATGTGACAAGACCCAGGCCTGGTACCCCATGTGGTATCCTGGGCTGTATGATTAATGTGACACAAGACCCAGGCCTGGTACCCGATGTGATATGCTGGGCTGTATGAGACCATGTGACACAAGGCCCAGGCCTGGTACCCCATGTGATATGCTGGGCTGTATGATTAATGTGACACAAGACCCAGGCCTGGTACCCCATGTGATATGCTGGGCTGTATGATAAATGTGACACAAGACCCAGGCCTGGTACCCCATGTGATATGCTGGGCTGTATGATAAATGTGACACAAGACCCAGGCCTGGTACCCCATGTGATATGCTGGGCTGTATGAGACCATGTGACACAAGGCCCAGGCCTGGTACCCCATGTGATATGCTGGGCTGTATGATAAATGTGACACATGACCCAGGCCTGGTACCCCATGTGATTGTGAGGTATAGGGGTACCTCGTCCATGGTTAGGGATCGGTAGTTGAGGTTCTTGGCGCAGCGGCTGAAGCAGAGCTCAGTCATCTTGTTGTAGACTAACAGGAAATCGCGCAGCTGTAGAAGACACAAGAAACTGGTTACATGTAATTCACTAACATTGTGCGACATTGAGGGGGGAAGAGACCCCTCCCCTGGGGTATATAGGGGAGGGGGAGAGGAAGTATGACTGCAGACACCTGTCTCATCCATTACCTAGTGCTACACAGGTGGCTGCAGTCACACATGAGGTGGGGAGCACAGGAGCAGTGTAGTGTAACTGATGGGAGGGGACATGTTGGTGGGTAGGATATGTGGGGTGGGGGTCGCCGTCCCTCCCTCCCTGGGGTATATCAGGGGTATAATTGCCCTCACATTGCGCAGCTGTTCCCCCTCCATGCTGCTGCTGCTGCTGCCCGGGGTCTCCTATCTCATGTCACCGCTCAGGGCGCCGCCATTACTGCTGTCATCACGTGACGTCAGACCGGAAGTAGTCCCAATCCGCCAACCAACACATGGCGGCTGCACTTCCGGCTGTCACGGAGACTCCTCCCACCAGAGACAGCAGATTAGAGAGAGACCGTCTTATATGTCATACTAGAGTAGACTGCAGCTAGAGACCTCAGCCAGAGAGACAGCTACTCCTTCCATGTGAGAGAGAAGAGAATATACCCAGAGACAGCCAGCATCTGAGAGAAACTCCCAGAGACAGCCAGCATCTGAGAGAGACTCCCTGCTTCTGAGAGAGACTCCCTGCATCTGAGAGAGACTCCCAGAGACACCCTTCATCTGAGAGAGACTCCCAGAGACAGCCAGCATCTGAGAGAGACTCCCTGCTTCTGAGAGAGACTCCCAGAGACAGCCAGCATCTGAGAGAGACTCCCAGAGACAGCCAGCATCTGAGAGAGACTCCCTGCTTCTGAGAGAGACTCCCTGCATCTGAGAGAGACTCCCAGAGACAGCCAGCATCTGAGAGAGACTCCCAGAGACAGCCAGCATCTGAGAGAGACTCCCTGCTTCTGAGAGAGACTCCCAGAGACAGCCAGCATCTGAGAGAGACTCCCTGCTTCTGAGAGAGACTCCCTGCATCTGAGAGAGACTCCCAGAGACAGCCAGCATCTGAGAGAGACTCCCAGAGACAGCCAGCATCTGAGAGAGACTCCCTGCTTCTGAGAGAGACTCCCAGAGACAGCCAGCATCTGAGAGAGACTCCCTGCTTCTGAGAGAGACTCCCTGCATCTGAGAGAGACTCCCAGAGACAGCCAGCATCTGAGAGAGACTCCCAGAGACAGCCTGCATCTGAGAGAGACTCCCTGCTTCTGAGAGAGACTCCCTGCATCTGAGAGAGACTCCCAGAGACAGCCAGCATCTGAGAGAGACTCCCAGAGACTCCCTGCATCTAAGAGAGACTCCCAGAGACAGCCATCATCTGAGAGAGGAGAGTGCATCCAGAGACATTGTGCACCTGAGACTGTAGAGAGTGCACCCAGAGACCCTCTGCAGCTAAGAGAGTGCACCCAGAGACCCTCTGCATCTGAGAGTGCACCCAGAGACCCTCTGCAGCTAAGAGAGTGCACCCAGAGACATCTAATATACCACTTACAGCAACAAGTGTGAGAGAGACACTGACAAACTGCTCCTTGTATTCTATTCTCTGTAGTGACACTGTACAGCTATCAGACTGTTCTCTATCCCATAGAGAGATACAGGGGATTTGCGAGACTGTTTGCATGAGAGACCTCAGTTTGTCAGGGGCCATTCCCAGGAGATCTGTCTGTAAAGGACTGTCTACATGAAGTGCCCACCCAATGAGACAGTCTGAGATCTGAGTTTCAGGTGAGACTGCCTCAGTGCACATGACGTATTACATGAGACACGTGTAATAACATGGTAAGCCTAATAGAAGCGGGGCTATATGTACTATGCAGCTGTACTCGGGGCCGCCGTGCTGAAAGCTGTACTGTCCAGTGGTTGTAAAATGGTCATTATTACATTGATTACAGAGTGGCCAGGGTGTGTATATAGCCTGGGGCTATAATTGCCCCTTTACATTCAGTGGCTGAAACTGCTTTAGACGAGGCGGCTTTGGAGCTGTATAGTAACTTTATCCACTGTGTAAGTGTCTTACCGATGTGTCCACATACATCTGTTCTCCGCGCGCTACAAGTCGCCATGCACATAATATGTGAGAATCATGTGACTGGGCAGCGCCAAATGTTTTTCGTACAACTTTTTCCCTGCAAATACGTCTTAATAGCTCGGCCTCTGCTGATTAAAATAGCGTTCCCACTAGGCTGTTTTAGCGGGGCACTGTGCCCTGCCCTCCTTCTGTAGGGCAAAAAGCTCCCTGCCCTCGCAGCGCACCGCTAAGACAGCCTGCGGGTGCCGTCTCCACCCACAGGTCGCAGTGTCCCGTGGGTGGGGAAATGTGCGGTGACCCGGTCACCGCTGGTGAATAGACACTGGGCGCATGCGCCCGACATCTATTCTACATGTCAGCAGCGCCTTAGTGCCGGGCACGCCCCCAAGAGTGACAAAAAGGTGATGCGTCTTATAGACACACCCCTTTTTCAATGGCCACGCCCCCCTTCGGAGCGCGCTGAAGTGCCCTCTCTAGCTTCGGCGCCCTGCCTCCCGCCGGAGCTAGAGTGAACAGTATAAAATAATGCGGCATGCCCATATTCTGCGTGCGACTGCGGGTATACGCACTGCGTTAGTGTCAGCGCCCGTGACGTGCAGATACAGACGCAAATAGAATGTAGGCATGGCGCATATCATTCTAATAAGCTGGAGCTTCTGTATCCTATTCACATCGCTATGCGAAGAAGACACTTCTGAAAGGAAATTAGTCGCAGGAAAAGACGCTCTGCGATACCGAGTCACGATACAGCATGGCGCGACCAGAAGGGTTTTATAACGTGCATGCAGTATTATTATTCTTTATATAGCGTAACAAAGGTTCCGCAGCGCTTTACAAAGTACATAAACAAATGAGCACACGAGAAAAATGGTACAAATAATGCAGGACAAGGACATGGTATATACACATTACTATATAACACAAGCAGCCAAGTGCGTTAGGAGTAAATGATGGTATAAGTAAGGGAAGGAGAAGCACGAGGGATGAGAGTCCTGCTCGTGAGAACTTACATTGTAAACGGGAAGGCACATCTGTATATGCAATCTACATATATCACATGTAATACAGACAGTGTCATTCTCCTATACACAGAGATCTACATATATCACATGTAATACAGACAGTGTCATTCTCCCATATACAGAGAAATCTATATATCACATGTAATACAGACAGTGTCATTCTCCTATACACAGAGATCTACATATATCACATGTAATACAGACAGTGTCATTCTCCTATACACAGAGATCTACATATATCACATGTAATACAGACAGTGTCAGTCTCCTAAATACAGAGATCCCTATATATCCCATGTAATACAGTGTAATTCTCCTATATACAGAGATCCCTATATATCACATGTAATACAGACAGTGTCAGTCTCCTAAATACAGAGATCCCTATATATCCCATGTAATACAGTGTAATTCTCCTATATACAGAGATCTCCATATATCCCATGTAATACAGACCGTGTCATTCTCCCATATACAGAGATCCCTATATATCCCATGTAATACACAATGTAATTCTCCTAAATACAGAGATCCCTATATATCCCATGTAATACAGACCGTGTCATTCTCCCATATACAGAGATCCCTATATATCACATGTAATACAGACAGTGTCATTCTCCCATATACAGAGATCCCTATATATCACATGTAATACAGACAGTGTCATTATCCCATATACAGAGAAATCTATATATCACATGTAATACAGACAGTGTCATTCTCCCATATACAGAGAAATCTATATATCACATGTAATACAGACAGTGTCATTCTCCCATATACAGAGATCCCTATATATCACATGTAATACAGACAGTGTCATTCTCCCATATACAGAGAAATCTATATATCACATGTAATACAGACAGTGTCATTCTCCTATACACAGAGATCTACATATATCACATGTAATACAGACAGTGTCATTCTCCTATACACAGAGATCTACATATATCCCATGTAATACAGACAGTGTCATTCTCCTATACACAGAGATCTACATATATCCCATGTAATACAGACAGTGTCATTCTCCTATACACAGAGATCTACATATATCCCATGTAATACAGACAGTGTCATTCTCCAATACACAGATCTACATATATCCCATGTAATACAGACAGTGTCATTCTCCTATACACAGAGATCTACATATATCCCATGTAATACAGACAGTGTCATTCTCCTATACACAGAGATCTACATATATCACATGTAATACAGACAGTGTCATTCTCCTATACACAGAGATCTACATATATCCCATGTAATACAGACAGTGTCATTCTCCTATACACAGATATCTACATATATCCCATGTAATACAGACCGTGTCATTCTCCTATACACAGAGATCTACATAGATCACATGTAATACAGACAGTGTCAGTCTCCTAAATACAGAGATCCCTATATATCCCATGTAATACAGACAGTGTCAGTCTCCTAAATACAGAGATCCCTATATATCCCATGTAATACAGACCGTGTCATTCTCGCATATACAGAGATCCCTATATATCACCTGTAATACAGACAGTGTCATTCTCCCATATACAGAGATCCCTATATATCACCTGTAATACAGACAGTGTAATTCTCCCATATACAGAGAAATCTATATATCACATGTAATACAGACAGTGTCATTCTCCCATATACAGAGAAATCTATATATCACATGTAATACAGACAGTGTCATTCTCCCATATACAGAGATCACTATATATCCCATGTAATGCAGACACTGTTAGTGTCTTATATACAGAGATCTCTATATATCACATGTAATGCAGACAGTGTCAGTCTGATCTATACAGAGATCCCTATATATCACATGTAATACAGACAGGGTCAGTGTTCTATATACAGAGATCCATTTACAGTATATAACATGTAATGCAGACACTGTTAGTGTCTTATATACAGAGATCTCTATCACATGTAATACAGACAGTGTCATTCTCCCATATACAGAGATCACTATATATCACCTGTAATACAGACACTGTCAGTATCCTATACACAGAGATCACTATATATCCCATGTAATACAGACAGTGTAATTCTCCTATACACAGAGATCTCTATATATCACATGTAATGCAGACAGTGTCAGTCTGATCTATACAGAGATCCCTATATATCACATGTAATACAGACAAGGTCAGTGTTCTATATACAGAGATCCATTTACAGTATATAACATGTAATACAGACAGTGTCAGTCTCCTATATACAGAGATCTCTATATATCCCATGTAATACAGACAGTGTCAGTCTCCTGTATACAGAGATTCCTATATATCCCATGTAATACAGACAGTGTCATTCTCCTATACACAGAGATCTACATATATCCCATGTAATACAGACAGTGTCAGTCTCCTATATACAGAGATCTTTATATATCCCATGTAATACAGTCACTGTCAGTCTCCTGTATACAGATATTCTTTTATATCACATGTAATACAGACAGTGTCAGTCTCCTAAATACAGAGATCCCTATATATCCCATGTAATACACAGTGTAATTCTCCTAAATACAGAGATCCCTATATATCCCATGTAATACAGACCGTGTCATTTTCCCATATACAGAGATCCCTATATATCACCTGTAATACAGACAGTGTCATTCTCCCATATACAGAGATCCCTATATATCACCTGTAATACAGACAGTGTCATTCTCCCATATACAGAGAAATCTATATATCACATGTAATACAGACAGTGTCATTCTCCCATATACAGAGAAATCTATATATCACATGTAATACAGACAGTGTCATTCTCCCATATACAGAGATCACTATATATCACCTGTAATACAGACACTGTCAGTATCTTATATACAGAGATCTCTATATATCACATGCAATTAAGACTGTCAGTCTCCTATACACAGAGATCTCTATATATCCCATGTAATGCAGACACTGTTAGTGTCTTATATACAGAGATCTCTATATATCACATGTAATACAGACAGTGTTAGTCTCCTAAATACAGAGATCCCTATATATCCCATGTAATACAGACCGTGTCATTTTCCCATATACAGAGATCCCTATATATCACCTGTAATACAGACAGTGTCATTCTCCCATATACAGAGATCCCTATATATCACCTGTAATACAGACAGTGTCATTCTCCCATATACAGAGAAATCTATATATCACATGTAATACAGACAGTGTCATTCTCCCATATACAGAGATCCCTATATATCACCTGTAATACAGACAGTGTCATTCTCCCATATACAGAGAAATCTATATATCACATGTAATGCAGACAGTGTCAGTCTGATCTATACAGAGATCCCTATATATCACATGTAATACAGACAGTGTCAGTGTTCTATATACAGAGATCCATTTACAGTATATAACATGTAATACAGACAGTGTCAGTCTCCTATATACAGAGATCTTTATATATCCCATGTAATACAGTCACTGTCAGTCTCCTGTATACAGATATTCTTTTATATCACATGTAATACAGTGTCAGTGTTATATATGCAGAGATCCCTATATATCGCATGTAATACAGACAGTATCAGTGTTATATATACAGAGATCCCTATATATCGCATGTAATACAGACCGTATCAGTGTTATATATACAGAGATCCCTATATATCGCATGTAATACAGACCGTATCAGTGTTATATATACAGAGATCCCTATATATCGCATGTAATACAGACCGTATCAGTGTTATATATACAGAGATCCCTATATATCGCATGTAATACAGACCGTATCAGTGTTATATATACAGAGATCCCTATATATCGCATGTAATACAGACCGTATCAGTGTTATATATACAGAGATCCCTATATATCGCATGTAATACAGACCGTATCAGTGTTATATAAACAGAGATCCCTATATATCGCATGTAATACAGACCGTATCAGTGTTATATATACAGAGACCCCTATATATCACATGTAATACAGACCGTATCAGTGTTATATATATATATATATATATATATATATATATATATATATATACAGAGATCCCTATATATCGCATGTAATACAGACCGTATCAGTGTTATACATACAGAGATCCCTATATATCACATGTAATACAGACCGTATCAGTGTTATATATACAGGAATCCCTATATATCACATGTAATACAGACCGTATCAGTGTTATATATACAGAGATCCCTATATATCACATGTAATACAGACCGTATCAGTGTTATATATACAGAGATCCCTATATATCACATGTAATACAGACCTTATCAGTGTTATATGAGATCCCTATATATCACATGTAATACAGACCGTATCAATGTTATATATATACAGAGATCTCTATATATCACATGTAATACAGACCGTATCAGTGTTATATATACAGAGATCCCTATATATCACATGTAATACAGACCGTATCAGTGTTATATATATATATATATATACAGAGATCCCTATATATCACATGTAATACAGACCATATCAGTGTTATATATACAGAGATCCCTATATATCACATGTAATACAGACCAAATCAGTGTTATATATACAGGAATCCCTATATATCACATATAATACAGACCTTATCAGTGTTATATATACAGAGATCCCTATATATCACATATAATACAGACCTTATCAGTGTTATATGAGATCCCTATATATCGCATGTAATACAGACCGTATCAGTGTTATATATATATATATATATATATATATATATATATATATATATATATATATATATAGAGAGAGAGAGAGATCTCTATATATCACATGTAATACAGACCGTTTCAGTGTTATACAGTCAGGTCCATAAATATTGGGACATTGACAGAATTTTCATATTTTGGCCTCTAGTCACCACCATAATGGCTTTGAAATGAAACATACAAGATGTGCTTTACCTGCAGACTTTCAGATTTAATTTGAGGGTAATTACATCCAAATCAGGTGACTGGTGTAGGAATTACAACGGTTTATATATGTTCCTCCCACTTTTTAAGGGGCCAAAAGTAATGGGACAAAGTAAACAATCCTAAATCTAACTTTCACTTTTTAATACTTTGTTGCAAATCCTTTGCAGGCAATTTCAGCCCGAAGTCTGGAACGCATAGACATCACCAGACGCTGGGTTTCATCCCTGGTGATGCTCTGCCAGGCCTCTACTGCAAATGTCTTCAGTTCCTGCTTGTTCTTGGGGCATTTTCCCTTCAGTTTTGTCTTCATCAAGTGAAATGCATGCTCAATAGGATTCAGGTCAGGGGATTGACTTGGCCATTGCATAACATTCCACTTTTTAGCCTTAAAAAACTCTTTGGTTGCTTTTGCAGTATGCTTGGGGTCATTGTCCATCTGCACTGTGAAGCGCCGTCCAATGAGTTCTGAAGCATTTGACTGAATATGAGCATATAATATTGTCCGAAACACTTCAGAATTCATTCTGCTGCTTTTGTCAGCAGTCACATCATCAATAAATACAAGGGAACCAGTTCCATTGGCAGCCATACATGCCCACGCCATGACACTACCACCACCATGCTTCACTGATGAGGTGGTATGTTTTGGATCATGAGCAGTTCCTTTCCTTCTCCATACTCTTCTCTTCCCATCATTCTGGTACAAGTTTGATCTTTGTCTCATCTGTCCATAGGCTGTTGTTCCAGAACTGTAATGGCTTTTTTAGATGTTGTTTGGCAAACTCTAATCTGGTCTTCCTGTTTTTGTGGCTCACCAATGGTTTACATCTTATGGTGAACCCTCTATATTCACTCTTGTGAAGTCTTCTCTTGATTGTTGACTTTGACACATATACATCTACCTCCTGGAGATTGTTCTTGATTTGGCCAACTGTTGTGAAGGGGTTTTTCTTCACCAGGGAAATAATTCTTTTGTCATCCACCACAGTTGTTTTCCGTGGTCTTCCGGGTCTTTTGGTGTTGCTGAGCTCTCCGGTGCGGTCTTTCTTTTTAAGAATGTTCCAAACAGTTGATTTGGACACACCTAATGTTTTTGCTATCTCTCTGATGGGTTTGTTTTGATTTTTCAGCCTAATGATGGCTTCACTGATAGTGACAGCTCTTTGGATCTCATATTGAGAGTCGACAGCAACTGATTCCAAATGCAAATGTCACACCTAGAATCAACTCCAGACCTTCTACCTGCTTAATTGATAATGAAATAACGAGGGAATAGCCCACACCTGTCCATGAAATTGCTTTTGAGTTTATATTCCCATTACTTTTGGCCCCTTAAAAAGTTGGAGGCACATATAGAAACCGTTGTAATTCCTACACCGTTCACCTGATTTGGATGTAATTACCCTCAAATTAAATCTGAAAGTCTGCAGGTAAATCACATCTTGTTTGTTTCATTTCAAAGTCATTGTGGTGGTGAATAGAGGCCAAAATATGAAAATTCTGTCAATTTCCCAATATTTATGCACCTGACTGTATCACTTGTAACACAGTGTCATTCTCCTGTATACGGAGATTTCTATATATCACATGTAATACAGAACGTATCAGTGTTATATATACTGAGTTCCCTATGTATCACATGTAATACAGACAGTGTAATTATCCTATATACAGAGATCCCTTTATATAACATGTAATACAGACAGTATCAGTGTTATACCCCTTTTACACCAGAGCAAAAACCTGGGTTTTTGCTGGGTCTACCCAGGTCGCAGCTCAGTGTTAAAGGGTCCATGAAAAATAACCCAGGTCAAGTGACCCTGCAATCCAACCCAGGTAGCTACCAGGGTTGGACCCAGGATGGACCCGGGTAATGGTGCAGTGTAAACGGTGCAACCCGGGTTATCTGACCTGGGTCATGTCTAAAATGAGCTGATTGGTGGTTGTGGAGCATTCATCTCCCACTTTTTATGACCTCACAGGTTTAGCAGGGCCGACCTGAGTTCAGTGTGAACAGGGCTGACCTGAGAGTAACCCAGATCGATGGTGCAGTGTAAATGGGTCTGACTAGGGTTGGAACCATGTCCAAAAACCCAGGGCGGACCTGGGTTTTTGGTGGAAAAGAGGTATTATATATACAGAGATCTCTTTATATCACATGTAATACAGACAGTATCAGTGTTATATATACAGAGATCTCTATATATCACATGCAATACAGACAGTATCAGTGTTATATACAGAGATCCCTATATATCACATGTAATACAGACCATGTCAGATCTCAGTGTCACAGTGTCTATGGGATTTGTACAGGTGAGTCCGGCTTGGTACCTGCAGGTAATCTCTCAGTGGGCGGTGTTGGGGCGTGTCTGGGGGCTGGGGGCGGTACACGGGTTAGTGCTGACTCTGAAGTTGCTGTATAAATCATTACATGCTGGGCTTCTCCTGACTGCACCTGGTAACGTATAATCTCCTCTCGTCTCTGCACCTTTCTGTGTATGATATGTCCTTACATACATGTGATAGATACATATGTACTGTTAACATGCTTCCAAGGAGCTTGGTAATGACGTGTGAATACTGCGCCCGCGTTGGTCACAGAGAACACCAGTGTTTTGCCATTATCACCTGTATCATATATACAGTATGCACACACCTGTAGCTGCTGCGTGTTCCTGCTCTGTTTACAGGAAAACCTGTTCTGCCACTTTCTATATCCTGGAAAATACTGTGCTGCGGCCTCCCCCTCCACCTCTGTATACAGGAGACGCTGCACATTTATACTGTGCCTAGCTTATAGGGGCAGCACCTGTTCACAGCGCTATGTCCTAATATGCAGGGAACTCTCTCCTGCTAATATGCAGCGCTGTGCCCTTATACGGAGGGAACAGTGCCCTACTAATACGCAGTGCTGTATCTATATGCGTAGGTAAGTATTCTGCTAATAAGCAGCGCAGTGTCCTTATATGCAGGGAACAGTCTCCTGCTAATACGTAGCGCTGTGTCCTTATACGTAGGTAAATGTCCTACTAATACACAGTGCTGTGTTCTTATACATAGGTAGGTGTCCCTGCTAATATGCAGCGCTATGTCCTTATATGCAGGGAACAGTCTCCTGCTAATAATCAGCGCTGTGTCCTTATATGCAGGGAGCAGTCTCCTGCTAATATGCAGCGCTCTGTCCTAATACACATGGAGCAGTCTCCTGCTAATATGCAGCTCTCTGTCCTTATACGTAGGTAAGTGTCCTGCTAATATGCAGCGCTCTGTCCTAATATACAGGGAGCTTGGGCCTGATTCAGATTTGGGAATAGATTAATGCTGGGTACACACTACACGATAAATTGGCCAATTTGTTGTTTTGAGGCAAATCGTGCACATTGTGCAGTGTGTACGCCGGATTGCACGCTCCCGCACGTTGCCGTGCTGCATGGTCAGTACGCAATATGATGGAGACATATTCCGTAGCGCTATTACAGAGGATATTGCTGTCAGTCACATCCTCTCTGGTTACGGACAAGTGACCCATTCAGCTGCACATATTGAGTACATGATCTCCATCCTGCAGTTTGCTTGTGATCACTTGTTGTGCAAGTAGGGACAGAGGAAAAAAGTTTTGGAGTCATAACAAAAGTACCATATCACTACTCTTTCCTAAAGATTCCGGGTGAATAGGAGACCTGGTTACTGTGGCCAGCTGTACTGGGGCTACATAGATTATTAGCTCAACTTTTACTTGGGGAACCTCTCTTATGACCAGCAATAAATGAGGTAAAAAATAATCTCCGTCTCTTCCATCTTTATCTATCACTTTCTTTAACATGTTGTTAAAGTTATGTTAAACCGCTCTACTAACCCATTAGACTGGGGGTGATACACTGAGGGTCTTAGCTGAGTCATTTTAAACAGACGACATAACTCTTTCATGATTGCTTACATAAATGGGGTACCCTCCCTTAGGTATTCCCAACCTGCTAAAGACATGGACTAATTCTCTAGCAATGGTCTTTGTTGATGTATTGCGCAATGGTATCGCTTCCGGGTGCCTGGTAGCGTAATCCATTATCTCTAGAATACTGTTTATTGATGGCACCATGCAGATTTCATTAAAGGTCCAACCAAGTCCATAGCTATTATTTCAAACGGAACCTCAATAATGGGTAATGGGACAAGAGGACTTTTAAAATGTGGCCTTGGAGCATGGTACTGACATTCAGGGCAGTATGAACAATATTCAGACCTCTTCATGGACCCCGGACCAGAAAAACCTCTGTAAAATTCGCTCATCATTCTTTTTTTTTTTTTTTAGATTCTTGGTGACCTGCAGTTATGTGACCATGAGTCAGGTCTAGCACTGTTCTTCTATATGCCTTGGGAACTACCAATTGTTCCACAATATCTTCTCCTTTCTTTGTCACCTGATACAAAAAATCTTGGCATACTGCCATGTGAGTATATGACAGACTATCAGGGTATACTGGTTTACCATCAATCTTGGGGGGACTAGCTAACAAGCTCCCCAGACTGCAGCCCAAAATGCAGGGGACAAGTACGGCGGACCCCCGCTTGAAGGTACCCACGTCTTTGTGCAGTCTAGCCTCCGGTCTCAGGAGATGCTGGATGATTACGATTACACTAGACCACCAGGGCATTAATATACTGGCACAGAGACATATTTAGAGGCCAGGGGACAAGGTGGTTAATGTCAGCATGGAAGAAGGCGCTCTCCCTGCAGCCCCTCCCCCAACTCAGAGTGCCATTCCACTGCGGTTTAGCCGTTCCCTGAGCTACTTCTCCCTCACCCACCGCCCCCTCAGAGACGCACGGCAGCCATTTTCTGCTTCACAAGTCTCCAGGAAATGCTGGGTCCTGTCTCCCTGTATACCTCTCCCATGGGCCAGGTTATATAGTGCTGTATATCCTACCAGCCACTGTGGTCTCTGTAGTTGATTGTAGTGCCAATTGCAGATATATAGTGTTTTTTTCTGCATTTTTGTATGTGACTTGTGCTAGCGCTGATCTCTACTTTCTATATTGTCCAACTTGTACCTTTCCCTTTATACTGATTTACCCTGACATACCAAGGTATTATTATTATCATCATTTATTTATATGGCGCCACAAGTGTTTGCAGTGCCTTACAAAGTACATAGACAAATAAGTAACCAGTGACATACAATACAATACAATACAATACAATAGAGGACATGGATAATAAACATTGCTATATTAGCGACCTTTACGCCCACATATGCAGCCAAGTGTTAGTTGCCCTAGTGGGGAGTAAGAGATGATTAAAATTACAGTAGAGAGAAGCACAAGAGGGTAGAAGGCCCTGCTCAAAAGAGCTTACATTCTTTAAGGGAGGGGAAGACAAACAGGAGTGACGCAGAATGGGGTAGGTGGGGAGAAAGGAAGATGTAGCAGCAAGTTAGGTTGAGAGCTGGAAGGCTTTAATGAAGTAGTGGGTCTTAAGATCTCATTTTAAAGATTATAGAGAGGTGCAGTGTCTGATCGGGAGAGGGAGGGAGTTCCAAAGGTGGGGAGCAGCGCGGGCAATATCTTGGAGGTGGGAGGAAGTAATCAATTGGCATGAAAGGCGGCATGTATTAAGTGAACGAAGAGGGCGGACAGAAGAGTGAAGGGAGATGAGATCAGAGATGTAAATGGGAGAGGAATGGGTGAGGGCTTTGTAAGTGAGTGTGAGAACCTTGAATTGGGTTCTGAAAGGGAAGGGGAGCCAGTGGAGGGCTTGTAAGAGAGGGGAGGCAGATGTTTGGAGAGGAAGATTAGCCGAGCAGCAGCATTGAGCACAGACTGGAGAGGAGAGAGATGGGATTTGGGGAGGCCAGCGAGGAGAGGGTTACAGTAGTTCAATCTGGACATGACCAGTGAATGTACAAGGGTTTTTGTAGCATCCTGGGTGAGAAAGAGTCTGATCTTGGAAATATTCTTGAGATGGAAACGACAGGACTGCGAGAGGTTCTGAATGTGTGGTTTGAAGGAGAGGGAAGAGTCCAGGATAACTCCAAGACAATGCACTTTTGGACTAGATGAGATAGTTATGCCATCTATTAATAAAGAAATAGTGGGACATGATGTTATATGGGAGGGTGGGAAGACTAACAGCACAGTCTTAGACATATTAAGTTTGAGAAATCGCTGGGACATCCAGGAAGAGATAGCAGAGAGACAGTTAGAGATACGAGTCAGTAGAGAGGGGGAAAGATCAGGTGAGGAAAGGTAGATATGAGTATCATCAGCATAGAGATGATAATGGAGGTCAAAAGAGCTGATGAGTTTACCTAGAGAGGACGTATAGAGAGAGAATAGGAGAGGTCCAAGAACAGAACCTTGGGGAACACCTATTGTAAGAGGCTGTGGGGGGGGGAGTCGTCGTGAGAGGAAACCGAGAAGGAACGGTCAGAGAGGTAGGAGGACAGCCAGGAGAGAGCAGTGTCACGTAGACCAAGGGAGTGAAGGTTATCCAGCAGTAGAGGGTGGTCCACAGTGTCAAGCAGCAGAGAGGTCAAGGGGAATGAGCAGGGAGTAGTAGCCCTTGGATTTAGCAGCAAGGAGGTCGTTGCTGACTTTTGTGAGGGCAGTTTCAGTGTAGTGGAGAGAACGGAAGCCAGACTGAAAAGGGTCAAGGAGGGAGTGAGAGGAAAGAAATGTGCTAAGGCGTTTGTAAACAACACGCTCAAGGAGTTTGGAGGCAAAAGGGAGGAAAGAGATTGGTCAGTAGTTAGAGAGAATGTTAGGATCAATGTTGGGTTTTTTAAGAATGGGAGAGTCAAGGGCATGCTTGAATGCAGAAGTAACAGTGCCAGAAGAGAAGGAGAGATTAAGGAGGTGGGCAAGATGGGAGCAGGCAGATGGAGAGAGGTAGGTATAGGGGGCTATCACATACTATATAGCGCGGTTGCACACTACACTGTGCCATATTACACATACTGCAGGGTGCATACTGTATCATACTGTGTATTTTATTATTATTGTGGCTATGTCTGGCAGAGGAAAGAATAACAAGCAGCCCGATGCTGCTGCTCCCACTCTGGTGTCCTGTAAGTCCTGCTCAGCGGGTTTAGCCCCAGAGGACCTCATTCAGGATGGTCTTTGTACTAATTGTTACATAGACTCAGGCCCCACAGCCCCGGTGTCTCCTCCTCAGGACCCACCCTGGGCTGTCTTTTCACAGATGATGACAGATTGTGGACCACTTAGCAGTCCCCATGGTAGCCCCCTCTGTAGGATGGCTACAGCAGGTACTCCCTGCAAATCCTTTGCCCCCTCCATGGGTAGACGTACTGTCTTCCTCAGTACAGAGTTTGGCTAATACCACTTCAGTTTTTCAGCAAATGCTGCAAAAAGAGAAGCCTTTACCTACTAAACCTACTCTGTTATCTTCCCAGTCCACCCAGTTATCTGATTCTAAGATATCATCTGGGGTGGCAGAAGACGCAGATCTCTCTCACTGTGACTCGGTCTCAGGAGAAGAGGAGCCACCCTCTAAATTAAATAACCCGGCTCTTGTGAGAGCTGTAAAATCAATTTTACAAATATAAGAGGATGAACCTGCTCCTAAGAAAAAACACGCACTTTATAAACAACAAAAGGTAGTTTTACCAGAATTCCCTCATTCTGACCAGCTGTCTGATCACATGAGTGAAGCATGGCATATGCTCGGTAAAAGATTTAAAATTCCAAAATGTTTAAATTCCTTTTACCCTCTTCCAGCTACTGATTGTACTAAACGGGAAGTTCCCCTAGCAGTGGATTCTCAAGTAACACGACCCATCTATACCGCCACCTCCTTGAAGGAGACTACAGAGGTAGAAGCTCGTCACAAATCCATATACTCTCTTACAGGAGCTATTACTCATCCTGCTAGGGCTACGGCCTGGGTGGCAAAAGCCATTGTCAGTAGGGCAGAGGCCCTAGAAGAGACATTTCTCCCCTGATGCTTCAAGGGAACAACTATCCTACATAGCTCACATTAGAGATGCAACCTCCTACTTGAGAGAAGTAGCTATGAATACGGCTCTCCTGGCTTCCAGGATATCTGCCACTTCAATAGTGGCTAGTCGAATTATTTGGCTCCATTACTGGAAAACAAACTCAGGTTCAAAAAGGGCTCTGGAGTCCCTTCATTATTCTGGAGATATCCTATTTGGTCCAGAATTAGATAAAATTGTGACTACTTTGGCACCTTCTAAGACGGCGGGCTGCCCTCTACTTAAAATACAAAGCCTCGGACGTCATCCTTTCAGTCCTTTCACCCTCAAGGAAAATCTAAGGGTCAGTCCTTTCCACGGCAGCAGGCATCAGTCAAGACCTCCAAGCCTAGGGCCAAACAAGCCTGGGCTACTAGATGGCCACCTGCCAAGTCTGAGGACAAGCCTACAGCCTGACTAGGTGGGCCTCTTCCTGGGGGTTCCCAGGGTGGGAGGCCAACTTCTTCAATTCGCTCAGTTTCGCTGCTCCGAAAAGCCATTCAGTCCTTACTGAATTCAGCAATTTTATCCCCTCCTCACAACAAGGCAAGGGCTATTATTCTACCCTTTACCTTGTTCAGAAGCCCAGTGAGTCTCATCGGCCTATTCTCAACCTCAAATCTCTGAACAAGTTTGTCAGGGTGCCCATGTTTCGAATGGAAATCCTCCACTCTATTATCCTTGCTATGGAGCCTGGGGATTTTGTGATGTCTCTGGACATTCATGACGCTTTCCTACATGTACCTATAGTGCCTTCTCATCAACAATATCTCCGGTTTGCTATCCTACAACAGCATTACCAATTTCAGGCCCTACCGTTTGGCCTCTCAACAGCCCCTCAGGTCTTTACCAAAATCATGCCAGTTATTGCGGCCTCCCTTCATCAAGGGATCAGACTACTCCCATACTTAGACGACCACTCTCTGTTGGCCAGCTCCCCAGAGATTCTTCACCGCCATTTACAGGTAACAAATGCACGGGTGGCTGATCAACTGGAAAAAGTCTTCACTGACACCTTTTCAAAGAATGGTACATTTAGAAGCCCTCTTGGACTCGCAGGTTCAGAGAATCTTTCTAGCAGACAAGATCTCATTAATACAACACAGAATGTGCAGACTGCTCTGCAGTCGCCGAGGGTCAATTCACGCTGCAATGCAGACATTGGGATCAATGGTGTCCACCTTTGACATGGTGGAGTTTGCTCAGTTTCACACAAGACCCCTACAACACCTTATCCTCTCCAGGTGGAACGGCCTACCCCATCTACTTCGATCCCAGACAATGGACCTCCCCCCAGGGGTTCACCTGTCCCTAGCCTGTTGGCTACAGACATTCCACTTAGACAAGGGTCGCCCCTTTTGGAACCCGGATTGAGTTCTCCTCACCATGGACGAAAGTCTCCGAGGGTGGGGCACAGTGACTGCCATCACTCCTTCCAGGGCCGCTGGACCCCAGTTGAGGCAAAGTTACGAATCAATGTCTTGGTACTTCGAGCCATCTACAGAGCTCCCACTCTGGCTCAGGATATTGCTCAGTACAAGTACAGTCTGACAACGCCACAGCAGTGACCTACCGCAATCACCAAGGAGGCACTTGGCGTCGAGCAACAATGGCAGAAATGTCCCACGTTCTCACATGGACCAAACACCATCTCCCAGCCATCTCCACGGTGTTCATCCCTGGAGTTCTCAATTGGTAAGCAGATTTCCTCAGCCGTCACGAGGTACATCCAGAAGTCTTTCAGCTCCTGGTGGGCAAATGGGGTCTTCTGGATGTGGATCTCATGGCCTCAAGACACAACAACAAATTTCCAGTATATGGAATCAGGACAAGGGACCCATCGCAGCCTCGGTGGACGCATTGTCAGTGAAATTGACCTTCTATTTGGCATACCTATTTGCCCCAATATCCCTGCTTCCTCGAGTTCTTCGGAAGTTCAAGCTGGAAGTGGGCACAGTCCTGTTGATAGCTCCAGCTTGGCCCAGACGGCATTGGTACTTCAATCTTCAGAGTCTTTCCATAGACGTTCCTTTTCAACTTCCTCTCCGGGTAGACCTGTTGTCTCGGGGTCCATGTCTACATCCGGACTTGGCCCGTCTGTCTTTAACGGATTCGCTCTTGAGACATCCCTCCTAACGGCTAAGGGATTTTCCTGCTCTGTGGTCTAGTCCATGCTCAGGGCCAGTAAGCCAGCTTCAGCCAGGGTTTACCACCGATTTTATGGCATACATATTTCCAGTGGTGTGCTCCAAGAAACTATGACCCCTAAGTTTTTAAGGTATCTAGAATTTTTGCCTTTCTTCAGGCTGGATTGATCTAGGCCTCCGCCTAGCATCTTTGAAAGTGCACGTCTCTGCTCTGTCCATCTGGTTCCAACGCAGACTGGCTCCTCTACCAGATGTTCACACCTTCCTGCAAGGTGTTCTCCGTATACAGCCTATGTCCCTCCTGTGGTTCCATGGGATTTGGCAGTGGTGCGCCAAGCAATTCAAGAACCTCCATTTGAACTCCTGGAATCAGTGGATGTCAAGTGGCTCACTGCGAAGACTTTTTCTTCTGGATATCGCATCTATCCGTAGGGTATCGGATTTAGCGGCGCTTTCATGTCGCTCCTCCTTTTTAATCTTTTTAATCTTTCATCAGGACAAGACAGTTCTAAGAACAAGCCCAGGCTTCCTTCCTAAGGTGGTCTCTCGTTTCCACCTAAACGACAAATTGTGATTCCGGCCTTTCAATCACCAGACCACTCGGCAGGTGAGGCCTCTTGGATGTGGTTCATGATCTAAAGATTTACGTGACCATACTACTTCCATCGGAAATTGGACTCCCTCTTCGCCCTATATGGATTCCACAAGAAGGGATGGCCAGCTAACAAAAAGGTAGCCAGATGGCTTCGCATGACTATCTCATAGGCTTACACGCAGACTGACCTTCCTGTGCCGGCTACAGTATCTGTTCATTCTGCTCGCTCTGTGGGTCCCTCGTGGGCAGCCCTGTGTGGCACCTCAGCTGAACAGCTATCCTGGTCGTCTGTACACACCTTTCTTAGGTTTCATGCCTTTGATACATTTGCCTCTCAGGAGAACCCTACACCCGAAGGAAGCATCCTATCGGCTCAGGAGCGTTCTTGCCCTTGAGCAACTGCTTTGGGACATCCCCATTGTCTCCCTGTAGAGCCCTAAGGACCATGAAGAAGAGAAGGAAAGTAAAACTTACCCTTGTTAACTCTCTTTCTTCAAAGTCCACAGGGCACCTGCCCTGACGTGCCTGGTATCTATGAGTTTCTTATATTGGTCACTTGTTTCCTTGTCTGTGTGAGAGGTTGATTCCTCAGTGTACCAGTCTTCCTTCTCTCCTATCCTGCTCCTGCATTGGGCTTCTTAACAAAACTGAGTTGCCCTCAGATTCTGGGTGGGGTATAGGGGGAAGGACCAGAGCATCCTGGGATTGAAAATCTTTGCTGTTGGTGTCCAGTCCTCCAAGTTCCCACCTACACCACATTGTGTCCCTGTGGACCCTATGGACTACGAAGAAAGAGATAACAAAGGTAAGTTTTACCATAACTCTCCTTTTTCTGACTTCAAGATCAGGCAGACGATCAACTGGTCCTATTCAGGGGAAGAAACATCATTCGGTGACCCACTGCTGCTCTCAGCATCTTCTGGTTCACCAACCATGCTAGAAAAAGGGAACATTTCAGACTCTGAATACCCTCCCCACTGCTACTATATCAGTAACCTTCTCAAATGTGTCGGGGTTATTTTACTTCTGTAACAAAAAGGCTTTCCCACAACAGAAGTGAGCAAAGTCTCTCCCCAATATTGCATCATACATCAAGCCAGGAACCAAACCCACAGAGACTACAGCGGAACCACACTGCGTTTCTGTGTTCACTTCCGCAGTAGCCTAATACTGAGTATCCCCATGTATGCAGGTCACACCAACAGTTTTTCCCTTACGATTTAAGGGGTTCACCACTTCAGCTTTCATAAGAGTTACCAGGCTACCAGAATCTAACAGAGCCTCTACCCTGTTTATTTCTATAGTGACTATACACATTTGCTTATCTGTCTCAGCCTGTCGGTCAGCCGTACAGGCAGGCTGTGCAAAGAAAGACACTCTGCGATTGACATAAGCAGTATCACATTGCATAGGGTCAGAGGTGAGTGAACAATTAGTAGCAATATGGCCCAAACCACCACATCGAAAACATTGTATCAGATTATTATCAAGCTTTTTACGGGGTAGGAACCTCCTGGTCCTAATGCCCTACTTCCAGGTTCAAACCCACAGTCTTAGGTTCATTCCACCTCCCAGCACCCTTCTCCCCTGGAACAGTTTTTCCAGTGGTCACGGGAGATCGCTGTTACGGAACTATGGCTCGTGGGGTACTTTTAATAGTTCCTCAGCCGCCACATATCTCTCCACCATTTCAACCAATTGGTCTGCTGTTTTAGGGTCTGCATGGCTCACCCACTTGCACTGAGTTGTAGATAGAGACAGCATGGAATCGATCGATCTGTGGTCCTGTTAGAGACTTTGGCTGTAGCCATTTTGTGGTCAGATGGATGAGGTCATACATTTGAGAGTGGGGAGGGTTTTCTGTTTGGTATTCCCAGCGGTGGACTCGTTTGGCACGAACAAACACCGTGGGCCAAATGTAATAGGGTGAGAGTTTAGAAAATGTGAGAGAAAACTCAGCCAATGTAATAAAGTCACAGAACAGGGCAAACTCGCATGTTTTTCAGACTCAAAAAACTCTAAAGATTTAAATGAAAATGCAACTTGATCAATGTATTAGTGGGAGTTTTACTGCTAAACTGTTTCTAAACTCTCACCCTATTACATTTGGCCCTTAGACTTCCAATCGAGTTAGGATTTCTTGTTTTTAATTTGTCATAGTCTTTGACATCAGTCAGGCACAAGTCAAAATACTGTAGGCTTCTTACGGTTCTCCAAACAGGAAGGGTGCCACAAGGCTTGCCCACTGATCTTTAGGCCAATTCTCTCTCTGAGCTGTTCTTTAAAATGTAGTAAGATAAGCTTCAACCCTGGGTCATCCTTTGCAGAAAGTGGCTGACCCGTATGGAGAGAGTGTTATTTGGCACATCAGTTGAAGCATCTCCAGACCGGGCTACTAGTTTCTGTATTACTTCTCTTATGGCCATGCAGGTTTCCTCTATGGCCACTTGTTGCTTCTGGGCTGCCTCAAGGCCAATAGTTGTGCCCTGGTGGACTCTTGCTGAGCCCTGGTGGACTCTTGTTGAATTTTGTTAGTTTCCTGCTGAGCCCTGGTAGATTCTTGCTGAGCTGCCGTAGCCTGGAGCAAGGCCTTAACAATGTCCTCCATGTTATCTTTGGGTGTAGGATTAAAGCAGAATCCGGCTTTCCTAAGTATTGTTGACTCCATAACCATGGACTTCACAGCACAAGAGCTGATGTCTAAAACAATAGATTGGTGTCTGTTATTATATATTTCAAATGTAAATTTTTTCCCGTTGCTGCCATTTCCAGTGTGTTGCCTGCATTCTCCACCACTTGTAGTAGGATCGGGGTAGGAGGTCCCTCTCCTGTGGCAGATGGACACCTCCAAGCATACAGCAGCCAGGAAACCGCACACCAGTCCAGGGTTTTTCGTTCCAAAATGGAAATCATAAAAATACATCCTAGCCCATCTGGGCACTAACTGAACAAGCCTGACTGTCTGCTCTCCCCAGGAATGAGACACTGAGCCAAACCCTGACACACCCTTTATTAGCCTCTCACAGCTGCAGGAACTAATTATCCTTCTCTCTGGCTGAAGGCCTGAAAACTCGAAATGGCCCTGTGGATGGAGCCCTCTGTTCTCTCTCACATCCACACCCCCAGGACCCATTATCAAACTCTGATCAAGGACCGTATTCAATTAACAGTGAAAACTGCGTTTTTTTACGCCAAAAATGCAGCGAAAATGGCAAACAGGTGAAAATGGAGAAAAAAATGACTGAAGAAAAGTTTTCTCCATCCCAGACCAGGAGAAAAATGCAAAATCCCTATTTTGGCTAAAAATGGGAGGATTTCTTTCATAACCCTTTGGACACCCCCTAATGATAAATTACCCCAAACATTTTAACGTAAGTTGCGTATTTTGTCGAAAAACTGCCGTGCAAATCTTGGGCAAAAAAAAAAAGTTAAAAATGATAGAAAGCTATTTTTTTTCTACAATATTACTATTCCACGTAAACTGGAGGTACGTTAAAATGGGTGCAAGTATATTTTCATGTCGTAAAAATGCAATTTCAAAAACCGTTAAAAAACCTCCTGCTGCGACCGCGTGTGATGTTTAGAACACTTGACACATCCATGCTGCCCCTCGAAAAATCAAGCCTGATAACTTAAAACCATTTTCAATATGGGTTTTAAAACACATAGGTCAGAAACCTTGGACAAACTTATTTTCCATTTAGCACTTTACCAGTGATTCTATCACACCTCATTCATCTACTATAGCCTCAATACGCCAGGAAGCGTGACTTGCCTGGTGTGAGGGAGCCGCCAGATCCTGTGCTATCATGGTAGTTTTGGGTGTCTTTTTTTTTTTTTTGGTGAAAATGCGTGTAAGTTGAAACGCAATGCGACTAGAATAAGCCAGCATGATATGTGACACCTGTATATCTGTGTGCTCCTGAGTCTGTATATGGGAGACTGCGCTGATTAATGTGATATGTGACACCTGTATAAGGGAGACTGCGCTGAGTAATGTGATATGTGACACCTGTATATCTGTGTGCTCCTGAGTCTGTATATGGGAGACTATGCTGAGTAATGTGATGTGACACCTGTATATCTGTGTGCTCCTGAGTCTGTATATGGGAGACTATGCTGAGTAATGTGATGTGACACCTGTATATCTGTGTGCTCCTGAGTCTGTATATAGGAGACTGCGCTGAGTAATGTGATATGTGACACCTGTATATCTGTGTGCTCCTGAGTCTGTATATGGGAGACTGCGCTGATTAATGTGATATGTGACACCTGTATATGGGAGACTGCGCTGAGTAATGTGATATGTGACACCTGTATATCTGTGTGCTCCTGAGTCTGTATATGGGAGACTATGCTGAGTAATGTGATGTGACACCTGTATATCTGTGTGCTCCTGAGTCTGTATATAGGAGACTGCGCTGAGTAATGTGATATGTGACACCTGTATATCTGTGTGCTCCTGAGTCTGTATATGGAGACTGCGCTGAGTAATGTGATATGTGACACCTGTATAAGGGAGACTGCGCTGAGTAATGTGATATGTGACACCTGTATATCTGTGTGCTCCTGAGTCTGTATATGGAGACTGTGCTGAGTAATGTGATATGTGACACCTGTATATCTGTGTGCTCCTGAGTCTGTATATGGGAGACTGCGCTGAGTAATGTGATATGTGACACCTGTATATCTGTGTGCTCCTGAGTCTGTATATAGGAGACTGTGCTGAGTAATGTGATATGTGACACCTGTATATCTGTGTGCTCCTGAGTCTGTATATGGGAGACTGTGCTGAGTAATGTGATATGTGACACCTGTATATCTGTGTGCTCCTGAGTCTGTATATAGGAGACTGCGCTGAGTAATGTGATAGGTGACACCTGTATATCTGTGTGCTCCTGAGTCTGTATATAGGAGACTGTGCTGAGTAATGTGATATGTGACACCTGTATATCTGTGTGCTCCTGAGTCTGTATATGGAGACTGTGCTGACTAATGTGATATGTGACACCTGTATATCTGTGTGCTCCTGAGTCTGTATATGGAAGACTGCGCTGAGTAATGTGATATGTGACACCTGTATATTTGTGTGCTCCTGAGTCTGTATATGAAGCACAATGTAACTTGGAATAAGAAAAAGCCGTGGCTGATACATTGTAGCACTTTGAGACTAAATGAATACAGGCCTGAGTCTCTGAATCTGTACACAAAGTCTGAATCCGCGTAAAAGTATTGCCGATTGTAACAATTTTCCTAAACGCAATGTAATAGGCAAAAAAGATGTGTCTGAATAGGTGGAGAAAAAAGTGCACTTTAGCGACTTTTAAATATGCTTCCACCCATTTTCAAGTACCCCAAATGTGACAGGAGTACTTATTTTCTCCTAAAAATACTGCTTTATTCCGTTCTTCACCACTTGTGTAAAGACGCTAATTAGAGACAATTGTGCGAACTTAAGTGCCCCAAACTGTTCCATGAGGACTAATCGGGAACTTCTACATTGATCCCCAATGTTCCGCATCTTTCTGGGGAGGTTCACGCTGATTTCCCTGATTCAGACACCACTTTACGTCTGTTCTGACTTCACGTGTCTCCGTTTTCACGTCTTTTGAAATTGAATAGGGCAAATCGCGATTACGCGCACAATAAGTTTCCGTGGCTAAAATACGCAATGTAGGCGAAAAACTCCACCAGGTAAAACTAATTGAATATGGGCCTATATTGGAGGAAAGGAGCTGATGAGTGTTACAGATGACGGGGTATGCTTCAGACCAAGCCTTCTCCATACTTCCATCAGTTTGGCACAGGCTGATCATGGCCATAGAATGCCGTGGTTGGTTTATTATAGGACTGTGGCTTTTCTATTCTAGAGGCTTATAAATGGTTTGCCCCTTGCTGTGACCCCTCTGTATCTACTCTTGTGAAGTCTTCTCTGTATGTTAGACTTGGATAATGATTTGCTGACCTCCTGGGGAGTGGTCTGCACTTGGCTGGATGTTGGGAAGGGGGTTTGTCTTTACCATGGGAAGGATCCTGTGATCATCCACCACTGTTGTCTTCCATAGACGTCCAGGCCTCTGTGTTACCGAGCTCACCAGTGCGTTCTTCTGCTCATGTGGCCTCTCCTAAGGTTCCCGCTATCTCTGATGGTCGGTGTCACTGGCAGTGATACAACAACAACTTCTAAATGCAAATACCACATTTGTCATAAACTCCAGAAAATTTCCTGCTTAATTGATAAAGAGATGACAAAATAACAGCTATATGTAGCCTAGCTAGTGTCACATTACAACTGATGCAGGTCTGGGCATTTCCAAGATTTAACAGTACAGTGACCATTACCTTTTACATACTGTTATCCCATGATTTATGGCACTTCAGTGTATATACAGATACATACATATACATGCATACATACTGTATATACACACATACATATATATATATATATATATATATATACATATACACATGCTTACATACATATACACACATATATATATAATATATACATGCATACAAATATATATATATATATATATATATACATACATACACTCACTTCTTTCCTCCAGATTACACACTGTACACACTATACAGATATATCTGCAGATGGTTTTTGTTCATACACACTGAACAACCATCATCTGTGTCTGCCTGCAGGTCCCGGCTACCAGGGGGCGTGTCGGGAGCGTGTCCCGCCCCCCTCCTTGCGGCTGCCGCTGTGTGTGCACGCCGCCCGTACACACCTGCCGATGGACAGATGTGTCTGCAGACATATCTGTCCATCGGCTGTATGCCGACGTTCACCGACATATCGGGTGTACTCACTGCCCGACGGGTAGCAGATACATTGGCCGATTAATTGATCAGCCAATGTATCTTTCAGTGTGTACTCAGCTTAAGTTTCTATCTGTGGACGGGATTTCCCATAGGCACCGTAGACATGTAATGAGTAGCGGTGTGTGGTCTATGTTGGTGTCACCATTAGTGTAATGAGTAGCTGTGTGGGGTCTATGTTGGTGTCACCATTGGTGTAATGAGCAGCGGTGTGTGGTCTATGTTGGTGTCACCATTAGAGTAATGAGCAGCGGTGTGTGGTCTATGTTTGTGTCACCATTAGTGTAATGAGCAGCGGTGTGTGGTCTATGTTGGTGTCACCATTAGTGTAATGAGCAGCGGTGTGTGGTCTATGTTGGTGTCACCATTAGTGTAATGAGCAGCGGTGTGTGGTCTATGTTGGTGTCACCATTAGTGTAATGAGTAGCGGTGTGTGGTCTATGTTGGTGTCACCATTAGTGTAATGAGTAGCGGTGTGTGGTCTATGTTGGTGTCACCATTAGTGTAATGAGCAGCGGTGTGTGGTCTATGTTGGTGTCACCATTAGTGTAGAATGCTAAAGTCTGACTTTGTCCTCTTTGCAGGGTCACTATGTCTGATGGGATCATGAGTAAAGCCGCCACAATGGAGATTGCCATTAGCAGTAATGGGGTCTCGGGAACCCTGAATGAGGACGAGAGTTTGGAGCAGGTAATTCCCGCCATGACTTCCCGGTCTGCTGTGTATAGTTCTGCTGCCTTCCTGCCACGGGGGCTGATTCTCCCCTCCCTCGATACTCGGCACTATTACATAGTAATTACCTTCTATCCTATAATGAGCCAATCAGAAATAAAATGCTCACCAAGAAGTTCACACCTTGGGCCCCATTCAATTCAGCGCGCTGTTAGGGCGACTAAATGATTTCTTCTCGCTCGTCCTGAGGGTGCGAGGAGAAATCTGACTAAAGTGCCGGCTGGGGGGCTGTTTTCTGGCTTAGCGCGGCGCTAACAGCCGCATGGCCGGCACTTTAGTCAGAGAATGTCGGTTCTCGCCACTAAACGCCCAGGTAAGTTTACGAGAACCAGAATTCTCCGACGTAACCATCGGACTAACAGAGCGCTGAACAGAATCTGCCCCTTAGACTGCGGTAAACCAGCTGTGCGTCCGTTCGGTGGGAGTACCCTGCTGATTCCAGCTGCCTCGGGCACATGTACAGATCACGTCTGTAAGTAACGCACAGTATACTCTGTGCTGGTTTGTGGTGCAATTGCTGCTCGTCTCTCACTGATGAGCTCTTATGATATGGAACCCGCTGTTTTCAGCATGAAGATTTTATTCTACTTTTTTTTTTTTATATTCATATCATTTTATTGGGGTATCAATACAAGAGAAACAGAAAAAAAACAGTGCAGTCCCCAAGGGGGATTAAGGAACAAAAAGTACACAGTAAATATTCGTCATACAAATAGATAAATAACAAGTGTAATGATATACTGATATTGGAATTGAACTTTTCTTTTGTCCCTCTTTTTTCTTTGTAATTCCTTAGGAAAGTAGCACAGAACATAGAAACAAACAATATCAAGAGAAGTGAAAAAAAATATATATATAAAGAGAGAAAAATAAAATAATAATCATAATTGAGTAGAAAAGTAAATAAATAAATACAAATTAAAAATTTGGAAATTATATAGAAGGGAAAATAAAAATAAAATAGAAATAAAAAAATATAAATAAAAATCAGGGAGTGGAGAGGAAGAGAGCCAGCTCGGGGGCATAGAATAAAGAATTTGAGAGGGAGAGAGAGAAAAGAAAAGAAAAAAAAAAAGAGAAAAGAGCAGAGGGCAGATAATTATGATAGACCAGGAGGGGTCACACCCTGGGAACCGTACCAGGGAGACCAGATTGCGTTAAACTTGTCCACTGTGTTGTGCTGGAGGCTCGTGATATATTCCATTTTGGCCACAAACCAGACGCAGTTGAGAGACTGACGAGTAGGAGGAAGTGGTTGTTTCCAAGAGCTAGCAATCTGATACTTGGCGGCACATGAGATGTGTAGGGCCAACTTATTCTCATGGTTGGAAAGTTGACAGATCGGGGCACACAGGAGCAACGAAGCAGCAGTAAGAGGGGAAGCATAAGGAATCATTGACGATATAGTAGATTGGCCCATGGACCAGTAAGGGACAATATATGGACAGGACCACCAAATATGGTAGAAAGAGCCGACTTGTCCACATTGTCTCCAACAAAGGTTAGAAGAATTAGGGTATATTTGGTGAAGACGCTCCGTAACAAGATACCATCGAGTGTACACCTTATAAGAGTTTTCCTTAATGGAGACACTAATTGAGCATTTCGATATATTAAGGCGTATAGCCTCCCAAGTGTCTTCTCCCAGAGAGGTACCCAAGTCTATCTCCCAACAACACTCAGGGTCTCTAGGGGTGGGCTATCCTGATCTAGTATGGAATGATAGATCTGAGAAATGAAGCCCTTTTCCGCAGGTCTATAAATACAAAGGCGTTCCATAGCTGTGGGGTTTCGTAAAGCGTCAAGAGAAGAGAGGGACGAATGGTCAAAGTGGCGAATCTGGAGATACTGGTAGAAACAGGACTACGGCAAAGAATGTATCTCTCGTAACTCTGTAAAAGAATGGGGGGCAAAATTGCCCAGAATGTGATGAAAGCTGGTGATGCCAGCTGCCGACCATATAGAGATCATATTGGGCGAGTGGCCAGGAAGAAAAGAAGGGTGAAACCAGAGAGGTGTCTGAGGCGAGGGGTGAGTAGACACTTGGCGTCGAGAGAGTCCCATACAGATAAAGTAAGAGTAACTGATGGGGCCAACGAGATAGAGAGAGGTCTGAGTTTTCTGAGGAGCCACGGTAGGTTTGAGACTGATGGGGTTTTGGTGAGTGCTGATTCAAGATCAACCCATCGTTTGGTTCCCTTGGGAGAGTGCCAGGAGACTAATTGACTAAGTCTAGAGGCTTGGTAGTATTTGGATAACGAGGGGAGACCTAGGCCGCCAGCTGAAGTGGTCTTGAAAAGGACTGCTCTACATATACGAGGTCTTCTGTAGTTCCAGATAAATTTACCATAACTTGCCTGTAAAGAAGATAGAACGCGGGGAGGGACTGCCACAGGAAGGGTTTGGAAAAGGTAGAGGAGTTTGGGAAGGACATTCATTTTAATCACGACTATACGGCCTGTCCAAGATATAAATAGAGAGCGCCAATGAGAAAGGTCTTATTCTATGGCCCTAAACAGAGGGAGATAGTTTGCCTTGTAGAGACCGTGATAAGATTTTGTCAGGTTGACACCTAGATATTTAATGGATTCCAAGCGCCAGTTAAAATTGAAATTAAGACGGAGGAGCTCTACAGACGACCTCGGAATATGGAGGGGCTAAAGCTTCTGATTTGTCGTTGTTGATTTTATAACCGGAAAATTGTCCATAAAGGGAGATTTCTTGGAACTGATTTGGGAGGAAAATCAAGGGGTTGGTAAGAGTAAGGAGGACATCGTCGGCAAATAGAGAGATTTTATACGAGGAGTCGCCTACTTGAATGCCAGAAATGTCTGGGTTCCCTCGGATCTTACAGGCCAGGGGTTCAATAATTAGAGCGAAAATCAGCGGGGATAGAGGACACCCCTGCCTAGTGCCATTTGAGATGGGGAAGGAGTCAGAAAGAAGACCTCCTGCAAGAACCGAAGTAGATGGGTTATGATAAAGGGCCCTAATGCCTGGAGAAATCTACCATGAAAACCGAAGCCAAGAAGAGTATTAATCATAAAGGGCCAAGAGACCCTATCAAAGGCCTTTTCGGCATCAAGAGCAAGAAGGGGAGAGTGAAGTTTAAAAGAGTTTACATGGTGTATAAGGTCCACTGTACGCCTAGTGTTATCGAGGGCTTGTCGGGAGGGGACGAAACCTACCTGGTCCGGATGAATAAGAGAAGAGAGGATGGGGTTTAGTCTATTTGCCAAAATTTTTGCAAAAAGTTTGAGATCCGTATTTAGAAGGGAAATTGGTCGATAGTTAGTTACCAAATGGGGGTCCTTACCCGGTTTCGGTATAACTGTTATTTTAGCCCTGGTGGTATCAGTGGGAAAAAAAGTTACCTTCAAAAATTTGATTAAAAGAGTTTGTGAGATGGGGGATTAGAGAGCTCTGGAATGTTCTATAGTAAGAATAGGGAGACCGTCCGGACCAGGTGCCTTCGGAGGTTTCTGATGTTTAAGTGCACAGGTAACCTCTTCCTCAGTTATGGGGAGGTTAAGTGATTCAGAGGTGGAAGCATCGATGTGGGGTAGATCACAAGAAGTCAAGTAGTCAGTAATGGAGATGAGGAGGGGGGGTGAGGACGGATCGTGATCCGTAAGGTTATAAAGATAAGAATAATAGTCTTTAAAGATAGAATTGATTTTGGAGGGGCTGTATTGAAGAGATCCAGAATGGTCCTTAAGCGCAGGAATCGCCATAGCAACCTTGCGAGCCTTTAAACGATTGGCAAGAAGAGTGTCCGCCTTATTGCTCTTTTCATAGAATCGCTGATTCAGCCATCTAAGAGATTTTTTCAATTTTTTCAGAAAGAATCGAGTTAAGGGCAGATTTTGCAGTGGTGAGTTGTTTAGAGAGCGTCAGTGGGCGTGCGCTTATGGAGAGACTCCAAGTGGTGAACCTGATCTGTGAGAGATCGGAGAAGATGCTTGTGTTCTTTATTTCTGTGAGAAGCAAAGCTGATGATGTGCCCACGAAGGACAGATTTGTGAGCCTCCCACTCCATGGGAGAACATCCGGAGCCGGAAACATTAAGAGCAAAGTAATCCTTTAAGACACCTGTAATTTTTGTTTGGAAGTGAGGGATTTTAAGAAGGGTCTCATTTAACCGCCAAGTGGGCATGATGACCGGGGTATCTAAAAAATCGAGGGAGGAAGTAACGATAGAGTGATCAGACCAGGAATTAGGAATGATACTCGCATCTGTAAGGTGTTTGGAAATGGGGAGACTACATAAAATAAAATCGATTCTGGAATAAGTACGATGGTGGTTGGAATAGAATGTGTAATCCTTAGAAGAGGGATTGAGGGAGCGCCACGTGTCAAATAGACCAGCCGTTTTCATATGTTTATTTAGAGTTTTAGATATAGGACAAGTGGAAGGGCAGGTCCTAGAATAAGACTTATCCAGGGTCGGATCCAGAACAGAGTTAAAGTCGCCACCAAGAAGCAAGTGGCCAATATGACGTTTTGTACAGTATTTTAAAGGAATTAAAGAAACAATATTGGCCTACATTAGGGGCATATACCGTGGCGATAGTCGCCTCTGTGTGTCCAAGCCTGCCAGTGAGAATAATGTATCGACCATCCGCATCGGTGTATACAGATTCTTGGGAAAAAGATAAGTTATTTTTAATGAGAATGGCCACACCATTATATTTAGACGTACTGGAGGAGTAAAACACGGTGGAGAAGTGTCTGGAGATAAGAGAAGGGTGGTTTGGTGAGCGGAAGTGGGTTTCCTGCAAAAGGACAATGTCGGCTTTTATTGATCGAATAGTGCGAAACAGGTGGGAACGCTTCTGGGGAGTATTGAGGGCGCGGACATTCATTGAAGCTATAGTGAGAGGCATATTGGGTTAGTTTTGGGTCGGCTAGGAAGCAGCAGTGGAATGGAAATAAGGGTCCCAGCTCGCAAGGGAAAATGTAGAGAAAAAATAGAGTGAGGGAAAAAAATAAGAAGGGGGAGAAAGAAAAAGGAGAGAAGAAAGAAAAAAAACAAACAAAAAAAAAAAAACGGACTGAGTACGAAAACCCTATCTACAAAGAAGGAGGACAATGTACTCAAAAGGTTGGACTTAGAAATCCAGAGAGGAGCAGGCTAAAAAAGCCAAATAACCCTCTAATGAAGTAAAACACAACAAAAATAAGAAATAATGTTGACAGTGTCACAATTAGAGAGAGATATAAATCTCCTAAAAGAGAGAAGAAGAAAAGAACAGAGAAGAATTTGTATGGGATCAGAAGCATTCCCCGGGCGCAGAAATGGGCGAGAAGGGGAAAGAAGTAACAGATTGGTAATTACAATCACAAAAAAAGCAAAACTTAGAGAGACATGCAAAAAAAAAAAAGTAAATAAAAATATACAGTAAATAGCATAACGGATCAGTATTAGCTAATAGCTAAATAAAGAGAACAGCTAAAGATATATATATAAAAAAATAGATACAGAACATAATACCGAGTTTTCCAGATATTAGTAACAAATGATAACCATATCTAGGAAGTAAATAAACAGTCTACATCTCAACTATATTACTTAGAAGAGAGACGAGCAAGAAAGGGGAGAGGAAGAGGGTGGGGTAAATACAGAGCGGAAACCAGTAATCAGATCATGGTTGTAAGTTAGTAAAAAAAACAAAACTTAAGTGTGAAGAATAGTAGAGCAGAAACGAGGGACAATTGTTGGTGGGTAAGGCACTCACGAAACGTCGGGGTTCCCTTCCGGGGAGGGGCCCGATTCCTCTAGGTAGTGAAGCAAGTCCTTACATTCACGAAGATCTCGGAAGATAAGGATCTTGCCGTTCAGGTCTACAATAAGCTTAAAGGGGAACCCCCAGCGATATCTGATTCTTCTATCACGAAGAGCCTTGGTTAAGTCCCGAAAGTCTCTTCTCTTGGCAATCGTCAGGGGTGAAAGATCCTGGTAGTATTGGAGCTTGGCTGATTCGAATAGGATGTGTGGTTTACGCTTTGTAGGGTTGAGAACAAGTTCTTTGTCCTTATAACTAAGGAACCTCATAATGACGTCACGAGGAGGGTCGTTGTCCCTGGGTTTCGGCCAAAGAGCGCGGTGAGCCCTTTCAAGTGGTAGTGAGCGTGAGCCAAGGTCAGGGAGTAGGAAAGAGAAAAGTCTATACAGATATGATTCCAGAACATCAGTAGAAACCGATTCTGGGATGTTACGAATGCGGATATTATTCCTATGTTCCCGGTTTTCCAAATCTTCGTTTTTAGAGCGAAGGTCAGAAAGTTCAGTAACGATATGATCCAGGTCTCTGCTAGTTTCATTTAAGGCTTTCTGAAAGTTGTCCTGGCGAGACTCAAGTTTATTGGTTCTTGCAGCCAGAGTTGAAACTTCAGCTTTAATAGAGGCAACTGCTTTGTCGAGTTTGGTTTCAAGAGAGTCCTTAAACTCCATAATGAGGGAGCGAAGAGCTAGAATGTCTTCTTTAGTGGATGGGGTGGGTGAGTGAGAACCATCCTTATCCATGGCAATGAAAGGGGGGAAGGGGGACCCCTTTGAGATGATTTCGTACCTCTCGTGAAGTGTTGTGAAATATCACTTCCCCCTTGTTTAGGAGTCTTGGTAGTAGATTTCTGCATGTGTGGGCCACCAGTGTCAGGGTTGCCGAGAGAAGAAAAAAAATAAAAAGACCCAGAACCAGTAAATATATCAAAAAACAAAAAGAACAGAGAGAAAAAATAAAATATATAGGGGATTAAAGCACCCAGGGGATGGGGGACATGCCCACTTAATGTGTCATTGTATTCAATTAGTCAGGATTGAGGACCTGACAACTAAGAAATATAGAACCGTGAATAAGTTATATAGCCCTATTCAAGTGCAGCCTGTTAGTGGGTAGTAGGAGCTTAGTAGAGAAATACAATGGGTGAAGATATTACAGTGAGAAACCACAAGATGGAGCCTGAGTCTCCAGAGTGGAATCTTATATTCTCATAAAGCTATTACTCCTTATAGGCATAAAAAGAGCCATATACACAACCATAGATATAGATAATAATAAAAATGCCCCCCGACTGCAATATTCAGGGCAAGTAATATAACCATATAGTAAAAGTGCGTGGCCAGGTGAAGTAGGATGGGCTGCAATATGGAGAGAACACCCAGGGGCTAGGGGTGATCCAGCAGGCTAATAACCACTACCTGCACGCAGGGCAGAGAGGACATAAGCCTCTGACAGTGCCTTGGGGGTGAGATGCAGGGAGAACAGCAGACACAGGCCAGCCTACAATCAATAAGCCCCAGGAGCAGACCTCAGCAGGCACACCAGGGTTTAGCACAGCTGGGAGGACCAAGATGGCTGACAGTCCCCAACTCCGGAGGTCAGCTCCAGCAGTGAGAGGATCCAGATCCCGAGACAGAAGGCAAGGTACCTGCGGGGGAGATCGCAGATCTCCAATCAGGACAGTCACACAGAGGAGGGTGGTTAATTAGTGTTGCGCGCTCCAGCGCCGTCACCTCCGCGATCTTCAGGGAGGCTTCCAGACTCGAGGTCCTGGCTTGTGGAAGGGTGGAGGGCCGCAACCCGCGAGGAAGATGGGAGTTCCTCCACCACCACCCGATGCGCGCCCGGTGTAGGATACCTGGAAGACGCTCCTAAAGCCAGATGGCTGTTATGGATGTACAGTAGGGCGAAAAAGAGCTATTCTACGTTTTTATCACCGATTCCTCACTTATATGAAACTGACATATAATAAAATATAGAAAATATATATTCATGAATAAATCTATTGACTCTGGAACATAAGAATCACAATATCAGCAGCTGCGGAGTGTCGGATAGTTGCAGCCCACAGGAGAGGCCTGTACTGTGGTATAATGAGGGGATCATGGCAGAAATGGTAACACGGGGGACATTGGTGCGATTTCTGCAGATATTCCCTCATTGCATACAGGAAGCTCCGGAGGGCACTTAGGCGTAGGGTGATCATGTGACGCGTTTCACGCTAGTCTGGGTTTTTTTCCAAAGGCATCGGGGGACTTGGAGCCCAGGAACTATCTGGCGCTAATCACCTTATTGTACTATAATACATTTTGTTTTTTTCCAGAGCTAATGTCAGGTTTACTGAGGAATTTCATTTTATGATGTATTTTATGTGTGTTTTAATCAGTTTAATGATATTGTCAGTTAAGGGCACTGATTACAGATCCCTTATCCTCTGGCTGTATACTCAGAGAGCACTTCTATCTCTGTGTCTGCTGTCAGTGTCACCCATAGGACAAGCACGGAACATTTTCCCACCTGTAATCCCTACAGTAAGGATGACTCTTCCTGTTTTTGGGTTACACAATGCTGTCTCCTGAGGGGAACAGGTCACTGACTTTTCCTGAAGCATAAAATCTACCATAGTAAAATGTGTCTCTGATTGTCGTTACTTTATCACCTTCTCTTTCCTATCTGTATATTGTCCTGTTATTCCTGCAGTCCCATCCTCCGTATTACCTCCCAGCTTTATCACCTTCTCTTCCCTATCTGTGTATTGTCCTGTTATTCCTGCAGTCCCATCCTCCGTATTACCTCCCAGCTTTATCACCTTCTCTTTCCTATCTGTGTATTGTCCTGTTATTCCCGCAGTCCCATCCTCCGTATTACCTCCCAGCTTTATCACCTTCTCTTTCCTATCTGTATATTGTCCTGTTATTCCTGCAGTCTCCTCCTCCTCCGTATTACCTCCCAGCTTTATCACCTTCTCTTTCCTATCTGTATATTGTCCTGTTATTCCCGCAGTCCCATCCTCCGTATTACCTCCCAGCTTTATCACCTTCTCTTTCCTATCTGTATATTGTCCTGTTATTCCTGCAGTCTCCTCCTCCTCCGTATTACCTCCCAGCTTTATCACCTTCTCTTTCCTATCTGTATATTGTCCTGTTATTCCCGCAGTCCCATCCTCCGTATTACCTCCCAGCTTTATCACCTTCTCTTTCCTATCTGTGTATTGTCCTGTTATTCCTGCAGTCTCCTCCTCCTCCGTATTACCTCCCAGCTTTATCACCTTCTCTTTCCTATCTGTGTATTGTCCTGTTATTCCTGCAGTCTCCTCCTCCGTATTACCTCCCAGCTTTATCACCTTCTCTTTCCTATCTGTATATTGTCCTGTTATTCCTGCAGTCCCATCCTCCGTATTACCTCCCAGCTTTATCACCTTCTCTTCCCTATCTGTGTATTGTCCTGTTATTCCTGCAATCCCATCCTCCGTATTACCTCCCAGCTTTATCACCTTCTCTTTCCTATCTGTATATTGTCCTGTTATTCCTGCAGTCTCCTCCTCCGTATTACCTCCCAGCTTTATCACCTTCTCTTTCCTATCTGTGTATTGTCCTGTTATTCCTGCAGTCTCCTCCTCCGTATTACCTCCCAGCTTTATCACCTTCTCTTTCCTATCTGTATATTGTCCTGTTATTCCTGCAGTCTCCTCCTCTGTATTACCTCCCAGCTTTATCACCTTCTCTTTCCTATCTGTGTATTGTCCTGTTATTCCTGCAGTCTCCTCCTCCGTATTACCTCCCAGCTTTATCACCTTCTCTTTCCTATCTGTATATTGTCCTGTTATTCCTGCAGTCCCATCCTCCGTATTACCTCCCAGCTTTATCACCTTCTCTTCCCTATCTGTGTATTGTCCTGTTATTCCTGCAGTCCCATCCTCCGTATTACCTCCCAGCTTTATCACCTTCTCTTTCCTATCTGTATATTGTCCTGTTATTCCTGCAGTCTCCTCCTCCGTATTACCTCCCAGCTTTATCACCTTCTCTTTCCTATCTGTGTATTGTCCTGTTATTCCTGCAGTCTCCTCCTCCGTATTACCTCCCAGCTTTATCACCTTCTCTTTCCTATCTGTATATTGTCCTGTTATTCCTGCAGTCTCCTCCTCCGTATTACCTCCCAGCTTTATCACCTTCTCTTTCCTATCTGTATATTGTCCTGTTATTCCTGCAGTCTCCTCCTCCGTATTACCTCCCAGCTTTATCACCTTCTCTTTCCTATCTGTGTATTGTCCTGTTATTCCTGCAGTCTCCTCCTCCGTATTACCTCCCAGCTTTGTGCTGTTTCCGGCATGTTATCATCTGACACTTTTTTTACATTTTGATCTGATTTTATATATCAACCTGTTAGTCTACGTGACCCCAGCCCACTAATTCTGGTTGCGTACGCCCCACTGCTTGGCTGCATACCCTCCAGGGTCCGACCTTGTGCTTCCCTCCCCAGTGCCCCTCTCTGTACCCCCCCAGTGCCCCTCTCTGTACCCCCCCAGTGCCCCTCTCTGTACCCCCCCCAGTGCCTGTCTGTGTACCCCCCCCAGTGCCTGTCTGTGTACCCCCCCCAGTGCCTGTCTGTGTACCCCCCCCCAGTGCCTGTCTGTGTACCCCCCCCAGTGCCTGTCTGTGTACCCCCCCCCAGTGCCTGCCTGTGTACCCCCCCCAGTGCCTGCCTGTGTACCCCCCCCAGTGCCTGCCTGTGTACCCCCCCCAGTGCCAGTCTGTGTACCCCCCCAGTGCCAGTCTGTGTACCCCCCCAGTGCCCCTCTCTGTACACCCCCCCAGTGCCAGTCTGTGTACCCCCCCAGTGCCCCTCTCTGTACACCCCCCCAGTGCCCCTGTCTGTGTACCCCCCCAGTGCCTGTCTGTGTACCCCCCCAGTGCCTGTCTGTGTACCCCCCCCAGTGCCTGTCTGTGTACCCCCCCCAGTGCCTGTGTACCCCCCCCAGTGCCTGTCTGTGTACCCCCCCCAGTGCCTGTCTGTGTACCCCCCCCAGTGCCTGTCTGTGTACCCCCCCCAGTGCCTGTCTGTGTACCCCCCCTAGTGCCCCCTGTCACTTGTTCGCTCATCACACCTGTTGGATGTTTCCCTCCAGGATCTGCAGCAAGTCATGGTATCCGGTCCCAACCTAAATGAGACAAGTATCGTATCTGGCGGATATGGTGGAACCACGGATGGGATCATTCCCACAAACAGCTTAAAAGGTAACGTGATACTATAGGTGTCCTGTATGTGCAGTAACCAGCATCCTGCGATCTTATATTCCTGCTAATGTGTGCGATTCATAATGGTCATCTTATTATACCAGGTGTATGTACTAAGGGAGTGATAGTGTGATGCCGGTCTTATGTACACAGCTGTGCCCACTTACTGCATGGTCTCAGGACAGTGACAGCAATGCCCGCTTACTGCATGGTCTCAGGCCAGTGACAGCAATGCCCACTTACTACATGGTCTCAGGCCAGTGACAGCAATGCCCGCTTACTGCATGGTCTCAGGCCAGTGACGGCAATGCCCGCTTACTACACGGTCTCAGGACAGTGACAGCAATGCCCGCTTACTACATGGTCTCAGGACAGTGACAGCAATGCCCGCTTACTGCATGGTCTCAGGACAGTGACGGCAATGCCCGCTTGCTACTGTACCATTCATTATTTTTCTTTCCTCCAGTTCTCTTATTGTGGAGGAGATGTATTGAACCTTCTAAAGAGTGAAGAAGTTGCCCATAGCAACCAGTCAGCTTCTACCTATCATTATATAGAATGTACTGGATAGATCTTGACGAGAATCTGATTGCTTAGGGCAACGTCTTCACTCTTTAGATGGCCTGATAAATCTCTCCCTATGTCTTAGAATAAGCCTGTCCGACTCTCTTGGCATGGAACGTCCATGGCACGCACACTACCCGCTGCTACAGTCGCCACCGTCATGCCCACAAACTCGTGTAGTTCCTTGTAAGATTAGGCGCATTCCAAGTCATGTGATGTGACAAATGGCGCTTGCTCTGCCTTTAGAGAAATGTAAATGACCCAACGCATTTGGGACTGTGGTCAGCTTTGTGGGATGCCCCTGAAAATGGCGGCAACAGTAAATGGGTCAGTACGGCATTCGGCGGTTACCCCGATGGCGTCGGACCCTTAATTTATTTTCCAGCCTCTTTTTTCCACGCTCAGTTTAGCATCACTTATGTTCAATATTATTTGTGGGTGATCGGATATTGGGATTCGGCCGCGTGTCCAAACAAATGGCCAAGCTGCAGCGCCTTCGTCTTCCATGGTGTCATATCTATTTATATGTAAGCAGAATAGCGATCGGGAAGACGAGACTGGGGAATGACAGGTGACGGGATGACACTGGGGGCGAGATGGGACTGAGGTGGGCTCCAGCGGCTGAGGGATGCAGATTACAGGAGTCAGGGCGTGAGGCCTAGCTTCCCTCATGGAGGTCGGGCAGAAGACGCCTGCTGCCCCCAGTGGTGGTGTCAGATGAGTTTTGGGCACCGTCCACGTGACTATGTTCAGCACAGGCGTGTGCGTGTAACCTGATAACAGAGAGCACAGGATCGCTGTCAGACCTCTGCCCTTCATAGCTTATGTTGATGGAAAGGAAGATCGTTGTGTCTTCTGAGCGTCTTACAATGATGGACAAGGTGGCGTTTTGTGTTTTCTGACCCTATGGTCCCCCGAGTGCATGATCTAAGGCAGGAGCAGCCAACCCTGGTCCTCAAGAGCTACCAACAGGGCATGTTTTCCAAGTCTCCTCACTGAATCACAAGTGAAATAATTAGCTCCACCTGTTGATCTTTTCAAATGTGTCAGTGAGTAATGATTACACCTGTGCTCCTGCTGGGTGACCTGGGAAATGTCAGTGAGTAATGATTACACCTGTGCACCTGCTGGGTGACCTGGGAAATGTGTCAGTGAGTAATGATTACACCTGTGCTCCTGCTGGGTGACCTGGGAAATGTCAGTGAGTAATGATTACACCTGTACACCTGCTGGGTGACCTGGGAAATGTGTCAGTGAGTAATGATTGCACCTGTGCTCCAGCTGGGTGACCTGGGAAATGTGTCAGTGAGTAATGACTACACCTGTGCTGCTGCTGGGTGACCTGGGAAATGTGTCAGTGAGTAATGAGTACACCTGTGCTCCTGCTGGGTGACCTGGGAAATGTGTCAGTGAGTAATGAGTACACCTGTGCTCCTGCTGGGTGACCTGGGAAATGTGTCAGTGAGTAATGATTACACCTGTGCTCCTGCTGGGTGACCTGGGAAATGTGTCAGTGAGTAATGACTACACCTGTGCTGCTGCTGGGTGACCTGGGAAATGTGTCAGTGAGTAATGATTACACCTGTGCAGCTGCTGGGTGACCTGGGAAATGTGTCAGTGAGTAATGATTACACCTGTGCTCCTGCTGGGTGACCTGGGAAATGTGTCAGTGAGTAATGATTACACCTGTGCAGCTGCTGGGTGACCTGGGAAATGTGTCAGTGAGTAATGATTACACCTGTGCTCCTGCTGGGTGACCTGGGAAATGTGTCAGTGAGTAATGATTACACCTGTGCACCTGCTGGGTGACCTGGGAAATGTGTCAGTGAGTAATGATTACACCTGTGCACCTGCTGGGTGACCTGGGAAATGTGTCAGTGAGGAATGATTACACCTGTGCACCTGCTGGGTGACCTGGGAAATGTGTCAGTGAGGAATGATTACACCTGTGCACCTGCTGGGTGACCTGGGAAATGTGTCAGTGAGGAATGATTACACCTGTGCTCCTGCTGGGTGACCTGGGAAATGTGTCAGTGAGTAATGATTACACCTGTGCACCTGCTGGGTGACCTGGGAAATGTGTCAGTGAGTAATGATTACACCTGTGCTCCTGCTGGGTGACCTGGGAAATGTCAGTGAGTAATGATTACACCTGTGCACCTGCTGGGTGACCTGGGAAATGTGTCAGTGAGTAATGAATACACCTGTGCTCCTGCTGGGTGACCTGGGAAATGTGTCACTGAGTAATGATTACACCTGTGCACCTGCTGGGTGACCTGGGAAATGTGTCAGTGAGTAATGATTACACCTGTGCTCCTGCTGGGTGACCTGGGAAATGTGTCAGTGAGTAATGATTACACCTGTGCTCCTGCTGGGTGACCTGGGAAATGTGTCAGTGAGTAATGATTACACCTGTGCTCCTGCTGGGTGACCTGGGAAATGTGTCAGTGAGTAATGATTACACCTGTGCTCCTGCTGGGTGACCTGGGAAATGTGTCAGTGAGTAATGATTACACCTGTGCACCTGCTGGGTGACCTGGGAAATGTGTCACTGAGTAATGGATACACCTGTTTACCAGCTTGGTGATCTGGAAAATGTGACCTGTTAGTAGCTCTGAGGACCGAGGTTGGCTACCCCTGATCTAAGGTTCAGGTCCCCATGTGAAGAAATGTTGTTGGCTTGGGAAAGGTGTTTGATGATGTTCAGGCCGGTAAAGTGACGGAGGGTCCAGTACACGTTACATATATTAATGTATACTCCGTCACTGCCGGCTCACAGTTTTGCTGTCTGTGGTTTTGTTTAGGGCCTGCGGTGCAGATAAATCCCAACTACCTTGGATTGCGGTTCCTGAATGCAGAGGGACAAGGTCTTCATGTTCTCCTTTGTGTATAATAACCCCCCTGGCATGTCTCTTACATCGGTGTATTGGGAATCTTCTGCACTCTTCCTATTTGTCTTTTACTTATGTTGTTGGCCAATATTAACCCTTTCAATCTGGTGGTATTAATCACTTTCTTCTGATTGCTGGTATGAAGTACGTGTAGGGATGCCCTGAGTCCAGCACTGGCTTTGGGATTTGGCCTCATGGAGTGTCTTCAGTAAGATTCAGACTCAGCATAGCCTACAGGACTGTATGACGACTACTCCGGGAGCTGAAGTTACAGCTTAATCATCTTACTCCACTGTAATAAGCAAATGAGAGATTGGGTTACATTCAGGGTTTGGCCAAATCCTGCAGTCTGGACATGGTGCATCCCTGCCGGTGCGCGATCCTGCCCTCTGATCTGGGGGTGCGCGTGATCCTGCCCTCTGATCTGGGGGTGCGCGTGATCCTGCCCTCTGATCTGGGGGTGCGCGTGATCCTGCCCTCTGATCTGGGGGTGCGCGTGATCCTGCCCTCTGATCTGGGGGTGCGCGTGATCCTGCCCTCTGATCTGGGGGTGCGCGTGATCCTGCCCTCTGATCTGGGGGTGCGCGTGATCCTGCCCTCTGATCTGGGGGTGCGCGTGATCCTGCCCTCTGATCTGGGGGTGCGCGTGATCCTGCCCTCTGATCTGGGGGTGCGCGTGATCCTGCCCTCTGATCTGGGGTGTGCGTGATCCTGCCCTCTGATCTGGGGGTGCGCGATCCTGCCCTCTGATCTGGGGGTGCGCGATCCTGCCCTCTGATCTGGGGTGTGCGCGATCCTGCCCTCTGATCTGGGGTGTGCGCGATCCTGCCCTCTGATCTGGGGGTGCGCGATCCTGCCCTCTGATCTGGGGTGTGCGTGATCCTGCCCTCTGGGCTTTGGTTTGCTTTCTATGCTTCTGCTTAAGTGTCTTCTAAATTGTCTATGGCACATGTACGGTAAGCCCGATACCTGGGCACTGCGGAGGCAGCATTCTGTGGGCTGAATGTGTATGAGGTCGGGTTCTTAGTAAATGGATATGTTACATTCTCATGGACTGAAGTTGGGCAGGAGGAATAATAGTCAGGCAGAGCCTCCGTGTGGTCTCCGAGCACCAGGACACATGAATGACAACAGCTTTATAGTGCAGGTCTAAGGATAAGTCCACAAATACGGCCATGATGAGATTATAGAGATGGCACCAACAGGATGGGGTCTTACACCTAATGATAATGATGTCACATATTTAGGCAAAGACAGCTGTAAAGATGCAAATGTATCTCTATTTTATTAGTACATAATAGATATCTCTTTAGTTACAAAGGGTAGTGATTCTTACGGAGCCTAGAACAGACACAAGGTGGCTGGGTACTATCTTTGAAGCCAATTCCAATCTCCAGTCCTCACTGGTGTAGCTTCAGTGGGATCGACACTCAATAACATTTTACTGCAGAATCGGGTTCTTGCTTTATGTGAGGAGGCTTCTGACTCCCAGGCAAACCCCCCCCCAACAAACCCCTCATATGGCGGCAGCGACCAGTAGAGAAGGTCTACGGAAAGTCTGGCTATAGTTGGGAAAGCAGAATGGGGAGGCTGCTACCTCTCATCCAACCACTCATATTGCGGAAGCACCCTGGAGAGAGGAGCTTCAGGAAGTCTGGCTATACAGTAGTTGGGAAAACAGAACGGGGTTCATTGACCACAATGTATCATTTGCTTGTTCTGTTCCAGTACTAACACATGAGTGACTTTTTAGTCTAAAGTGGTTCCACATCTGACCAGCACTACTTGCCCATCGTGGCCGACATCTAGCATAGGAACTCTTGGAAAGTCTTTGGCTAGGAGCAGGCGCTACTTTTCTCGGTGCCGCTGGGGTATACGGAGTTCCCTGATCCGCGTACATGCCCATAGCTCTTATTAGATGAAGTTCTAGTGAATCTAGTGACAACTAAAGGACCCACCTGGTGACATATAATAACATAGTGTATACAGCAGTGTCCGTACCGCCAGCTCGCAGAAACGCAACATCAGATCCAGTACCAGCCACCCGGGGTGGGTCAGGCCACGGAAACCTTTATATGCCCGACACCTTGCTCTCTCCACTCGGAATGTCATGGACCATATGACTCTGGTTTATGTGGTATTTCCATGACATAAATAACTGCTTAATGGGGGCTCTGTGGTTCTTGTGTTCTGTCCTGCTATATACTAACCGCTTCCTTTCCTCCCTGTCCTGTCTCCACTGCTCTCATCCCTGAGATAAAGGCCTATTTCTGTACATTCAGCCAAGTCACCCGTCTGTCTGCGTCATCTGAACCAATCGCAGGAATATCAGCAGAGAAGTCCTACGTCTCCGTTATCTGACAGCTGGGTGGGTAGTATAAGGTAAATAGGTGAAATTCTGCCCCAAGCTGTCAGTGCAGTCACAGATACGTTGCTGGTAGAGAGGTGCGATACAGCATAATGTGCAGACAACAGCGAGAGGAGATCAGATCAGACTGGAGGAAACAGAACTGATCATTGTTTTGCTGCTTCTCCTTATCAGAGAGAATGACCTCTCAGTGGGGCCTACGTCTGAGTCCAAGCATGGATCCCTAGAGCTGTCACTCATGTCCCCATCCATGCTTCCATGATAGATCTCCAACACACTGGCTTTATGACCAGGGTGACGTCTGTGATCTCATGGCAGCATGGGAAGTATCTCCGTTCCTGTAAGTTACGTTGGATGGGGAACAATTGTTCCGTCACCCCTGACAGCACATACTTCTGTACAGTGTTTAATATTGTTTTGAAGGAAACCTTGGCGGGTTTTGGTGATGACAGGAGGTCCAAGGGGGTTTTTCTGTGCCTGAGTTTTAGCAGCCTCTGCTTGTTAGAGGGCCACATGGGCCTTCTCTTTTCAATGGAGTGGTAATGCCTCATTTGCAGCCTTCCTTCTGGATTAGTTGCTGATCCAAGGATTCTGAGCATTTCTTAGACCCATAGCCAATGATTGAGCGCTGATCCTGGAACTTCTCCCCCTCTTCTGAAAGCTTATTTCTCCTGCCTTGGTTTGGCAGGATTATTCTATTATATGTTCTCTTGCGTTGTTAAGGATCAGGATCCAGGCCTTCCCTCGGGCATCCTGGAGACCATCAGTGGGCACAGTCTCTTCTGGGCGCCATTGTGTAGTCTTTGATACAAGAGAAACAGACTCAGGTAGCAGAAGCTGAGTAAACAAAATTACTTAAGCATTTAACATTCAATCGGGGACTTACTGTTTATAGTCCCAGGCAGGTCCCAAGAGGGATTCTCCAGAGGTGGTGCTGACATATTGTTTAGGGACAAACTCAAAAATAAGGTTTTAGTTATGACCATGACCTTTGCAAGTATGTTGTGCGAACTCCGTGCAGAGATACATGCGAAATACACGCTGAGGTACATGAGGCAGCTCTATCAGCAAAAAAAAGTTTCTTTGGGCAGCACTGTGGCACAATGGTTAGCAATCGTGATGACACCAGGGAAAGGGGTATTATACTATTACCACTATCGGTCCATTCACAGGACTACTTTACCTAGGACTATGGTTTGGGATTATTTGTGAATGATTCCTGTGTCACCTGTGGATTGTACTACTGAGCTCTTACTGGCAGTAGGGATACAGAGAAGCACCACTGAGCTCTTACTGGTACTAGGGATACAGAGAAGCACCACTGAGCTCTTACTGGTACTAGGGATACAGAGAGGCACCACTGAGCTCTTACTGGTACTAGGGATACAGAGAAGCACCACTGAGCTCTTACTTGTACTAGGGGTACAGAGAGGCACCACTGAGCTCTTACTGGTACTAGTGATACAGAGAAGCACCACTGAGCTCTTACTAGTACTAGGGATACAGAGAAGCACCACTGAGCTCTTACTGGGACTAGGGATACAGAGAGGCACCACTGAGCTCTTACTGGGACTAGGGATACAGAGAAGCACCACTGAGCTCTTACTGGGACTAGGGATACAGAGAGGCACCACTGAGCTCTTACTGGGACTAGGGATACAGAGAGGCACCACTGAGCTCTTACTGTTACTAGGGATACAGAGAAGCACCACTGAGCTCTTACTGGTACTAGGGATACAGAGAAGCACCACTGAGCTCTTACTAGTACTAGGGATACAGAGAGGCACCACTGAGCTCTTACTGTTACTAGGGATACAGAGAAGCACCACTGAGCTCTTACTGGGACTAGGGATACAGAGAGGCACCACTGAGCTCTTACTGGTACTAGGGATACAGAGAAGCACCACTGAGCTCTTACTGGTACTAGGGATACAGAGAAGCACCACTGAGCTCTTACTGGTACTAGGGATACAGAGAGGCACCACTGAGCTCTTACTGGTACTAGGGATACAGAGAAGCACCACTGAGCTCTTACTGGTACTAGGAATACAGAGAAGCACCACTGAGCTCTTACTGGTCCTAGGGATACAGAGAAGCACCACTGAGCTCTTACTGGTACTAGGGATACAGAGAAGCACCACTGAGCTCTTACTGGTACTAGGGATACAGAGAAGCACCACTGAGCTCTTACTGGTACTAGGGATACAGAGAAGCACCACTGAGCTCTTACTGGTACTAGGGATACAGAGAAGCACCACTGAGCTCTTACTGGTACTAGGGATACAGAGAGGCACCACTGAGCTCTTACTGGGACTAGGGATACAGAGAAGCACCACTGAGCTCTTACTGGTACTAGGGATACAGAGAGGCACCACTGAGCTCTTACTGGTACTAGGGATACAGAGAAGCACCACTGAGCTCTTACTGGTACTAGGGATACAGAGAGGCACCACTGAGCTCTTACTGGTACTAGGGATACAGAGAGGCACCACTGAGCTCTTACTGGTACTAGGGATACAGAGAGGCACCACTGAGCTCTTACTGGTACTAGTTATACAGAGAAGCACCACTGAGCTCTTACTGGAACTAGGGATACAGAGAAGCACCACTGAGCTCTTACTGGTACTAGGGATACAGAGAAGCACCACTGAGCTCTTACTGGTACTAGGGATACAGAGAAGCACCACTGAGCTCTTACTGGTACTAGGGATACAGAGAAGCACCACTGAGCTCTTACTGGTACTAGGGATACAGAGAGGCACCACTGATCTCTTACTGATACTAGGGATACAGAGAAGCACCACTGAGCTCTTACTGGTACTAGGGATACAGAGAAGCGCCACTGAGCTCTTACTGGGACTAGGGATACAGAGAGACACCACTGAGCTCTTACTGGTACTAGGGATACAGAGAGGCACCACTGAGCTCTTACTGGGACTAGGGATACAGAGAAGCACCACTGAGCTCTTACTGGGACTAGGGATACAGGAGCAGCCACTGAGCTCTTACTGGGACTAGGGATACAGAGAGACACCACTGAGCTCTTACTGGTACTAGGGATACAGAGAGAGCACCACTGAGCTCTTACTGGTACTAGGGATACAGAGAAGCACCACTGAGCTCTTACTGGTACTAGGGATACAGAGAGGCACCACTGAGCTCTTACTGGTACTAGGGATACAGAGAGGCACCACTGAGCTCTTACTGGGACTAGGGATACAGAGAAGCACCACTGAGCTCTTACTGGTACTAGGGATACAGAGAAGCACCACTGAGCTCTTACTGGGACTAGGGATACAGAGAGACACCACTGAGCTCTTACTGGTACTAGGGATACAGAGAGGCACCACTGAGCTCTTACTGGGACTAGGGATACAGAGAAGCACCACTGAGCTCTTACTGGGACTAGGGATACAGAGAGGCACCACTGAGCTCTTACTGGGACTAGGGATACAGAGAGACACCACTGAGCTCTTACTGGTACTAGGGATACAGAGAAGCGCCACTGAGCTCTTACTGGGACTAGGGATACAGAGAGGCACCACTGAGCTCTTACTGGTACTAGGGATACAGAGAGGCACCACTGAGCTCTTACTTGTACTAGGGATACAGAGAGGCACCACTGAGCTCTTACTTGTACTAGGGATACAGAGAAGCACCACTGAGCTCTTACTGGTACTAGGGATACAGAGAGGCACCACTGAGCTCTTACTGGGACTAGGGATACAGAGAGGCACCACTGAGCTCTTACTTGTACTAGGGATACAGAGAGGCACCACTGAGCTCTGAACGTTCTTAAATGCTGCCCAGTGGTCTGCCCGATTTTCAGTCCACGATATCCCAGACAGGAGGTAAATAGCTGCTGAAATCCCTGGCATGTTTAAAAAGCGTGTAAGGGTTCAATTCTGGGAGTGACTGGGCAGTATCTGGAGATGGGCAAACTTCATCAGCACCTATTGTTCCCCCCCCTAGGACTGTGCTGGGCTATGTGGCAGGGGATCAGCATGTGGTAACTGTACCTGGCCTTCCTCCCATCTCCAGCCCCTAATCCTGCAGCTCCAATCAGCAGAAAGTGGGACCATCTTTGATGATGACTTCATTGCACCATTTGTCAGTGGTTTTATTCTTCTTGACCGTAAATTGGCAAGGTTTGCATGGGTATGATAATTTTTTTTTTTTTTTTTAGGGTTTCTGAAAGTGTCTTTTCACTAGTAGATCCGTGATGTTCCGGGACCTCTTCCAGCTTATAATTGGGCTGCTGTTGCGTTGGCGGGAAAGCGCTCTATCCATTAATAATATCAACCAATGCTTTTGTGTTATGCCTGATTTTTCCTGCCATTCCTGGCAGAAATTACCCACAAATGTGATCTGACTTTGAGCTTGGTCTCTTTGGTGGGCATTTATTGGGAAAATTAGAGAGTCTCTATTGTTTTTCGATGCATGGTATATAGCCTTTTTAATACTCCTATGGTTCTAGCCTCTCTCTATTAGTCTCCCACTGATTTCTTTACTTTGTTTTGAAGATGTTGGAATCGGAACAATTTCTTCGTAACTGTAGGAATTTGCCTTTTGGGATGTTTGTTATAGTAGAAGGAACATGGGAGCTGCTGTTTGTAGCTGTATCTTTCTCTGAATAGATCTGTTTGCTGTTCGCCATGCTCATTGCGGGTAATTATCAGATCTAGAATGGAGATTGCTGACTGTCTCTGGGGGAAGTGATTTATCACAGTTTTTCTCTCTTCTTTTTTGGGCCTCCGCCTCCAATGTTTCTGCACTGGTCTCTCGACCCCCTGGTAACTTCTAAAAAAGTGAGCCTGTCTACAGGATTATCCATAAACCTTCTGGAACCTGCTAGCTATATAGTGAGAGACAGGAACTGTGCTTGCTGGCTGCCTCTGGACTGTTATAGACTTAGCGGGGGATGTTAATGAGACCGGTAATACCCTGGCATGTTATTTCATGTGTTAAAGTTTCTGTGTGTATTTTATAAAGGTGCTGCTGTACCTTTAGCACAGAATATTGAGTATGCATTTTGAAACCAGGATCGCCTCCGCACCCCTCTCTACCAGGGGAATCATAGAGGGAATTGGTGAGGAGTGGGGCTCCAGTGATCTGACGACTCTGTTGATGCTTGGTCCAGAGTATGAAAGAGTCTGTGCCGTGGAGTTGGTCCTGAAATTGCCAATCCGACTACTACCATTGCAAGCCAAAGTTGGAATTCAGGGACATCCCCCTACCTTCAGTGAGGTAGTGGAGGTAGTCCACAGAATTCAGGAAGCAGACTGACCTTGATGCCGGAGTCCCAGTCTCACGCCATGGTCTTTGGAAACCATCCATACTTTAAGCCCAGCAGCTCTGCAGTCACCCCAAAAACATACTGGGCCAAGTGCTGGCCAGGAGTGGGATTCAGTGCCACACCAAAGAAGTTGGCCAGCTGAAGACTGATGGCAAAGCAGTGAGAGTTTATGGTTGTTTAGCAGCTATTGCTAAAGCTAGCTCCTGAAGTCCAAAAGTGGATGGTGGATCATACTATACCACACCATACCAGCAGTACCCCAGTACCCACCAAGATGACGGAGCTTCATCCCTGCCACTGTTATCACTGTGATCCACCTGCATTGTGGAGTGTGGGAGGAAACTGGATGGTCACTCGATATGTTATAAGGTTCCAGAGTCTTTTGGGACCTCCCCGCCCACCCGCCTCTCATGCTCATGACCATCACTGTTGAACCTTTTCCAACAAGAACCCGTTAATATCCCTTACCCAGCCTAGTTATAGAGGGAAAAGGAGTAGATCCTGATCCTCGTAGACCATGTCATCCAAACCCGGATGACACAACTTTGTCATCCATAGAAGTGTAGCACACGCTCTCATGGACATCTTTACCAGTTATGTCTTCCCCAAGAAGCAATTAGTGAGCAAGTGTCCCAATTTCAGGGTGAGCCCATGCAGATCCTGAGGTTGGGGTCAGACCACTGCACACCATCCCTAGATCAACGAGCTGTGACTCATCGGGGCGATTACACATTGGAAACAATGACTGTGTCACTCAATATGCGCAAAACAAACTGCCTATACCCAAAAAATGCCTCCAAAGCTTTCCAAGATCCACCATACACAAAAATAGGACAATATGACCCTCCGTTCCTGTTTTGATGTTGTATGCAATTCCCGGGTGATATAAGCAGGTCTTTACCTACAATGATAAAAAAACATATAAAGTGTAGTAGGTTCAAAGAACAATAAAATAAAATTGCCCACATAGTGAGTCTAAATGAGCTTCAGGCTCCCTAGGCTGGACTTAATACAGTTTCACATTAACTGAGTCGGGGCACAATTGAAGCATGATGTTGTGAGCTTGTGGCCTGCCCATGGAAACTCAGAGACTTCTTCCCGACCTGTTAGGCTAAGTGATAGGGAGATATTCGGTGCAGATAAGGGTGTAGTAGGGGTGTGCTGGATGTGCAATGGGCCATTAATCAAGGGTGCACTCATATAGAGACCCACCATGTTGTTGTGGCTCGTCCCAGTGTTGTAATGGAGCCTGGCCTTTCAGTTGTATCATCATTTTATGATCTCCCACAAAAAGGTTCAAGAAATGCTGATGGGCTTTTCAGACAAGAGGACATGAATCCTCCACCACAATAACCACCTGGCTTGGAAGCAGAACAAACTGACTCGGGCTGCATGCATTAAAGTCCGCAGGATCACTGTACGCAGCACCACTAGGATGACTGTATTTAGCAACAGAGGATGACTGTACACAGTGCCAGCCGGATGACTATACGGAGTGACTGTAGTGACAGCGGGTGACTGTTGGTTGTGTCAGCAGGTGACTGTACGCAGCGACAGCAGGAGACTGTCCACAGCGACAGCGGGTGACTGTACTCAGTGACAGAGGGATGAGTATACGGAGTGACTGTAGTGACAGCGTGTGACTGTACACAGTGCCAGCGGGATGAGTATACGGAGTGACTGTAGTGTCAGCGAGTGACTGTACACAGTGCCAGCGGGATGAGTATACGGAGTGACTGTAGTGTCAGCGGGTGATTGTACGCAGTGACAGAGGGATGAGAATACGGAGTGACTGTAGTGTCAGCGGGTGACTGTACGCAGTGCCAGCGGGATGACTATACGGAGTGACTGTAGTGACAGCTGGTGACTGTATACAGTGACAGTGGGTGACTGTACATAAAGACAGCAGGTGACTGTATACAGTGGCAGTGAGATGACTTTAGGTAGCATCCGCAGCTGACTGTAGTAACAGCGGTGGACTGTAGGTAGCAGCAGCAGGTTGACCGTACACAGCGACAGCAGGATGACTGCAGGTAGTGTCAACAGGTGACAGTAGCTGACTGTACGTAGTGATGGTGACTATACGCATCAACAGCGGGTGACTGCAGTTATACCAGGTGACTACTCGGCTACATTGTTGATTACAGGTAGGCACAGCGGGTGGCTGTATACAGTGATAGTGTACATAGCGACAGTGGATGCCTGTATGCTTCAACAGCGGTTGACAATGTGGCGACAGTACACTGCGGGTGACTATATATAGTGACAGTGTACACTGCGGGTGACTATATATAGTGACAGTGTACACTGCGGGTGACTATAATGACAGTGTACACTGCGGGTGACTATATATTGTGTGTGAGCTGTGGATGACTGTATATAGTGACAGTTTACACTGCGGGTGACTGTATATAGTGACGGTGTACACTGCGTGTCACTGTATATAGTGACGGTGTACGCAGAGGGTGACTGTATATAGTGACGGTGTACACTGCAGGTATCTGTATATAGTGACTGTGTACGCAGCAGATGACTGTATATAGTGACGGTGTACACTGCGTGTGACTGTATATAGTGAAGGTGTACGCAGCGGGTGACTGTATATAGTGACGGTGTACACTGCAGGTATCTGTATATAGTGACGGTGTACGCAGCGGGTGACTGTATATAGTGATGGTGTATGCAGCAGATGACTGTATATAGTGACTGTGTACGCAGTGGGTGACTGTATATAGTGACTGTGTACGCAGTGGGTGACTGTATATAGTGACTGTGTACGCAGCGGGTGACTGTATATAGTGACGGTGTACACTGCAGGTATCTGTATATAGTGACTGTGTACGCAGCGGGTGACTGTATATAGTGACGGTGTACGCAGCAGATGACTGTATATAGTGACGGTGTACACAGTGGATGACTGTATATAGTGACGGTGTACGCAGCGGGTGACTGTATGTAGTGACGGTGTACACTGCGTGTGACTAGTGTCGGTTTACGCAGCGGGTGACGGTGTACACTGCAGGTGTCTGTAAATAGTGACGGTGTACGCAGCTGGTGACTATATAGTGACGGTGTACGCAGAGGGTGACTGTATATAGTGACGGTGTACACTGCAGGTATCTGTATATAGTGACGGTGTACGCAGCAGATGACTGTATATAGTGACGGTGTACACTGCGTGTGACTGTATATAGTGAAGGTGTACGCAGCGGGTGACTGTATATAGTGACGGTGTACACTGCAGGTATCTGTATATAGTGACGGTGTACGCAGCGGGTGACTGTATATAGTGATGGTGTACGCAGCAGATGACTGTATATAGTGACTGTGTACGCAGTGGGTGACTGTATGTAGTGATGGTGTACGCAGCGAGTGACTGTATATAGTGACGGTGTACGCAGCGGGTGACTGTATATAGTGACGGTGTACGCAGCAGATGACTGTATATAGTGACGGTGTACGCAGCGGGTGACTGTGTATAGTGACAGTGTACGCAGCGGATGACTGTATATAGTGACGGTGTACGCAGCGGGTGACTGTATATAGTGACGGTGTACGCAGCAGATGACTGTATATAGTGACGGTGTACGCAGCGGGTGACTGTGTATGCAGCGGGTGACTGTATATAGTGACGGTGTACGCAGCAGATGACTGTATATAGTGATGGTGTACGCAGTGGGTGACTGTATATAGTGACGGTGTACGCAGCGTGTGACTGTATATAGTGACGGTGTACGCAGCAGATGACTGTATATAGTGACGGTGTACGCAGCGGGTGACTGTATATAGTGACTGTGTACGCAGCGGGTGACTGTATATAGTGACGGTGTACGCAGCGGGTGACTGTATATAGTGACGGTGTACGCAGCAGATGACTGTATATAGTGACGGTGTACGCAGTGGGTGACTGTATATAATGACGGTGTACGCAGCGTGTGACTGTTTATAGTGACTGTGTACGCAGCGGGTGACTGTATATAGTGACAGTGTACGCAGCGGGTGACTGTATGTAGTGACGGTGTACGCAGCGGGTGACTGTATATAGTGACTGTGTACGCAGCGGGTGACTGTATATAGTGACTGTGTACGCAGCGGGTGACTGTATATAGTGACGGTGTACGCAGCGGGTGACTGTATATAGTGACGGTGTACGCAGCGGGTGACTGTTTATAGTGACGGTGTACGCAGCGGGTGACTGTGTATAGTGACGGTGTACGCAGCGGGTGACTGTATATAGTGACGGTGTACGCAGCAGATGACTGTATATAGTGACGGTGTACGCAGCAGATGACTGTATATAGTGACGGTGTATGCAGCGGGTGACTGTATATAGTGACGGTGTACGCAGCAGATGACTGTATATAGTGATGGTGTACGCAGCGGGTGACTGTATATAGTGACGGTGTACGCAGCGTGTGACTTTATATAGTGACGGTGTACGCAGCAGATGACTGTATATAGTGACGGTGTACGCAGCGGGTGACTGTATATAGTGACTGTGTACGCAGCGGGTGACTGTATATAGTGACGGTGTACGCAGCAGATGACTGTATATAGTGACGGTGTACGCAGTGGGTGACTGTATATAGTGACGGTGTACGCAGCGTGTGACTGTTTATAGTGACGGTGTACGCAGCGGGTGACTGTATATAGTGACAGTGTACGCAGCGGGTGACTGTATATAGTGACGGTGTACGCAGCGGGTGACTGTATATAGTGACTGTGTACGCAGCGGGTGACTGTATACTGTATATAGTGACGGTGTACGCAGCAGATGACTGTATATAGTGACGGTGTACGCAGCAGATGACTGTATATAGTGACGGTGTATGCAGCGGGTGACTGTATATAGTGACGGTGTACGCAGCAGATGACGGTATATAGTGATGGTGTACGCAGTGGGTGACTGTATATAGTGACGGTGTACGCAGCGTGTGACTGTATATAGTGACGGTGTACGCAGCAGATGACTGTATATAGTGACGGTGTACGCAGCGGGTGACTGTATATAGTGACTGTGTACGCAGCGGGTGACTGTATATAGTGACTGTGTACGCAGCGGGTGACTGTGTATAGTGACGGTGTACGCAGCGGGTGACTGTGTATAGTGACGGTGTACGCAGCGGGTGACTGTATATAGTGACGGTGTACGCAGCGGGTGACTGTATATAGTGACGGTGTACGCAGCAGATGACTGTTTATAGTGACGGTGTACACTGCGTGTGACTGTATATAGTGACGGTGTACGCAGCGGGTGACTGTATATAACCTTGTCCCAGGGTCTGTGTAGCTGAGGAGTTCCAGTCATTGTGCTCAGTGTCTCTGTTGTCTGATAACATATTTGTTTTCTTTTCCATTCTGCTTTTCCATGTTCTCCTTCACCTACATCTTCCTACCTCACCCACCATGTAAATCCTTCCCCCCATCACTTGTTATCCTCTCTCCACCTCTCTGTCGCTCTTCCCATCTCGCCCTGTTATACAGAGCCCCTGCCCCATGCTAGTGGCACCCCCAGAATCCCGCTCATTTCCCCCAGCCAATCAGCTGCCTGCAGGATAGCCAATCATGAGAGAGACACAGGTAACTGGGACCACCTTAGTGCTATATTAGTCGGCCTGTATTAGTGTAGTACACCCTACATATGTACATTACCTCAGTGCCCCTTCCTTTACCTGTTATGTAGTTGTAAAAATCTAACTTTAATGGCCGCTTACTTAGGCTGTATATTTACTAACGTAAACCCACCCTGTGCTCACTCAGCCAATGCCAGCACATGGGCGGTTCCCTCTCTCATTACTGCTCATAAATATTCATAGGTGATTTATTTTTATTTATTCCCAAAATAAATTTGAATAAGTTTCTGTGATAATGATGTTTTGCCTAAACCAGGTCAGTTTGTGTCATGGAGAAAATCCAACTGGTCCTGCTAGTCTGCCCTCCGTCCTAACAATATATCTATTATTATAGTACTGTATCTACCCAACCGGGAGAGCAATCCTACTTTATGTTAGATCTCTGTATTACTCCAATAACACAGTCTGTCCCCTTATCCTGTTATATACATCCTGCCTTCCTGATCCCTATTATTACTTATCTATCATATCCTCTCTGTCCTTCTCTCCTCTAATATCACAGTGTCCTCATGTACTAGGTATCCTCTTATTTATATACATCCTGCCTTCCTGATCCCTATTATTACTTATCTATCATATCCTCTCTGTCCTTCTCTCCTCTAATATCACAGTGTCCTCATGTACTAGGTATCCTCTTATTTATATACATCCTGCCTTCCTGATCCCTATTATTACTTATCTATCATATCCCCTCTGTCCTTCTCTCCTCTAATATCACAGTGTCCTCATGTACTAGGTGTCCTCTTATTTATATACATCCTGCCTTCCTGATCCCTATTATTACTTATCTATCATATCCCCTCTGTCCTTCTCTCCTCTAATATCACAGTGTCCTCATGTACTAGGTATCCTCTTATTTATATACATCCTGCCTTCCTGATCCCTATTATTACTTATCTATCATATCCTCTCTGTCCTTCTCTCCTCTAATATCACAGTGTCCTCATGTACTAAGTGTCCTCTTATTTATATACATCCTGCCTTCCTGATCCCTATTATTACTTATCTATCATATCCTCTCTGTCCTTCTCTCCTCTAATATCACAGTGTCCTCATGTACTAGGTATCCTCTTATTTATATACATCCTGCCTTCCTGATCCCTATTATTACTTATCTATCATATCCTCTCTGTCCTTCTCTCCTCTAATATCACAGTGTCCCCATGTACTAGGTATCCTCTTATTTATATACATCCTGCCTTCCTGATCCCTATTATTACTTATCTATCATATCCTCTCTGTCCTTCTCTCCTCTAATATCACAGTGTCCCCATGTACTAGGTGTCCTCTTATTTATATACATCCTGCCTTCCTGATCCCTATTATTACTTATCTATCATATCCCCTCTGTCCTTCTCTCCTCTAATATCACAGTGTCCTCATGTACTAGGTGTCCTCTTATTTATATACATCCTGCCTTCCTGATCCCTATTATTACTTATCTATCATATCCCCTCTGTCCTTCTCTCCTCTAATATCACAGTGTCCTCATGTACTAGGTGTCCTCTTATTTATATACATCCTGCCTTCCTGATCCCTATTATTACTTATCTATCATATCTCCTCTGTCCTTCTCTCCTCTAATATCACAGTGTCCTCATGTACTAGGTGTCCTCTTATTTATATACATCCTGCCTTCCTGATCCCTATTATTACTTATCTATCATATCCTCTCTGTCCTTCTCTCCTCTAATATCACAGTGTCCTCATGTACTAGGTGTCCTCTTATTTATATACATCCTGCCTTCCTGATCCCTATTATTACTTATCTATCATATCCCCTCTGTCCTTCTCTCCTCTAATATCACAGTGTCCCCATGTACTAAGTGTCCTCTTATTTATATACATCCTGCCTTCCTGATCCCTATTATTACTTATCTATCATATCCTCTCTGTCCTTCTCTCCTCTAATATCACAGTGTCCTCATGTACTAGGTGTCCTCTTATTTATATACATCCTGCCTTCCTGATCCCTATTATTACTTATCTATCATATCCTCTCTGTCCTTCTCTCCTCTAATATCACAGTGTCCCCATGTACTAGGTGTCCTCTTATTTATATACATCCTGCCTTCCTGATCCCTATTATTACTTATCTATCATATCCTCTCTGTCCTTCTCTCCTCTAATATCACAGTGTCCTCATGTACTAAGTGTCCTCTTATTTATATATACATCCTGCCTTCCTGATCCCTATTATTACTTATCTATCATATCCCCTCTGTCCTTCTCTCCTCTAATATCACAGTGTCCCCATGTACTAGGTGTCCTCTTATTTATATACATCCTGCCTTCCTGATCCCTATTATTACTTATCTATCATATCCTCTCTGTCCTTCTCTCCTCTAATATCACAGTGTCCCCATGTACTAGGTATCCTCTTATTTATATACATCCTGCCTTCCTGATCCCTATTATTACTTATCTATCATATCCTCTCTGTCCTCTCCTCTAATATCACAGTGTCCTCATGTACTAGGTGTCCTCTTATTTATATACATCCTGCCTTCCTGATCCCTATTATTACTTATCTATCATATCCCCTCTGTCCTTATCTCCTCTAATATCACAGTGTCCTCATGTACTAGGTATCCTCTTATTTATATACATCCTGCCTTCCTGATCCCTATTATTACTTATCTATCATATCCCCTCTGTCCTTCCCTCCTCTAATATCACAGTGTCCTCATGTACTAAGTGTCCTCTTATTTATATACATCCTGCCTTCCTGATCCTTATTATTACTTATCTATCATATCCTCTCTGTCCTTCTCTCCTCTAATATCACAGTGTCCTCATGTACTAGGTGTCCTCTTATTTATATACATCCTGCCTTCCTGATCCCTATTATTACTTATCTATCATATCCCCTCTGTCCTTCTCTCCTCTAATATCACAGTGTCCTCATGTACTAGGTATCCTCTTATTTATATACATCCTGCCTTCCTGATCCCTATTATTTCTTATCTATCATATCCTCTCTGTCCTTCTCTCCTCTAATATCACAGTGTCCTCATGTACTAGGTGTCCTCTTATTTATATACATCCTGCCTTCCTGATCCCTATTATTACTTATCTATCATATCCCCTCTGTCCTTATCTCCTCTAATATCACAGTGTCCTCATGTACTAGGTATCCTCTTATTTATATACATCCTGCCTTCCTGATCCCTATTATTACTTATCTATCATATCCTCTCTGTCCTTCTCTCCTCTAATATCACAGTGTCCTCATGTACTAGGTGTCCTCTTATTTATATACATCCTGCCTTCCTGATCCCTATTATTACTTATCTATCATATCCCCTCTGTCCTCTCCTCTAATATCACAGTGTCCCCATGTACTAGGTATCCTCTTATTTATATACATCCTGCCTTCCTGATCCCTATTATTACTTATCTATCATATCCCCTCTGTCCTTCTCTCCTCTAATATCACAGTGTCCTCATGTACTAGGTGTCCTCTTATTTATATACATCCTGCCTTCCTGATCCCTATTATTACTTATCTATCATATCCCCTCTGTCCTTCTCTCCTCTAATATCACAGTGTCGTCATGTACTAGGTGTCCTCTTATTTATATACATCCTGCCTTCCTGATCCCTATTATTACTTATCTATCATATCCCCTCTCTGTCCTTCTCTCCTCTAATATCACAGTGTCCTCATGTACTAGGTATCCTCTTATTTATATACATCCTGCCTTCCTGATCCCTATTATTACTTATCTATCATATCCTCTCTGTCCTTCTCTCCTCTAATATCACAGTGTCCTCATGTACTAGGTATCCTCTTATTTATATACATCCTGCCTTCCTGATCCCTATTATTACTTATCTATCATATCCTCTCTGTCCTTCTCTCCTCTAATATCACAGTGTCCTCATGTACTAGGTATCCTCTTATTTATATACATCCTGCCTTCCTGATCCCTATTATTACTTATCTATCATATCCTCTCTGTCCTTCTCTCCTCTAATATCACAGTGTCCTCATGTACTAGGTATCCTCTTATTTATATACATCCTGCCTTCCTGATCCCTATTATTACTTATCTATCATATCCTCTCTGTCCTTCTCTCCTCTAATATCACAGTGTCCTCATGTACTAGGTATCCTCTTATTTATATACATCCTGCCTTCCTGATCCCTATTATTACTTATCTATCATATCCTCTCTGTCCTTCTCTCCTCTAATATCACAGTGTCCTCATGTACTAGGTATCCTCTTATTTATATACATCCTGCCTTCCTGATCCCTATTATTACTTATCTATCATATCTCCTCTGTCCTTCTCTCCTCTAATATCACAGTGTCCTCATGTACTAGGTATCCTCTTATTTATATACCTCCTGCCTTCCTGATCCCTATTATTACTTATCTATCATATCCTCTCTGTCCTTCTCTCCTCTAATATCACAGTGTCCTCATGTACTAGGTATCCTCTTATTTATATACATCCTGCCTTCCTGATCCCTATTATTACTTATCTATCATATCCCCTCTGTCCTTCTCTCCTCTAATATCACAGTGTCCTCATGTACTAGGTGTCCTCTTATTTATATACATCCTGCCTTCCTGATCCCTATTATTACTTATCTATCATATCCCCTCTGTCCTTCTCTCCTCTAATATCACAGTGTCGTCATGTACTAGGTGTCCTCTTATTTATATACATCCTGCCTTCCTGATCCCTATTATTACTTATCTATCATATCCCCTCTGTCCTTCTCTCCTCTAATATCACAGTGTCCTCATGTACTAGGTGTCCTCTTATTTATATACATCCTGCCTTCCTGATCTCTATTATTACTTATCTATCATATCCCCTCTGTCCTCTCCTCTAATATCACAGTGTCCTCATGTACTAGGTGTCCTCTTATTTATATACATCCTGCCTTCCTGATCCCTATTATTACTTATCTATCATATCCTCTCTGTCCTTCTCTCCTCTAATATCACAGTGTCGTCATGTACTAGGTGTCCTCTTATTTATATACATCCTGCCTTCCTGATCCCTATTATTACTTATCTATCATATCCTCTCTGTCCTTCTCTCCTCTAATATCACAGTGTCCTCATGTACTAGGTATCCTCTTATTTATATACATCCTGCCTTCCTGATCCCTATTATTACTTATCTATCATATCCCCTCTGTCCTTCTCTCCTCTAATATCACAGTGTCCTCATGTACTAGGTATCCTCTTATTTATATACATCCTGCCTTCCTGATCCCTATTATTACTTATCTATCATATCCTCTCTGTCCTTCTCTCCTCTAATATCACAGTGTCCTCATGTACTAGGTGTCCTCTTATTTATATACATTCTGCCTTCCTGATCCCTATTATTACTTATCTATCATATCCTCTCTGTCCTTATCTCCTCTAATATCACAGTGTCCCCATGTACTAGGTGTCCTCTTATTTATATACATCTTGCCTTCCTGATCCCTATTATTACTTATCTATCATATCCCCTCTGTCCTTCTCTCCTCTAATATCACAGTGTCCTCATGTACTAGGTATCCTCTAATTTATATACATCCTGCCTTCCTGATCCCTATTATTACTTATCTATCATATCCCCTCTGTCCTTCTCTCCTCTAATATCACAGTGTCCCCATGTACTAGGTATCCTCTTATTTATATACATCCTGCCTTCCTGATCCCTATTATTACTTATCTATCATATCCCCTCTGTCCTTCTCTCCTCTAATATCACAGTGTCCTCATGTACTAGGTATCCTCTTATTTATATACATCTGCCTTCCTGATCCCTATTATTACTTATCTATCATATCCTCTCTGTCCTTCTCTCCTCTAATATCACAGTGTCCTCATGTACTAGGTATCCTCTTATTTATATACATCCTGCCTTCCTGATCCCTATTATTACTTATCTATCATATCCCCTCTGTCCTTCTCTCCTCTAATATCACAGTGTCCTCATGTACTAGGTGTCCTCTTATTTATATACATCCTGCCTTCCTGATCCCTATTATTACTTATCTATCATATCCCTCTGTCCTTCTCTCCTCTAATATCACAGTGTCCTCATGTACTAGGTATCCTCTTATTTATATACATCCTGCCTTCCTGATCCCTATTATTACTTATCTATCATATCCCCTCTGTCCTTCTCTCCTCTAATATCACAGTGTCCTCATGTACTAGGTGTCCTCTTATTTATATACATCCTGCCTTCCTGATCCCTATTATTACTTATCTATCATATCCCCTCTGTCCTTCTCTCCTCTAATATCACAGTGTCCTCATGTACTAGGTGTCCTCTTATTTATATACATCCTGCCTTCCTGATCCCTATTATTACTTATCTATCATAACCTCTCTGTCCTTCTCTCCTCTAATATCACAGTGTCCTCATGTACTAGGTATCCTCTTATTTATATACATCCTGCCTTCCTGATCCCTATTATTACTTATCTATCATATCCCCTCTGTCCTTCTCTCCTCTAATATCACAGTGTCCTCATGTACTAGGTGTCCTCTTATTTATATACATCCTGCCTTCCTGATCCCTATTATTACTTATCTATCATATCCCCTCTGTCCTTCTCTCCTCTAATATCACAGTGTCCTCATGTACTAGGTGT